>JARQOC010000006.1:231885404-232432904 GCA_033576535.1 Allobates femoralis
TCCTTAGTCTTAGTCTTAGTCTTAGTCTTTTCTTAGTCCTTTGTCTTGTCCTTAGTCCTTGTCTTGTCTTAGTCTTAGTCCTTATCCTTAGTCTTTAGTCTTAGTCCTTAGTCCTTAGTCCTTAGTCTTAGTCTTTTAGCTCCTTAGTCCTTGTCCTTAGTCCTTTGTCTTGTCCTTTGTCCTTTGTCTTAGTCTTAGTCCTTAGTCTTTAGTCTTAGTCCTTAGTCCTTAGTTTTAGTCTTAGTCCTTAGTCCTTGTCTTAGTCCTTAGTCCCCTTAGTCCTTAGTCCTTAGTCCTTAGTCTTAGTCTTAGTCTTAGTCCTTGTCCTTAGTCTTTAGTCTTAGTCCTTGTCCTTTTCCTTAGTCTTATCTTGTCCTTAGTCCTTAGTCCTTAGTCCTTAGTCTTAGTCCTTAGTCCTTTGTCCTTAGTCCTTAGTCTTAGTCTTGTCTTAGTCCTTAGTCCTTAGTCCTTAGTCTTGTCCTTAGTCTTAGTCTTAGTCCTTAGTCCTTTTGTCTTAGTCTTTGTCCTTAGTCCTTAGTCCTTAGTCTTGTCCTTAGTCCTTAGTCTTAGTCTTAGTCTTGTCCTTTGTCCTTAGTCCTTGTCTTTGTCCTTGTCTTAGTCCTTAGTCCTTAGTCTTAGTCTTAGTCCTTTGTCCTTGTCCTTAGTTAGCTTAGTCTTAGTCCTTGTCCTTTGTCCTTAGTCTTATTTAGTCTTGTCCTTAGTCTTAGTCTTGTTATGATCTTTGTCTTGTCCTTAGTCCTTAGTCCTTAGTCTTTGTCTTAGTCCTTAGTCCTTAGTCTTAGTCTTAGTCCTTAGTCCTTAGTCCTTAGTCTTAGTCTTGTCCTTAGTCTTAGTCTTAGTCCTTAGTCTTTAGTCTTGTCCTTTGTCCTTGTCTTAGTCTTAGTCTTAGTCCTTAGTCCTTAGTCCTTAGTCCTTAGTCTTAGTCCTTGTCCTTAGTCCTTAGTCTTTAGTCTTAGTCCTTAGTCCTTTGTCTTAGTCTTAGTCCTTATCCTTGTCCTTGTCTTGTCTTAGTCTTATCTAGTCTTAGTCCTTGTCCTTAGTCCTTAGTCTTTAGTCCTTGTCCTTGTCCTTATCTTAGCCCTTTTTAGTCCTTAGTCTTTGTCTTAGTCTTTCTAGTCCTTAGTCTTAGTTTAGTCCTTATCTTGTCTTAGTCTTTGTCTTAGTCCTTGTCTTTCTTAGTCTTTGTCTTCTTAGTCCTTAGTCTTGTCCTTGCTTTGTCCTTAGTCCTTAGTCCTTAGTCTTTAGTCCTTTCCTTTGTCCTTTAGTCTTTAGTCTTAGTCCTTAGTCCTTAGTCCTTAGTCTTAGTCCTTGTCCTTAG
The DNA here is from genome assembly GCA_033576535.1 of Allobates femoralis. Taxonomy (NCBI): domain Eukaryota; kingdom Metazoa; phylum Chordata; class Amphibia; order Anura; family Aromobatidae; genus Allobates; species Allobates femoralis. Next base: position 231,886,744 of record JARQOC010000006.1, read on the forward strand.
TCCTTAGTCTTTAGTCTTAGTCCTTGTCCTTAGTCTTTAGTCCTTTGTCCTTAGTCCTTAGTCTTAGTCCTTAGTCCTTTCCTTTGTCCTTTGTCCTTGTCCTTAGTCTTAGTCCTTAGTCCTTAGTCCTTTAGTCCTTAGTCCTTGTCTTCTTGTTAGTCTTAGTCCTTTAGTCCTTTCCTTTGTCTTTCTTTTAGTCCTTTAGTCCTTAGTCTTTAGTCCTTAGTCTTAGTCCTTAGTCCTTAGTCCTTAGTTTATCCTTACCTTTAGTCCTTGTCCTTTACTTCTAGTCCTTACTTTATATCTTAGTCCTTAGTCCTTTGTCCTTAGTCTTTAGTCCTTATCTTAGTCCTTAGTCCTTAGTCCTTAGTCTTCCTTAGTCCTTGTCTTGTCCTTTGTCCTTAGTCTTTTCTTAGTCCTTAGTCCTTTCTCTTAGTCCTTTTCCTTCTCTTGTCTTAGTCTTAGTCTTAGTCTTGTCTTTGTTTTCCTTATTGTCTTAGTCTGTAATTCTTGTCTATTATTGTCTGTCTATTTTTGTTAGTTTCTTTATCTCTGTTTTATCTGTCTTTTCTTGTCTGTCTTTTCTCCTGTTAGTTTTGTCTGTCTTTTCTTTGTCTTCTTTCTTCTTCTTTTTCCTTCTACTACTTACTTTCTTTCTGTCTGTCTGTCTTTTGTCTGTTTTCCTTCTTCTGTCTCCTTTGTCTTTCTGTCTTCTTTTTGTCTTGTCTTTGTCCTTAGTCTTAGTCCTTTTCCTTTACCTTAGTCCTTTAGTCTTAGTCTTTAGTCTTAGTTCTTGTCTAGTCTTTTAGTCTTGTTCGCTTTAGTCTTTAGTCTTAGTCTTAGTCTTCTTTGTCCTTGTCCTTAGTCTTAGTCTTTAGTCTTTTCTTTAGTCCTTTGTCCTTAGTCCTTTTCCTTTGTCTTAGTCTTCTTAGTCTTTAGTCTTGTCCTTGTCCTTAGTCTTAGTCTTTAGTCTTTAGTCCTTAGTCCTTTGTCCTTAGTCTTCTTAGTCCTTTAGTCCTTTGTCCTTGTCCTTAGTCCTTAGTCCTTTAGTCTTTAGTCTTTAGTCCTTTAGTCTTAGTCTTAGCCTTTTATCTTAGTCCTTAGTCCTTTAGTCTTAGCTTTCTAGTCCTTTTCTTCTTGTCTTAGTCCTTTCGTCCTTTCTCCTTAGTCTTTAGTCTTTAGTCCTTAGTCCTTAGTCCTTAGTCCTTACTTAGTCTTAGTCTTCCTTAGTCCTTAGTCCTTAGTCCTTAGTCCTTAGTCCTTAGTCCTTAGTCCTTAGTCTTAGTCCTTAGTCCTTAGTCCTTAGTCCTTAGTCCTTAGTCCTTTGTCTTTAGTCTTTAGTCTTTAGTCTTTAGTCTTTAGTCTTTAGTCTTTAGTCCTTAGTCCTTAGTCCTTAGTCTTTAGTCTCTACAAGACACTCAAGTGTCAGCACCAAAAACTCTTGAAATTAAGTTAGGGAATTTTTCAATTGTATTCTGTAAAGGAACCACAAGATGGCACTAGGTATCACATTCAGTGTGGTTAGAGGCAGTAACCAAGACCAAAATCTAGTGGGCTCTGTATTTCTACCACTGGAGGCAGTGTGGAGTAATCTTTATAATATAGACTACAAAAGTGCTTTCTACTGAGGAAAGAACAGTGTAAAGTGCATATATGAGTGCATAAATAAGTAAAGTGAAGATGTGCATCTAATATATAATTGCCGTAGCGCACTTCCTTCATTTTCGGCGCTACTTCCGTCGACGTGGACGTGGCTGGACGTGGCTGCCAAACTTACAGAAGTGCGTTAGGGTCATCTCCCTCTACGCTCCACGCTCCCCGGTCTCCCCTCCACACTCCGCGCTCCCCGGTCTCCTCTCCACGCTCCCCGGTCTCCCCTACACATTACACGCTCCCCGCTCTCCCCTCCACGCTCCCCGGTCTCCCCTCCATGCTCCCCGGAGAGCTTGGTAACCAAGGCCACGGTCGGGTAACTAAGGGGCGTGTCCGCACCACACACCCGGCCCCAGCCGCATCCATTAAGGTGTCTGCTGAGCCCAGGGGTGGCCGGAACAAGCCCAAGGGGAGCACCCCAATCACACAATAATAGGCTGGATGCCACCTCCCCCTTAGATTCCTCACTGCTTCCAGGATCATGGCATCACAAGGGAGGAACCGCGGTGCATGATGGGAGATGTAGTCTTCAGGGGACCCGAAATGCTGCAGATCTGAGGAGACAGCTCTGATCACACACAGATAGAGAGGAGATCTGCGGCTTCTTCATACACAGTCTCCTGCACTGAAGAGTGAGATTATATTTGTGTGTGTGTATACTGTATGTGTGTGTGTATACTGTATGTGTGTGTATACTGTATGTGTGTATACTGTATATGTGTGTGTATACTGTATATATGTGTATACTGTATGTGTGTGTATACGGTATGTGTGTATGTATACTGTATATGTGTGTGTGTATACTGTATATATGTGTATACTGTATATGTGTGTTTACTGTATGTGTCTGTGTGTATACTGTATATATGTGTGTGTGTCTATACTGTATATGTGTGTGTATACTGTATATGTGTGTGTGTATACTGTATATATGTGTATACTGTATGTGTGTGTGTATACTGTATATGTGTGTGTGTCTATACTGTATATGTGTGTGTATACTGTATATGTGTGTGTATACTGTATATATGTGTATACTGTATGTGTGTTTATATAACAATGTGTATACTGTGTATGTGTGTATATAACACTGTGTATACTGTATATGTGTGTGTGTATACTGTATATATGTGTATACTTTATATGTGTGTGTGTATACTGTATATGTATTAATAAGAGAACAGGAGTTGAAACAAGCAAGAGTATATCATCCGTTACGTTTTTTTATTTATAGTGATAAAAGGCATTTGGTAAGAATGTTGACACTGACAATGGACAATGCTAGCAGCACACAGCAGGGAGTGTCTGTCAGAGTACCCTCTTATGACGGCACGGCGTGCCCCGAACCTCAAAGATGCCTTGGTACGGAGCCACTATGTTCCTCCTGTCCGTAACCCCTTCGGTACCCGGGCCCAGTGCTGGGCTGCTTTCCATGTGGGCACTGTGTATCTTGCTGCAATGTTTCCCGCGCTAGCTCCTTCAGTTCCTCCGATAACTCCGTGACGTACAGTATATGCCATCACATATCTTGTTCCACCACTAATGTGGTGTACTATGCTACCTGTGGCTGTGGCCTGATTTATGTTGGCCTGACGTCACGTGAGTTTCGGAAGCGCGTGAGGGAGCACGTGCTGGACATTGTGGGTGCACAAGGTACTAAGGAAGAAGATCTCGCTCAATTAAAAACTATCCCCCGGATCCCCGGAGTTTGAATGTCAGGGGGATTGATGTGATCCATCCTGGCATCCAAGGAGGTAATGTCCATCGGATGCTGGCGAGACGAGAGGCCCAATGGATTGTCAGGCTGGGCACTAGGGCCCCTTTGGGCCTCAACGAATCCCTGAGTTTTGCCCCCTTCTTGTGATTCCTCCTCCCCCCTGGTAATCTATCCCTCAATTTTAAGTCCTTCTTAATTGCTGCTTTTAATCTGCGCCTTTCCCCCAGAGCCTTTCTGTAATGATGTTTATCTCTAGGCAACTGGCAGAACAATTCTTGCCCAGGATTCAAACGAATTACAGAAGCTGGTCTTCCATGTCAATACACCCTGTGTATTACATAATGTGTTGAATACCTGGTTTTTGTTTATACTCAGATTGTTTTTGTAGTTTTGCCTTGCTATGTGCCTGTTTGTAATTTCTGTGTTCCCCTGTGGCCCCGCCCACCGCGTGATGTCACAGTGACACTTCCCCCTCTGCTCCGATGTCTGGTTGATGAGCTGTGCATAGTGAGGGTTGCTGGTGACGCGTCCCGGCCCTGCACATGTGCACTGAGCCACCGGATGGGGATTGTAGTTCAGAGACTCATGTGGTGGTTGCTGTGTGTTTTTCACAGGTGAGGGACATTAAGCTCATTAAGGGTACATAAAAGGAGGTGTGTAGGGGTTGGTAGCAGACACAACTTGGACTGGGAGACCTGGCACCCTCTTTCTTTCCTTACCTTGTCCCCTGAGGAAGTGGACCTTCGGGTCCATGAAACAGCTGTTGGGCGGATCTTTCTCCTACACTCAGGGGTACTCCCTTTGCTAAACAGCACCAGCACTTTAATGGGTATGTGCAATGTGTAGTATGATGTAGGGCTCCCTGTGTTTCAGTGATGTCCCTAAAGGTACCGTCACACAGGGACATATCTCCGGTGATGTTGCCGGCAACTGAGGGGCGTGGCCAGGTTGCGGCGACATCGCCGGAGAGTTGCCTCGTGTGACAGGGCGATAATCAGGGGAAAAATCGCCTGAGTAACATCGCCAGGTTTCCCAACAATGTTGGGAAACCTGGCGATGTTGGTCAGGCGATCATGCCTGATCGCCCTGTGTAACACGGCAACCTGCAATGTTGCGGGCGATTCCACCTATCTACAACATTGCGAGTTATCGCTCGCTGGGTTGCTGGGCAACCCAGCGAGCGATAGCCGCGGCAACTAGCCGGCGACATCACCGGTAAGTTGCTCAGTCTGACATCTCCCCGGCAATGTTGTCAGGGATGCGCGCTCCCGCGATCGCCGGCAACATCGCCGGCGATATGTCCCTGTGTGACAGTACCTTAAGAAGCATGTAGAAGCTTTACTATGTTTCAATATAAGCAGGCAGTTACAATCCTCTATGAAAGTGGACTCTTTATGCCCTATCAACTATAATTTCTGTATTGTTTATTGGTTTTTTTATACCTGTAACAGCAGTCTGAGTGTTGAGGGTACTGCGCTACCCCCATTTTTACGTGCATATAACCTTATGTACCTGTCCTGTATCCGTTTTTGTTAACATTTGTAAGTCTCTCTTTACCACAAAAATTGAACTACTTCATTGTATCTGTATTGATGTGTGCTGCTAGCATTGTCCATTGTCAGTGTCAACATTCTTACCAAATGCCTTTTATCACTATAAATAAAAAAACGTAACGGATGATATACTCTTGCTTGTTTCAACACCTGTTCTCTTATTAATGCTTAAAATTAAGAGTTGTCGCCACAGCACTACAGCACATTGTGCTGCTGCTGTGGCATTACATGTGGTAATTTTCTATGTTCTGTGTATACTGTATATGTGTGTATACTGTATGTGTGTGTGTGTGTATACTGTAAATGTGTGTGTGTATACTGTATATGTGTGTATACTGTATATGTGTGTGTGTATACTGTATGTGTGTGTGTATACTGTAGTGTGTGTGTAAACTGTATGTGTGTATACTGTATAGTTAGTATGTGTGTGTATACTGTATGTCTGTGTATACTGTATGTGTGTGTATACTGTATGTGTGTATATACTGTATGTGTGTGTATACTGTATGTGTGTGTATACTGTATATATGTGTATACTGTATATGTGTCTGTGTATACTGTATGTGTGTGTATATACTGTATGTGTGTGTGTGTAAACTGTATGTGTGTGTATATACTGTGTGTGTGTGTATATACTGTATATGTGTGTGTATACTGTATGTGTGTGTGTGTATACTGTATATATGTGTATACTGTATATGTGTCTGTGTATACTGTATGTGTGTGTGTGTATACTGTATGTGTGTGTAAACTGTATATGTGTCTGTGTATACTGTGTGTGTATACTGTAGGTGTGTGTATACTGTATATGTTTGTCTGTATACTGTATATGTCTGTGTATATACTGTATGTGTCTATGTATACTGTATGTGTCTGTAAACTGTATGTGTGTGTATACTGTATGTGTGTGTATACTGTAAATGTTTGTCTGTATACTGTATATGTCTGTGTATATACTGTATGTGTCTATGTAATACTGTATGTGTCTGTAAACTGTATGTGTGTGTATACTGTATGTGTGTGTATACTGTATGTGTGTGTGTTTCTACTCTATATGTGTGTGTATACTGTATATATGTGTGTGTGTATACTGTATATGTGTGTATACTGTATATGTGTGTGTGTATACTGTATATGTGTGTGTATACTGTATATGTGTGTATACTGTATCTGTGTGTGTATACTGTATGTGTGTGTATACTGTGTGTGTATACTCTGTGTGTATACTGTGTGTGTATACTGTATGTGTGTGTATACTGTGTGTGTATACTGTATGTGTGTGTGTATACTGTATATATGTGTATACTGTATATCTGTCTTTGTATACTGTATATGTGTGTGTGTATACTGTATGTGTATCTGTACTGTATGTGTGTGTACTGTATGTGTGTGTGTACTGTATATGTGTGTGTATATACTGTATATGTGTGTGTGTATACTGTATGTGTGTGTATACTGTATGTGTGTGTATACTGTATATATGTGTATACTGTATATGTGTCTGTGTATACTGTATGTGTGTGTAAACTGTATATGTGTGTGTGTATACTGTATGTGTGTATACTGTATGTGTGTATACTGTATGTGTGTGTGTATACTGTATGTGTTGTGTGTATACTCTATATATGTGTATACTGTATATATGTGTGTATATACTCTATGTCTGTGTGTATACTGTATGTGTGTGTATACTTTATGTGTGTGTCTACTGGATATGTGTGAGTCTACTGGATATGTGTGTGTATATTGTATGTGTGTGTGTATACTCTATATGTGTATATACTATAATAGTGTGTATTCTGTATGTGTGTATATACTGTATGTGTGTGTGAGTATACTGTATATGTGTATACTGTATGTGTGTGTGAGTATACTGTATATGTGTATACTGTATGTGTGTGTGTATACTGTATTGTGTGTATATGTGTGTATTCTGTGTGTGTATACTGTATGTGTGTGTGAGTATACTGTTTGTACTGTAATTGTGTATACTGTGTGTGTGGTGTATACTGTATTGTGTGTGTGTATCTAATATATAAAAGCCGAAGGCCACTTTCGGAAAACCCGAAGGTTACTTCCGTGATGGCCTCCGGACCATGGTGGTGACATCACCGCTGCGGGCTAGCCGGGCGACGCACGGCTACAGGATACGGCGGAAGAACGTTCCACTCTCCTGCGGCCCCCCCCGGCTGCTCCTGCCCCCCCCCCGCAGCTCCTGCGGGCCCCCCGCCGCTGTTTTCTGCCCCCCACAGCTCCTGCGGGCCCGCCCGCGGGTCGTCCTGCCCCCCCCCCCCGCCACTGCTCCGGGCCCCCCGCGGGTCGTCCTGCCTCCCCGCGGCTCCTGCGGCCCCCCCACGGCTGCTCCTGCCCCCCCGCGCCCTTCGCGGGTCGTCTTGCCCCCCCGCGGGTCGTCCTGCCCTCCCATGGGTCGTCCTGCCCCCCCCGCGGGTTGTCCTGCCCCCCCGCGGGTCCTGCGGCCCCCCCCGCGGCTCTTGCGGCCCCCTTCTGCTTGCTTCTAATAAAAAAAAACAAAAAACTCATAGAGGATACTCACCCGTCTGCCGGCGCCCTCCATCTACCTCCTCTAGCTCCATGCCTTGAGGACCTGTGGTTGCCTGGGATCACCTGATTGGTTTCCCAGGCACCAACAGGTCCTGCAAGCCGGCACACGCCTGTGTATCCTCTCATCCATCCTGCCCCTCCCCCTGCCACCACCATCCTGCCCCTACCCCCCACCGGCTCCAACCTGCCCCCCCTCTCCCCTCCATAGCCCTCCCCCACTCCATCCTGTTTCCCCCCCCCCCATCTCCAGCCTGCCCCTCCACCGGCTCCATCCTGCACCCCCCGCCCGCACCATCCTACCCCCCCACTGCCTCCATCCTGACCCCCCCCACACCAGCTCCATCCTGGCCCCCCCGCCGGCTCCATCTTGCCCCTCCCCACACCTGCTCCATCCTGCCCCCCCGCCCGCTCCATCCTACCCCCGCCGGCTCCATCCTAACCCGCTCCCCCCGGCTCCATCCTGCTTTTCCCCCCACACCAGCTCCATCCTGCCCACCCACCGGCTCTATCCTGTCCCCCCCACGCCACCTCCATCCTGCCCCCACTCCATCCTACCCCTTGCCCGCTCCATCCTGCTCCCCCACACACACACCAGCTCCATCCTGCCCCCCCGCCGCCTCCATCCTGCCCCCCCAGCACCATCCTGCCCCCCCCGCCTCCATCCTGCCCCCCCTGCTGCCTCCATCATGCCCCCCCTCGGCTGCATCCTGCCCCACCAGCTGCATCCTGCCCCCCCCCACCAGCTCCATCCTGCCCTCCACACACACCAGCTCCATCCTGCCCCCCCCACCTCCATCCTGCACCCCCCCGCCCGCTTCACCCTGCACCCCCCACCGGCTCCATCCTGCACCCCCCCACCGCCTCCATCCTGCCCCACCCCCCTCGGCTGCATCCTGCCCCCTCCACCGGCTGCATCCTGCCCCCCCCACACCAGCTCCATCCTGCCCCCCCGCCCACTCCATCCTGCCCCCCCCACACACCACATCCATCCTGCCCCCACGCCGCCTCCATCCTGCCCCCCCGCCATCACCATCCTTACCCCCCCGCTGGCTCCATCCTGCCCCCTTCGCTGGCTCCATCCTGCATCCCCCCCACCAGCTCCATCCTGCCCTCCCACACACACCACGCTCCATCCTGCCCCTCCCACCACCTCCATCCTGCCCTCCCGCCAGCACCATCCTGCCCCCCCCGCCGGCTCCATCCTGCCCCCCCCACACAGCTCCCATCCTGCCCCCCCGCCCACTCCATCCTGCCCCCCCCCCCATTAACTCCATCCTGCCCCCCCACCGGCTCCATCCTGCCCCCCCCGTCCGCTCCATTCTGCACCCCCCACCGACTCCATCCTGCCACCCCCCACCGCCTCCAACCTGCCCTACCCCCCTCGGCTGCATCCTGCCCCCTCCACCGGCTGCATCTTGCCCCCCCACACCAGCTCCATCTTGCCCCCCCGCCCACTCCATCCTGCCCCCCCCCACACACCAGCTCCATCCTGCCCCCCCCCCACCGGCTCCATCCAGCCCCCACGCCGCCTCCATCCTGTCCCCCCGCCATCACCATCCTGCCCCCCCCCCGCTGGCTCCATCCTGCCCCCCTCACTGGCTCCATCCTGCATCCCCCACCAGCTCCATCCTGCCCCCCCACACACACCAGCTCCATCCTGCCGTCCCCACCGCCTCCATCCTGCCCTCCCCGCCAGCACCATCCTGACCCCCCCGCCGGCTCCATCCTGACCCCCCCCGCTCGCTCCATCCTGCCCCCCCTGCCGCCTCCATCCTGCCCCCCCCCACACCAGCTCCATCCTGCCCCCCCACCCACTCCATCCTGCCCCCACCCACACCAGCTCCATCCCTGCCCCCCCACCGGCTCCATCCTGCCCCCACGCCACCTCCATCCTGTTCCCCCAGCCATCAACATCCTGCCACCCCAGCCATCAACATCCTGCCCCCCCGCCGCCTCCATCCTGCCCCCCCCCGCCGCCTCCATCCTGCCCCCCCCGCCACCTCCATCCTGCCCACCCCCGCCGCCTCCATCCTGCCCACCCCGCCGCCTGCATCCTGCCCCCCCGGCTGCATCTACCCCCGCACTCATCCTCCCCCCCCCACACCAGCTCCATCCTGCCCCCCCCCACATTGGCTCCATCTTGCCCCCCACACCGCTTCCATCCTGCCCCCCCCCCCGCCGCCTCCATCCTGCCCCCCCCCACCGCCTCCATCCTGCCCCCCCCTCGGCTGCATCCTGCCCCCCTCGCCGCCTCCATCCTGCCCCGCTCGCTCCATCCTGCCCCCCCCACCACCATCCTGTCCTGCTCGCTTCATCCTGCTCCCCTGCCACCATCCTGCCCCGCCAGCACCATCCTGCCCCCCCCCCCCCGCCCCGGCTCCATCCTGCCCCCCGCTACCATCCTGCCCCGCCGCCTCCATCCTGCCCCGCTCGCTCCATCCTGCCACCACTCCACCCCCCGTCACCATCCTGCCCCCTAATCCATCCTGCCCCCTGCCAGTTAGCGGTCATGTTACCAATAAGCTAAACGGTTTCCCAGGCAATGACGGGTCCTAAATCCCTGTAGGACCTAGAAGACGAAGGTGGAGCGAGCCGGCGGACACGTGAGTATCCTCACTGGGGATTTTTTTATTTTTTGAAGGGAGTAGCGGGGGGAGCAGAGTATGGCCATATACTGTAGTGCTGCTATACATGTGCTATAAAATTCCACCATATACTATAGTAAAACTCTACATATACTCTAATATACTGACATATACTATAGTGCTGCTATCCATGTACTGTAATGTATCGCCATATACTATAGCGCTGCTATACATGTAATGTAATATACCACCATATACCATAGCGCTGCTATACATGTACTGTAATGTACCGCCATATACCATAGCGCTGCTATACATGTGCTATAAAATACCCCCATATACTATAGTCCACCTGTACATATACTGTAATATATTGCCATATACTATAGTGCTGCTATACATCTGCTATACTGTACCACCATATACCATAGTACTGCTATATATAATATAGCGCACTTCCGTCATTTTCGGCGCTATTTCCGTCGTCGTGGACGTGGCTGCCTCGCAGCCACACGACCCACGAAGCATTGCCCGCGTAGTGGCCATTGTGAACCGTTGCTGAGGCGCGAGCAATGGCCGCTAAGCGGCCATTGCGAGCCCCGTGGAATGACCGACCAGAGCCGAGCCCCGTGGCCGAAAATAGAACCAGGGGCCCGGTCATAAATTCGCCGAAACACCGCTATGTATCTCTATGGGAAGTGAGGCGCTATTCTGATTGGTCGCTGTGTGCTGCCGGCGACCAATCAGAATAGCGCCTCACTTCCCATAGACATATAATGGACGACTTTGAGTTTCAAATTTACCGCTGAAAGTGAGGCGCTTTTCTGATTGGTCGCCGGCAGCACACAGCGGCCAATCAGAATTGCGCCTCACTTCCCATAGAGATATAATGGACGAAAATTCGTCCGTTATATCTCTATGGGAAGTGAGGCGCTATTCTGATTGGTCGCCGGCAGCACACAGCGACCAATCAGAATAGCGCCTCACTTCCCATAGAGATACATAGTGTATGTTTCGAACAATGCATGGCCGGCCCCTTGGTTCGTCGATCGTTTCGCGCCGCCAGGCGCTCATGCGCTTTCGCCGGCCAGAAATCGCATGCACCTATGCCAACTATACCGCGGCTGCAACAACTCACCTATCTATCTATATCTATCTATGCTATATCTATATCTATCTCTATCTATCTATATCTATTTCTAATCTATGTATGTATCTATATCTATTCTATCTATCATCTATGTATCTATTTCTATCTATCTTATGTATTATTTCTATCTATCTTATCTATCTAGTATCAATCTATGTATCTATTTCTATTATTTCTATCTAAATCTATTGTATCTATTTCTATCTATCTCTATCTATCTATGATCTATTTCTATCTATCTATTAATCTATTATCTTTTTCTATCTATCTATATCTATCTATTATCTATATCTATCTATCTGTATCTATCTATCTATACTATTCTATCTATTATCTATATTCTATTATCTATTTCATCTATCTATTATCTATATCTTATCTATTCTATCTATCTATCTATCTATATCTATCTATCTCTATCTATCTATTATCTATCTATATATCTATCTATCGTATCTATTTTTTATCTATCTATGTATCTATTTCTATCTATGTATCTACTATATCTATGTATCTATTATCTATATCTATCTATTATTATCTATATTATCTATTTTATCTATCTTCTATCTATATCTATCTATCTCTATGTCTATGTATCTATTTCGATCTATCTATATATATATCTATTATCTATTTCTATATCTATTCTATGTATCTATGTATCTATTCTATCTATCTATCTACCTATTTCTATCTATGTATCTATCTATCTATATCTATCTATCTATGTATCTATATCTATCTATGTATCTATTTCTATCTATGTATCTATTTCTTTCTATCTATCTATCTATCTATCTATATCTATCTATCTATTTCTATCTATATATCTATTTATTTCTATCTATCTATCTATGTATCTATTTCTATCTATCTATGTTTCTATCTATCTATGTTTCTATCTATATCTATCTATATCTATCTATCTATGTATCTATTTCTATCTATCTATATGTATCTATCTATGTATCTATTTCTATCTATCTATATCTATCTATCTATGTATCTATTTCTATCTATCTATATCTATCTGATAGATTGATTGATTGATAGATAGATATAGATAAATAGATAGATAGATATAGAGATAGATATATAGATACATAGATACATAGATAGATAGATAGATAATAGATAGAAATAGATAGATAGAAATAGATAGATAGATAGAAATAGATACATAGATAGAAATAGATACATAGATAGATAGAAAAATTGATAGATAGAAATAGATACATAGATAGAAATAGATACATAGATAGAAATAGATACATAGATAGAAATAGATACATAGATAGATAGAAATAGATACATAGATAGATAGAAATAGATAGATAGAAATAGATAGATAGAAATAGATACATAGATAGAAATAGATAGATAGATAGATAACATAGAAATAGATAGAAATAGATACATAGATAGATAGAAATAGATACACAGATAGATAGATAGATAAATAGAAATAGATAGATAGATAGATAGATAGATAGAAATAGATAGATAGATAGATATGATAGATAGATAGATAGATAGAAATAGATACATACATAGATAGATAGAAATAGATAAATAGATAGATAGATAAATATAGATACATAGATAGAAATAGATAGATAGATAGAAACAGATACATAGATAGATAGATAGATAAATAGATAAATAGATAAATAGATAGATAGATACATAGATAGATACATAGATAGATACATAGATAGATAGATAAATAGATACATAGATAGATACATAGATATAAAGATAGAGATAGATATAGATAGATATAGAGATAGATAGATCTATAGATAGATAGGTGAGTCATTGCAGCCGCGGTAAGTCCGGCACGTAGGTCCATTGCGATTTTCTTGGGCCGGTGACAGCCGAGCGCCGTGGCCGAAAATCGAACCAAGGGGCCGGCCATGCATTGTTCGAAACACCGCTATGTATCTCTATGGCAAGTGAGGCGCTATTCTCATTGGTCGCTGTGTGCTGGCGGCGACCAATGAGAATAGCGCCTCACTTTGAGCAGTAAATTTGAAACTCAAAGCGCCGTGGCCGAAAATCGAACCAAGGGGCCGGCCATGCATTGTTCGAAACACCGCTATGTATCTCTATGGGAAGTGAGGTGCTATTCTGATTGGTCGCTGGCAGCACACAGCGACCAATCAGAATAGCGCCTCACTTCCCATAGAGATATAATGGACGAATTTTCGTCCATTATATCTCTATGGGAAGTGAGGCGCTATTCTGATTGGTCGCCGCCAGCACACAGCAACCAATCAGAATAGCGCCTCACTTTCAGCGGTAAATGTGAAACTTAAAGTCGTCCATTCTATCTCTATGTGAAGTGAGGCGCTATTCTGATTGGTCGCTGTGTGCTGGCGGCGACCAATCAGAATAGTGCCTCACTTCCCATAGAGATATAATGGACGAAAAGTCGTCCATTATATCTCTATGGGAAGTGAGGCGCTATACTGATTGGTCGCTGTGTGCTGCTGGCGACCAATCAGAATAGCGCCTCACTTCCCATAGACATATAATGGACGACTTTGAGTTTCACATTTACCGCTGAAAGTGAGGCGCTATTCTGATTGGTTGCTGTGTGCTGCCGGCGACCAATCAGAATAGCGCCTCACTTCCCATAGAGATATGATGGACGAAAATTCGTCCATTATATCTCTATGGGAAGTGAGGCGCTATTCTGATTGGTCGCCGGCAGCACACAGCGACCAATCAGAATAGCGCCTCACTTCCCATAGAGATATAATGGACGAATTTTCATCCATTATATCTCTATGGGAAGTGAAAGACAAAAGAAATATAGGGGGCGCACTAGTGCATTACCATTATTACCAAGTGGGAAGATTCAATTAAGTAATCACTAACCTATTCCTGTTGTGCAATCCCCGCACAACAATGGTGTAGATTTAGAAAGTGGTCAGGGTCTCCTTTCTCCTGGTTCAAGTTCTAAGTCTGCAGATCCTCAAGTCTCTGCAAGCTGCTCCAGCCGTGCACTTCAATAAGATAGGATTTGTGAATTCAATTTGCACGGTCTCGTGCTGAGCGCTCCAAAACAAAGCTGAGGACTCTGCTGACTGGATAGTCCTTTTATTGAAAAGCCTCCATCCGCCACGACATGTTTCGACGGTGTAGTACCGTCTTTCTCAAGTGGAATGGAGGTACTAAGACAATTAAAACCATATATAGAGCAAAAAAGTGTTTCATTGGATAACAATTATCTCAGAAAACTCCCTCTTCTTTAACCTTTTGTGTCTCACACCCGAGGGTACTATAAAATGTTCCCATGAAACTACTTCTACATTAAATAATTAAGATGTTCAATCATCATATACTATACCAAAACTCATAATAACATAAAAATTCTATATAAAATTAATCTGTATAAAATTGTATATATAAAAACACATTCAATCCCCCATTTTTACTCATTCTATTATAAATATAATAATAATAATAATAAAACAAAAAATGTGAAAAAAAAAAAAAAATTAAAAAAAAAAAAAAAAAAAAAATTAAAAATTAAAAACAAAATTAAAAAAAAAAAAAATTTTTTAATGTGTTTTTATATATACAATTTTATACAGATTAATTTTATATAGAATTTTTATGTTATTATGAGTTTTGGTATAGTATATGATGATTGAACATCTTAATTATTTAATGTAGAAGTAGTTTCATGGGAACATTTTATAGTACCCTCGGGTGTGAGACACAAAAGGTTAAAGAAGAGGGAGTTTTCTGAGATAATTGTTATCCAATGAAACACTTTTTTTGCTCTATATATGGTTTTAATTGTCTTAGTACCTCCATTCCACTTGAGAAAGACGGTACTACACCGTCGAAACATGTCGTGGCGGATGGAGGCTTTTCAATAAAAGGACTATCCAGTCAGCAGAGTCCTCAGCTTTGTTTTGGAGCGCTCAGCACGAGACCGTGCAAATTGAATTCACACATCTATGGGAAGTGAGGCGCTATTCTGATTGGTCGCTGTGTGCTGCCGGCGACCAATCAGAATAGCGCCTCACTTCCCATAGACATATAATGGACGACTTTGAGTTTCACATTTACCGCTGAAAGTGAGGCGCTATTCTGATTGGTTGCTGTGTGCTGCCGGCGACCAATCAGAATAGCGCCTCACTTCCCATAGAGATTAGGGATGGGCGAATCTACTCGCTAGGACTCGTTACTCGGCGAGTAGTAAGGGACTCGCAGGACTCGGTACTCTGCGAGTTTCCCAGTGATTACTCGCGAGTCTAATGCAAATCAATATCAATCCTAGTTTTGTCAGAAACGCTGACAAAACTAGGATTGCCATTGTTTGCATTAGACTCTCGAGTAATCACTGGCTACTGTGCCAGTGATAGCAGGGAAACTCGCAGATAACTGCTGTTTCTTTGCGAGCCGAGTCCAGCTGTCTTCTCTGTGCAGCTCCAGGGTCCTAGAGCCCGCCTGCTGCCTGATGTAGCAGTGCTGAGATTGTTCTCAGTCTGCTCATTCCCTGTGTACAGACATGAATGTCTGTGCACAGAGATGATGTAGCAGTGCTGAGATTGTTCTCAGTCTGCTCATTCCCTGTGTACAGACATGAATGTCTGTGCACAGAGATGATGTAGCAGTGCTGAGATTGTTCTCAGTCTGCTCATTCCCTGTGTACAGACATGAATGTCCGTGCACAGAGATGATGTAGCAGTGCTGAGATTGTTCTCAGTCTGCTCATTCCCTGTGTACAGACATGAATGTCCGTGCACAGAGATGATGTAGCAGAGCTGAGATTGTTCTCAGTCTGCTCATTCCCTGTGTACAGACATGAATGTCCGTGCACAGAGATGATGTAGCAGAGCTGAGATTGTTCTCAGTCTGCTCATTCCCTGTGTACAGACATGAATGTCCGTGCACAGAGATGATGTAGCAGAGCTGAGATTGTTCTCAGTCTGCTCATTCCCTGTGTACAGACATGAATGTCTGTGCACAGAGATGATGTAGCAGAGCTGAGATTGTTCTCAGTCTGCTTATTCCCTGTGCATAGACATCTATATTTATGCACAGGGGATGTAGCAGAGAGGACATCGCGTTTTGGACTGCGTCGGACGGAAGAGGATTTTTTTAATTAAAGATGGAGTCATTAATGGCTTTTTTTTTTATTTCTAATAAAAAAATTTTCCTTGTGTTGTGTTTTTTTTTAAAACAATTTAATAGAAATTCATGGCGGTCATGTCTAATATTGGCGTGACCGCCATAAATTTCGGGCTTAGGGCCAGCTGATAATACAAAGCTGGCCCTAACCTCTTTATTACCCAGCGTGCCACCGCTACCAGGGCCACTGGAAGAGCGGGGTTCAGCGCCAGAGGATGGCGCTTCAATGAACGCGCCATCTTCTGGGGCGGCTGCGGGCTGCAATTTGCAGCGGGGGGTGCCCAGAAAGCTTGGGCATCCCTGCGCTGCGGATTCCAGCCCCCAGCTGCTTAGCTGTACCTGGCTAGACATAGAAATTGCGCGGAGCCCCACGCATTTTTTTTTAATTATTTCATGAATTTCAGAGTCAGAGTCTCAGAGTCAGAGTCTCAGAGTCAGAATCTCAGAATTTCATGAAATAATTAAAAAAAAATGCGTGGGGCTCCGCGCAATTTCTATGTCTAGCCAGGTACAGCTAAGCAGCTGGGGGCTGGAATCCGCAGCGCAGGGATGCCCAAGCTTTCTGGGCACCCCCCGCTGCAAATTGCAGCCCGCAGCCGCCCCAGAAGATGGCGCGTTCATTGAAGCGCCATCCTCTGGCGCTGAACCCCGCTCTTCCAGCGGCCCTGGTGGCGGTGGCACGCTGGGTAATAAAGAGGTTAGGGCCAGCTTTGTATTATCAGCTGGCCCTAAGCCCGAAATTTATGGCGGTCACGCCAATATTAGACATGACCGCCATGAATTTCTATTAAATTGTTTTAAAAAAAACACAACACAAGGAAAATTTTTTATTAGAAATAAAAAAAAAAGCCATTAGGGACTCCATCTTTAATTAAAAAAATCCTCTTCCGTCCGACGCAGTCCAAAACGCGATGTCCTCTCTGCTACATCCCTTGTGCATAAATATAGATGTCTATGCACAGGGAATAAGCAGACTGAGAACAATCTCAGCTCTGCTACATCATCTCTGTGCACAGACATTCATGTCTGTACACAGGGAATGAGCAGACTGAGAACAATCTCAGCTCTGCTACATCATCTCTGTGCACAGACATTCATGTCTGTACACAGGGAATGAGCAGACTGAGAACAATCTCAGCTCTGCTACATCAGGCAGCAGGCGGGCTCTAGGACCCTGGAGCTGGGGCAGCCAGAACACAGAGAAGACAGGATCTTATCTGTGCGAGTCAGCGATTACTTACAAAGTAAACGAGCAATGCAAATAAATGACACAACTAGGATTGCTTCAGGCTGAAGCTTCCGACACACATCTGCGATTTGTAAATCTCACACTACTCGCTATTACTCGCTTCCCCATTCATTAACATTGGACTCGCTAGACTCGCAACGAGTAGCGAGTCCTGGGCTCGGACTCGCTAGAGTCAAGCGATTCCGAGTAATTTAGGATTCGCCCATCACTAATAGAGATATAATGGACGAATTTTCGTCCATTATATCTCTATGGGAAGTGAGGCGCTATTCTGATTGGTCGCTGTGTGCTGCCGGCGACCAATCAGAATAGCGCCTCACTTCCCATAGAGATATAATGGACGAATTTTCGTCCATTATATCTCTATGGGAAGTGAGGCGCTATTCTGATTGGTCGCCGGCAGCACACAGCGACCAATCAGAATAGCGCCTCACTTCCCATAGAGATACACAGCGGTGTTTCGAACAATGCATGGCCGGCCCCTTGGTTCGATTTTCGGCCACGGCGCTCGGCTGTCGCCGGCCCAAGAAAATCGCAATGGACCTACGTGCCGGACTTACCGCGGCTGCAACGACTCACCTATCTATCCATCTATCTATCTCTCTATCTATCTATATCTATATAACAATGAAAAAGTTAATGAGCAGCGTTTCTTTTACAGCAGATATGCCAAGTGCTTTTCAGTCCCTGTGATGGGGATCAACCATCACCTTCATCAATACTTGCAAAAAATGAGGCTGCAGCACACAATTTGGAGTGATTTCCTTGCCTTTATTGGCATATAGGCATAGTGAGGCGACGTTTCGGTCCTCAGACCTTCTTCCAGCAGTCACCCAGGACAAATGCTGGGAACTTTATACATTCTCCAATATCAATTATTATTATTCAATTTACAGTGCTATAAGTGCTTTTTGTGCATAAACAGTTTCCCTTTACAATGGGATTAACACAGCAGTTAATATACCTATATATATGGTTGCTTATCTCATTAAAACAATAAAATTCTCTCTACTTACAGTTATATTTCCCACATGAAGCAATTGCAGCTCAGGTGCCCGCTTGATTGCTATTGATTATTAAATAATTGTAGCAACATATGTTGCTCGCCATGTGCGGTCCTTCCCTGACCGCGCGCCGCCATTACGGCGTTGTTTACCAACTACTGCGCCTGCGCGTATGCGATACGCTTCCCTAGTTACAACTCATTGCCGGAAGCGATTCCATCGCCATCTTAGAGATCTCGCGCATGCGCTGTGACATCCAGCGTTTGTTTGTGCGCGTCTTTGGACATTCCCTTCCTGTGTCCACATATTTTATCAGAGTGTTTTCAAATTACATTATAAAGTTAATAGAATTAATTTATGTGTGTGCTATGTGCCAAATATGTATTATAAGTATCATTATTTGATAAAATTCTACTTCTAACTCTAAAGTTTAATTTAAAGTGACAGTGCTTTTTTATGATGTGGATATTTTAGCCATTTATTTTTTATTTTTTATTACTATATATCCTAATCTTTTGCCTCACAAATTCATGTACTAAAGCTTTCCACACTATGTATTCCATACCCGAGTTTTCTTATTATGTGGATTGCCATATGCAAATTACACTGTGGCTATTCGTGCTTACATTGGGTAACCTGTTTAAAGTGCATCCCAACCTGGGTTATAGCACTCCCCTGTCAGTACAGTGTTCAGGGAGATCTCTCTCAATTCACACTACCTGCCCAAGGTAAAAACAGGAATTTCCCATCCATTAACCATTTTTCAGCCATTAGTGTTGGTTTATAACCATTTATTTATTGCTGAGGCAAAAAGAAAAGAATAGAAACTTTTATTTCAAGCAATTATTTTTTATTTTATTTTCCATGATTATTTATTTTTTATATATAAAGTGCATTATAGGTGCTTCATCAGTGCTTTGGTTAATAAGTGCATAAATAGTGCAGATATATTATTAGTTGTCTAAAAGAAATCAATTATTATATTTATAAAAGAAAAACATCTTTCCTTTGTGTAAAAGGAAGGGAATGTCTTTCTTTAAATTAAGTTACGCTTGGTCTGTGTAGTTTGTCCTTGAATGTATCAAAATAGCGGGCACCCGATATGCAAGTGTTCCATCTTCCATAAAATCCTCCTATATAATAGGAGAAAGGAAGATAAATAAATAAATGAAAATAATTATTAAAATCAATAATTATAAGAAACCATGAATCAAGTCGTTACACAGTATATCATAACTACAGTGCTATATTATATTCAGTAATAGTGCATTAAAGCGCAGGCGCAGTAGTTGGTAAACAACGCCGTAATGGCGGCGCGCGGTCAGGGAAGGACCACACATGGCGAGCAACATATGTTGCTACAATTATTTAATAATCAATAGCAATCAAGCGGGCACCTGAGCTGCAATTGCTTCATGTGGGAAATATAACTGTAAGTAGAGAGAATTTTATTGTTTTAATGAGATAAGCAACCATATATATAGGTATATTAACTGCTGTGTTAATCCCATTGTAAAGGGAAACTGTTTATGCACAAAAAGCACTTATAGCACTGTAAATTGAATAATAATAATTGATATTGGAGAATGTATAAAGTTCCCAGCATTTGTCCTGGGTGACTGCTGGAAGAAGGTCTGAGGACCGAAACGTCGCCTCACTATGCCTATATGCCAATAAAGGCAAGGAAATCACTCCAAATTGTGTGCTGCAGCCTCATTTTTTGCAAGTATCTATATCTATATCTATCTATATCTATCTTTATCTATATATCTATCTATCTATGTATCTATTTCTATCTATCTATCTATATCTATATCTATCTATCTATATATCTATCTATGTATCTATTTCTTTCTATCTATCTATGTATCTATTTCTATCTATCTATCTATATCTATATCTATCTATCTATATATCTATCTATCTATGTATCTATTTCTTTCTATCTATCTATATCTATCTATGTATCTATATATATATATATATCTATATATATCTATGTCTATGTATCTCTATCTATGTATCTATCTATTTCTATCTCTATCTATCTATTTCTATTTATGTATCTATTTCTATCTATCTATCTATCTATCTATCCATCTATCTATGTATCTATTTCTATCTATCTATCTATCTATTTCTATCTATCTATCTATCTATGTATCTATTTCTATCTATCTATCTATGTATCTATGTATCTATTTCTATCTATCTATCTATCTATGTATCTATTTCTATCATATCTATCTATCACATCTATCTACTTTTATCTATATCCATATCTACGCAAAAAATGACAGCAGCACTCCAAACCAATCTTCAATAGCCTTTAATCGGACTACAGGGCGACCCGGGTCGCCCTGTAGGCCGATTAAAGGCTATTGAAGATTGGTTTGGAGTGCTGCTGTCATTTTTTGCGTATATTTAACAAGGAGTGGCTTGTTGGACAGATTTGCACCCGGTTTTTTGGTGCTGCTCAAAAGTTTCAATTTGATATATCCATGTCTATATCTATCTATATCTATCTAAATCTATCTATATCTATCTCTCTATCTCTATCTATCTCTATTTATCTACATCTATTTATTCTCTCTCTCTCTCTCTCTCTCTCTCTCTCTCTCTCTCTCCAGATTCTAGACTCCCGATTCTTTAGAATCGGGCTCACAGCTAGTATATAGATAAAGTGCAAATGTACCACTTACATCGGTGAATATACCAGATAAATTATAGGAGCAGAAGATGTATATATATATATCAAATAGTTGATAAGTTGTTAGAAAAGTGAAGTGCCATTTAGTGTCACTAGGAGTTGAATGTTTTTATTGGAATCGTTATATTGTATATACATTGTTATGTTATTGTTATTTAATGAATAAATATCCACCAAGGATCTCAAGGATGTTGTATTTGGAGAGCTGCATTCTATAGATTGCCCACAAAGGTGGCAATGAGACTGGTGCTCAATATTTATTCAGGAGGCAGTTGTCATGGTTACAAGTACCCAAAAGGCTCATGTATTCTAATTTACCGCCACTAGAGGAAATAAGAGGTATATATGACAACATAGGAGATCTACAACGATGTGAGTATAAGAAATTGTGTATATATGCTGTGGATTGATAAAAGATTCATAAAATGGTTGTGTGTGAATAAAAACCTATAGAATTATGAAATTATTAAGATTAGTGATTCCTGTACAATATTTAAATGTGAAGAATAAGAAAAAAAAGGACATAAA
This sequence comes from Allobates femoralis, assembly GCA_033576535.1. Taxonomy (NCBI): domain Eukaryota; kingdom Metazoa; phylum Chordata; class Amphibia; order Anura; family Aromobatidae; genus Allobates; species Allobates femoralis. Next base: position 231,908,609 of record JARQOC010000006.1, read on the forward strand.
AATTGTAAAAGTTTAAAAGCAGAATAATTACCAGAAAAAAAAAACAAATTTTTTTCTCCTGTAAACTCTGTTGATGCCTTTGCCCAAAAAGCTCTAATTTTGTCTCATCTGACAGGAGAACATTCTTCCAAAACGTTTTAGGCTTTCTCAGGTAAGTTTTGACAAACTCCAGCCTGGCATTTTTATGTCTCGGGGTAAGAAGTGGGGTCTTCCTGGGTATCCTACCATACAGTCCCTTTTAATTCAGACGCCGATGGATAGTACGGGTTGACACTGTTGTACCCTCGGACTGCAGGGCAGCTTGAAGTTGTTTGGATGTTAGTCGAGGTTCTTTATCCACCATCCGCACAATCTTGCGTTGAAATCTCTCGTCAATTTTTCTTTTCCGTCCGCTTTAAACTTCTTGATGACACTGTGCACGGTAAACACAGGATAATTCAGGTCTTTGGAGATGGGCTTGTAGCCTTGAGATTGCTCATGCTTCCTCACAATTTGGTTTCTCAAGTCCTCAGACAGTTCTTTGGTCTTCTTTCTTTTCTCCATGCTCAACGTGGTACACACAAGGACACAGGACAGAGGTTGAGTCAATTTCCACCTTAATGACCAGACCGTTTTTGTCAATTCTGACCAGTGTCCCTTTATGAGGTTATAACTCTGGAACGCTCCAACGGATCCTCGCGATTCTGAGATTGTTTTTTCGTGACATATTGGGCTTCATGTTAGTGGTAAATTTAGGTCGATAATTTTTGCGTTTATTTGTGAAAATATTAAAAAATTGGCAAACATTTTGAAAATTTTGCAATTTTCAAATTTTTTATTTTTATTCTGCTAAACCAGAGAGATATGTGCCACAAAATAGTTAATAAATAACATTTCCCACATGTCTACTTCCCATCAGTACAATTTTGGGAAAAAAAAAAAATTTGTTAGGAAGTTATAAGGGTTCAAAATTCATCAGCAATTTTTTATTTTCCCATCAAAATTTACAGAACCATTTTTTTAGTGAACACATCCCATTTGAAGTTCCTTTGAGGGGTTTACATGACAGAAAACACCCAAAAGTGACACCATTCCAAAAACTGCACCCCTCAAGCTACTCAAAACTACATTCAAGAAGATTATTAACCCTTCAGGTGCTTCACAGCAACTAAAGCAAATTGGAAACAAAAAATGGACATTTTAATTTTTCCAACAAAAATGTTCTTTTAGCCTAATTTTTTTTATTTTCACATGGGGAAAAAGGATAAAATGCATCCTAAAATTTGTTGGGCAATTTCTACTGAATACACCGATACCTCATATGTGGTCATAAACCACTGTTTGGGCGCACGGCTGGGCTCAGAAGGGAGGGAGCGCAATTTGACTTTTTGAGCTAATTTAACATTCAAAAAGTCAAATGGCGCTCCTTCCCTTTTGAGCCCTGCCGTGCTCCCAAACAATGGTTTATGACTGCATATTAGGTATCGGTGTACTCAGGAGAAATTGGCCAACAAATTTTAGGATGCATTTTATCCTGTTGCTCATGTGAAAATGAAAAAATTGAGGACAAAAGAACATTTTTGTGAAATAGAAAGTACTTTTTAAATTTTACGGATCAATTTGTAAAGCACCAGAGGGTTCAACGTGCTCACTATGCATCTAGATAAGTTCCTTGGGGGGGTCTAGTTTCCAAAATGGGGTCACTTGTGGGGGAGCTCCAATGTTTAGGCACACAGGGGCTCTCCATACGCGACATGGTGTCCGCTAACAATTTAAATGGAAAATTAGCTCCAATTATTAGCGGACACCATGTCACGTATGGAGAGCCCCTGTGTGCCTAAACATTGGAGCTCCCCCACAAGTGTCCCCATTTTGGAAACTAGACCCCCAAGGAACTTATCTAGATGGGTGGTGAGCACTTTGAACCCCCAGGTGCTTCACAAATGAATCCGTAAAAATGAAAAAAGAAATTTTTTGCGGAATAGAAAGTACTTTTTAAATTTTACGGATCAATTTGTAAAGCACCAGAGGGTTCAACGTGCTCACTATGCATCTAGATAAGTTCCTTGGGGGGGTCTAGTTTCCAAAATGGGGTCACTTGTGGGGGAGCTCCAATGTTTAGGCACACAGGGGCTCTCCATACGCGACATGGTGTCCGCTAACAATTTAAATGGAAAATTAGCTCCAATTGTTAGCGGACACCATGTCACGCATGGAAGAGCCCCTGTGTGCCTAAACATTGGAGCTCCCTCACAAGTGACCCCATTTTGGAAACTAGACCCCCAAGGAACATATCTAGATGCATAGTGAGCACTTTCAACCCCTGGTGCTTCACAAATTAGTCTGTAAAAAGGAAAGAAAGATTTTTGTGAAGAAAAAAAAGTACTTTTTCATTTTTACGGATCAATTTGTGAAGCACCTGGGGTTTCAAAGCGCTCACTATGCATCTAAATAAGTTCCTTGGGGTGTCTAGTTTCCAAAATGGGGTCACTTGTGGGGAGCTCCAATGTTTAGGCACACAGGGGCTCGCCATACACGACATGGTATCCACTTACAATTCCATTTGTTAGTGGACACCATGTCACGTATGGAGAGACTCTATGTGCCTTAACATTGGGGCTCCCCCACAAGTGACCCCATTTTGTAAACTGGACGCCCCAAGGAACTTATCTAGATGCATAGTGAGCATTTTGAACCCCCAGGTGCTTCACAAACTTTTTTTCCACAAAATCTTCTTTTTTTTCCGTTTTACGGACTAATTTATGAAGCACTTGGTGGTTGAAAGTGCTCATTATGCGTCTAGATATGTTCCTTGGTGGGTCTAGTTTGCAAAATGGGGTCACTTGTGCGGGAGCTCCAATGGTTAGGCACACAGGGGCTCTCCATATGCGGCATGGTGTCCGCTAACAGTTTGTATGGAAAATTAGCTCCAATAGTTAGCGGACACCATGTCGCATATGGGGAGCTCCTATGTGCCTAAATATTGGAGTTCCCGCACAAGTCACCCCATTTTGGAAACTAGACGCCTCAAGGATTATATCTAGGGGTATAGTGAGCATTTTGAACCTACAGCTACTGCACAAAATTTGATAAAGTCATATTGAACATTTTCTTTTTTTCACAATTTCTCACTTTTAGAGCATGTGCACAAGATACGGAGACACTGTGTCCTGGGCGTCTCCTCTCCTGCTTTTTTTTTTTTAGTATTTCTTTATTAAATTAAAAAAAAATGACGTGGGGCTTGAAATAAGGATTCTGACCTGACATGACCTCACTGCGATCATGAGCTGTCAGTCTAATCACAGACAGTGCAGTCTCTGCATAGACTGACAGCTCATGATCTCAGTGAGGTCATGTCAGGTCAAGATCCTTGGTTCACAAAGGGTCAATTGTGGTCCCATGATGGGATCACAATTGACCCTTTGTGAACCAAGGATCCTGACCTGACATGACCTCACAGATCATGAGCTGTCAGTCTATGCAGAGACTTGTCTGTCTGTCATTAGACTGACAGCTCATGATCACAGTGATGTCATGTCAGGTCAGAATCCTTGGTTCACAAAGGGTCAATTTTGATCCCATCATGGGATCACAATTGACCCTTTGTGAACAAAGGATCCTGACCTGATATCACCCTACTGAGGTCATGAGCTGTCTATTAGCAGACAGAGCATTCTCTGCTCTGTCTGCAAATGAAGCCGGCAGACAGCACAGGGAGCCAGGAGAAGAAGGAGCCACTCCAGGGAGATGAAGACAGGTGAGATCGGGGATGATCGGGGGATGACCGGGGGGGGGGGGCTGTTAGAAACAGGGGGCAGGGGGCCAGGGTGCATTAGATCCCTCCCCGATGTGACATATGTGACATGTCACATCGGAGAGGATTGAGCAGGAGGGGGCAGCCGGCGGTTCCTGAGCACTGCGGCCAGTGCAGCGCTGTTTTAGGGAGGAAGAGGAGAATAATGGGGGTGCAGGGGGAGCCAGTTCGGGGTGTAAACGGGGGGCAGGTCAGTGCACTAGGTACCTCTCTGATGTGACATGTCACACATGTCACATCAGAGAGGAATCTGCAGAAGGGGGCTGCAGGCGGCAGCTTCCTGAGCGGTGCGGCGCCATTTTAGGAGCAGGGGAGGTAGTGCAGGCTTGGTACCAGTACCGGGGGCTGTGTACCGGTACCGAGAGACAAGGCAGACATTTCTCTGTCATGCCACAGGTGTGATCCTGTGGCATGACAGAGAAATCATTATGTTTACCAGCGATTCTGTATATGTTTATGTGATCACGTTTATACACCGGTAAACGGTGTATAACCGTGATCACAAAGCCAGTATCGGTAAAAACCGTCCCGATTCATAATCTTCAGGGTCTCAGCTACCCCCGGTAGCTTAAACCCCGGAGATTTTCGCCCACTGGGGGGCTCTACAGGGCTTATTCTGTTAGGACTTATTTAAACGTCCTAACAGAATAAGGACCCTGTTTTTAGGATGTTTATATACAGTGGGCCGGTGTTAATCCATGTCAAGCTAGCTGCAAGTGTGATTTAGTTATTGCCAACACCTGTTAGGTGCCACAAGTAAGTTACAGGGGCTGTTAATTACACAAATTAAAGAAGCATCACATGATTTTTCTAACAGTGACAATACTTTTGGCCACCCTCTTTTTTATGTTTGGTGTGGAATTATATCCAATTTGGCTTTAGGACAATTCTTTTTGTGTTTTTTCATTGAAGACAAATTAAATGAAGACAATAATACCACAGCATTTGTGATTGCAATTATTTTGAGGAAGAAATTGAAATTGCAGGGGTGTCAATACTTTTGGCCACAACTGTGTATATATATATATATATGTATATATATATATATATATATATATATATATATATATATACAGAAAATTATAGAGCAGCACTTAATCCTTAATAAGGGTGGTGCAAATCAGTCAAGGGTTAGTTCATTCACCCCCTATGCAGACCACTAAGATACCTGAAGGCCATTAATGGCGAAATACATCGATTGTGGAGTGCTGCAGTCTTTTTTTTGGTGTATATATATATATCTAATATATAATCACCCTAACGCAATTCCGTAAGTTTCGGCACTGTTTCCGTCGTCGTGTCCATGGCTGCCAAACTTGCGGAAGTGCGTTAGGGTCATCTCCCTCCACGCTCCCCGGTCTCCCCTCCACGCTCCATGCTCCCCGGTCTCCCCTCCATGCTCCATGCTCCCCGCTCTCCCCTCCACGCTCCCCGGTCTCCCCTCCACGCTCCCCGGTCTCCCCTCCACGCTCCCCGGTCTCCCCTCCACGCTCCCCGGTCTCCCCTCCACGCTCCCCGGTCTCCCCTCCACGCTCCCCGGTCTCCCCTCCACGCTCCCCGGTCTCCCCTCCATGCTCCCCGGTCTCCCCTCCACGCTCCCCAGACTCCCCTCCACGCGCTCCCCGCTCTCCCCTCCACGCTCCACGCGCTCCCCGCTCTCCCCTCCACGCTCCACACGCTCCCCGCTCTCCCCTCCACGCTCCACGCTCCCCGCTCTCCCCTCTACGCTCCCCGGTCTCCCCTCCACGCTCCCCGGAGATCTTGGTAACCAAGGCCGCGGTCGGGTAACTAAGGGCGTGTCCGCACCACACACCCGGCCCCAGCCGCATCCATTAAGGTGTCTGCTGAGCCCAGGGGTGGCCGGAACAAGCCCAAGGGGACCACCCCAATCACACAATAATAGGCTGGATGCCACCTACCCCTTAGATCCCTCACTGCTTCCAGGATCATGGCGTCACAAGGGAGGAACCGCGGTGCATGATGGGAGATGTAGTCTTCAGGGGACCGGAAATGCTGCAGAGATGAGGAGACAGCTCTGATCACACAGAGATAGAGGAGATCTGCGGCTTCTTCATACAGAGTCTCCTGCACTGAAGAGTGAGATTATATGTCTGTGTGTGTGTATACTGTATGTGTGTGTGTATACTGTATGTGTGTGTGTGTATACTGTATATATGTGTATACTGTATATGTGTGTGTATACTGTATATATGTGTATACTGTATATGTGTGTGTATATTCTATATGTCTGTGTATACTGTATGTGTGTGTATACTGTATGTGTATATACTGTATATGTGTGTGTATACTGTATATATGTGTATACTGTATATGTGTGTGTATACTGTATGTGTGTGTATACTGTATGTGTGTGTATACTGTAATGTGTGTGTATATACTGTATATGTGTGTGTGTGTATATACTGGATATGTGTGTGTCTGTGTATACTGTATGTGTGTGTATACTGTATGTGTGTACAGTATACAGTATACACACGTATGCACACGTACATGTATACAGTATACACACACATACAGTATACACTGTATGTGTGTGTATACTGTATGTGTGAGTATACTGTATATATGTGTATACTGTATATGTGTGTGTATACTGTGTGTGTGTATACTGTGTGTGTGTATACTGTGTGTGTGTGTAAACTGTATGTGTGTGTATACTGTATATGTGTATGTGTGTATACTGTATGTGTGTGTATACTGTGTGTGTGTACTGTATGTGTGTGTACTGTATGTGTGTGTATACTGTATGTTTGTGTATACTGTGTGTGTATACTGTATATGTGTGTGTATACTGTATGTGTGTGTATACTGTATATATGTGTATACTGTATGTGTCTGTGTATACTGTATGTGTGTGTATACTGTATGTGTGTGTGTAAACTGTGTGTGTATACTGTATATATGTGTATACTCTATGTGTGTGTGTGTATACTCTATGTGTGTGTATACTGTATGTGTGTGTGTATACTGTATATGTGTGTGTGTTATACTGTATATGTGTGTGTGTATACTCTATATATGTGTATACTGTATATATGTGTGTGTGTGTATACTGTATCTGTGTGTGTATACTCTATTGTGTGTGTATACTCTGTGTTTGTGTATACTGTATATGTCTGTGTATACTGTATGTGTTGTATACTGTGTGTGTATACTGTATATGTGTGTCTGTATACTGTATATGTGTGTCTGCATACTGTATGTTTGTGTTTACTCTATATCTGTGTGTATACTGTATATATGTGTGTCTGTATACTGTGTGTGTATACTGTATGTGTGTGTATACTGTATGTGTGTGTGTATACTGTATATGTGTGTATATACTATATATGTCTGTATTCTGTATGTGTGTGTGTGAGTATACTGTATATATGTGTATACTGTATGTGTGTGTGAGTATACTGTATGTGTGTGTATACTGTATGTGTGTATTCTGTATATGTGTGTGTATACTGTATGTGTGTGTATACTGTATATGTGTGTGTGTATACTGTATATGTGTGTATACTGTATGTGTGTATAATGTATGTGTATACTGTGTTTGTGTTTGTATACTGTATGTGTCTGTATACTGAATATGTGTGTATACTGTATGTGTCTGTATACTGAATATGTGTGTGTATACTGTATGTGTGTGTGTATACTGTATGTGTGTGTATACTGTATGTGTGTGTGTATACTGTATGTGTGTGTGTATATGTGTGTGTATACTGTATGTATATACTGTGTATGTGTGTGTATACTGTATGTGTCTGTATACTGAATATGTGTGTATACTGTGTGCGTGTGTATACTGTGTGTGTGTGTATACTGTATATGTCTGTATATACTATATGTGTGTATTCTGTATGTGTGTGTATACTGTATGTGTGTGTGAGTATACTGTATATGTGTGTATACTGTATGTGTGTGTATACTGTTTGTACTGTATATGTGTGTGTGTATACTGTGTCTGTGTGTGTGTCTGTATACTGTATGTGTGTGTGTGTATACTGTATATGTGTATGTGTGTATACTGTATGTGTGTGTATACTGTATGTTTGTGTATACTGTGTGTGTATACTGTGTATGTGTGTGTATACTGTATATATGTGTATACTGTATGTGTCTGTGTATACTGTATGTGTGTGTATACTGTATGTGTGTGTGTAAACTGTGTGTGTATACTGTATATATGTGTATACTCTATGTGTGTGTGTATACTCTATGTGTGTGTATACTGTATATGTGTGTGTGTATACTGTATATTGTGTGTGTGTATACTGTATATGTGTGTGTGTATACTCTATATGTGTATACTGTATATATGTGTGTGTGTGTATACTGTATCTGTGTGTGTATACTCTATGTGTGTATACTCTGTGTTTGTGTATACTGTATATGTCTGTGTATACTGTATGTGTGTGTATACTGTGTGTGTATACTGTATATGTGTGTCTGTATACTGTATGTGTGTCTGCATACTGTATGTTTGTGTTTACTCTATATCTGTGTGTATACTGTATATATGTGTGTCTGTATACTGTGTGCGTATACTGTATGTGTGTGTGTATACTGTATGTGTGTGTATACTGTATGTGGTGTCTAGTGGATATGTGTGTGTATATTGTATGTGTGTGTGTGTATACTGTATATGTGTGTATATACTATATATGTCTGTATTCTGTATGTGTGTGTGAGTATACTGTATATATGTGTATACTGTATGTGTGTGTGAGTATACTGTATGTGTGTGTATACTGTATGTGTGTGTATTCTGTATATGTGTGTGTATACTGTATATGTGTGTATACTGTATGTGTGTGTATACTGTATATGTGTGTGTGTATACTGTATATGTGTGTATACTGTATGTGTGTATAATGTATGTGTATACTGTGTTTGTGTTTGTATACTGTATGTGTCTGTATACTGAATATGTGTGTATACTGTATGTGTCTGTATACTGAATATGTGTGTGTATACTGTATGTGTGTGTGTATACTGTATGTGTGTGTATACTGTATGTGTGTGTATACTGTATGTGTGTGTGTATATGTGTGTGTATACTGTATGTATATACTGTGTATGTGTGTGTATACTGTATGTGTCTGTATACTGAATATGTGTGTATACTGTGTGCGTGTGTATACTGTGTGTGTGTGTATACTGTATATGTCTGTATATACTATATGTGTGTATTCTGTATGTGTGTGTATACTGTATGTGTGTGTGAGTATACTGTATATGTGTGTATACTGTATGTGTGTGTATACTGTTTGTACTGTATATGTGTGTGTGTATACTGTGTCTGTGTGTGTGTCTGTATACTGTATGTGTGTGTGTGTATACTGTATATGTGTGTGTATCTAATATATAAAAGCCGAAGGCCACTTCCGTGATGGCCTCCAGACCATGGTGGTGACGTCACCGCTGCGGGCTAGCCGGGCGAAGCCCGGCTACAGGAAACAGCGGAAGAACGTTCCACTCTCGGAAGTTTCGCCCGCTCCTGCGGCCCCCCGCGGCTGCTCCTGCCCCCCCGCGGCTCCTGCGGGCCCCCCGCAGGTCGTCCTGCCTCCCCCGCCACTGCTCCGGGCCCACCGCGGGTCGTCCTGCCCCTCCGCGGCTCCTGTGGCCCCCCCCCGCGGCTGCTCCTGCCCCCCCCGCGCCCTTCGCGGGTCGTCCTGCCCCCCCGCGGGGTCGTCCTGCCTCCCCGTGGGTCCTGCGGACCCCCCTTGCTTGCTTCTAATAAAAAGAAAAAAACTCATAGAGGATACTCAACCGTCCGCCGGCGCCCTCCATCTACCTCCTCTAGCTCCATGCCTTGAGGACCTGTGGTTGCCTGGGATCACCTGATTGGTTTCCCAGGCACCAACAGGTCCTGCAAGCCGGCACACGCTTGTGTATCCTCTCATCCATCCTGCCCCTCCCCCTGCCACCACCATCCTGCCCCTACCCCCCACCGGCTCCAACCTGCCCCGCCCTCTCCCCTCCATAGTTCTCCCCCCCACTCCATCTTGCCCCCCCCATTCCATCCTGTCCCCCCACCGGCTCCATCCTGCACCCCCCGCCCGCACCATCCTACACCCCCACCGCCTCCATTCTGACCCCCCCACACCAGCTCCATCCTGGCCCCCCGCCGGCTCCATCCTGCCCCCCCCACACCTGCTCCATCCTGCCCCCCCACCCGCTCCATCCTACCCCTGCCGGCTCCATCCTAACACCCTTCCCCGGCTCCATCCTGCCCCCCCCCACACCAGCTCCATCCTGCCCACCCACCAGCTCCATCCTGTCCCCCCCATGCCACCTCCATCCTGCCCCCCCTCCATCCTACCCCCCGCCCGCTCCATCCTGCTCCCCCACCGACTCCATCCTGCACCCCCCACCCGCACCATCCTACCCCCCCACCGCCTCCATTCTGACCCCCCCCACACCAGCTCCTTCCTGGCCCCCTGCCGGCTCCATCCTGCCCCCCCACACCTGCTCCATCCTGCCCCCCCACCCGCTCCATCCTACCCCTGCCGCTCCATCCTAACACCCTTCCCCGGCTCCATCCTGCCCCCCCCACAACAGCTCCATCATGCCCACCCACCGGCTCCATCCTGTCCCCACACACACCAGCTCCATCCTGCCCCCCCACCGCCTCCATCCTGCCCTACCGCCACCTCCATCCTGCCCCCCAGCACCATCCTGCCCCCCAGCCTACATCCTGCCCCCCTGCCACTCCATCCTGCCCCCCCCCCCCTCGGCTGCATCCTGCCCCCCCAGCTGCATCCTGCCCCCCACCAACTCCATCCTGCCCCCCACACACACAAGCTCCATCCTGCCCTCCTGCCGGCTCCATCCTGCACCCCCCGCCCGCTCCATCCTGCACCTCCCACCGGCTCTATCCTGCCCCCCCACCACCTCCATCTTACCCCACCCCCCCTCTGCTGCATCCTGCCCCCTCCACCGGCTGCATCCTGCCCCCCCACACCAGCTCCATCCTGTCCCCCTGCCCACTCCATCCTGCCCCCCCACACACACCGGCTCCATCCTGCCCCCCCCCCCCCGCTGCCTCCATCCTGCCCACCCGCCGCCTCCATCCTGCCCCCCCCACCGCCTCCATCCTGCCCCCCCCACCGCCTCCATCCTGCCCCACCCCCCTCGGCTGCATCCTGCCCCCTCCACCGGCTGCATCCTGCCCCCCCCCCACACCAGCTCCATCCTGCCCCCCTGCCCACTCCATCCTGCCCCCCCAACACACCAGCTCCATCCTGCCCCCCCACCGGCTCCATCCTGCCCCCACACTGCCTCCATCCGCCCCCCCCGCCATGACCATCCTGCCTGCCCCCGCTGGCTCCATCCTGCCCTCCTCGCTGGCTCCATCCTGCCCCCCCACCAGCTCCATCCTGCCCGCCCACACACACCAGCTCCATCCTGCCCTCCCCACCGCCTCCATCCTGCCCTCCCGCCAGCACCATCCTGCCCCCCCCGCCGGCTCCATCCTGACCCCCCCGCCAGCTCCATCCTGCCCCCCCCCGCCGCCTCCATCCTGCCCCCCCCACACCAGCTCGATCCTTCCCCCCCCGCCCACTCCATCCTGTCCCCCCCCACACCAGCTCCATCCTGCCCCCCCACCGGCTCCATCCTGCCCCCACGCTGCCTCCATCCTGCCCCCCCCTCGGCTGCATCCTGCCCCCCCCCCGGCTGCATCCTGCCCCCCCCCCGCTGGCTCCATCCTAACTCCCCCGCCGCCTCCATCCTCCCCCCCCCACACCAGCTCCATCCTGCCCCCCCTCACATTGCCTTCATCCTGCCCCCCCGCCAGCTCCATCCTGCCCCGCTCGCTCCATCCTGCCCCCCCGCCACCATCCTGTCCTGCTCCCTCCATCCTGCCCTGCTCGCTTCATCCTGCCCCCCTGCCACCATCCTGCCCCGCCAGCACCATCCTGCCCCCCCCCCACCGGCCCCATCCTGCCCCCCCGCTACCATCCTGCCCCGCTCGTGCCATCCTGCCTCCCCGCCACCATCCTGTCCTGCTCCCTCCATCCTGCCCTGCTCGCTTCATCCTGCCCCCCTGCCACCATCCTGCCCCGCCAGCACCATCCTGCCCCCCCCCCCCACCGGCTCCATCCTGCCCCCCCACTACCATCCTGCCCCGCCGCCTCCATCCTGTCCCGCTCGCTCCATTCTGCCCCCACTCCACCCCCCGTCACCATCCTGCCTCCTAATCCATCCTGCCCCCCTGCCAGTTAGCGGTCATGTGACCAATCAGCTAAACGGTTTCCCAGGCAACGACGGGTCCTAACCCCCTGTAGGACCTAGAAGACGAAGGTGGAGCGAGCCGGCGGACACGTGAGTATCCTCACTGGGGATTTTTTTATTTTTTGAAGGGAGTAGCGGGGGGAGCAGAGTATGGCTATATACTATAGTGCTGCTATACATGTGCTATAAAATTCCACCATATACTATAGTAAAACTCTACATACAGTGCCTACAAGTAGTATTCAACCCCCTGCAGATTTAGCTGGTTGACACATGCTGAATTAACTTGGCATTGTGACATTTGGACTGTAGATCAGTCTGGAAGTGGGAAATGCACTGCAGCCAAAAAGATTTTTTTATTTTATTATTTTTTTTTTTAAAGCGTTAAAAGTTAATTCAGAGGGTCATTTATTATTCAACCCCTCAAACCACGAGCATTCTGTTTGGTTCCCCTAAAGTATTAAGAAGTAGTTCAGGCACAAAGAACAATGAGCTTCACATGTGTGGATTTATTATCTCTTTTCTGACTATTTAAGACCCTCCCCAAACTTGTGAACAGCACTCATACATGGTCAACAAGGGAAAGACAAATGAGCATTCCAAGGCCATCAGAGACAAGATCGTGGAGGGTCACAAGGCTGGCAAGGGGTACAAAACCCTTTCCAAGGAGTTGGGCCTACCTGTCTCCACTGTTGGGAGCATCATCCGGAAGTGGAAGGCTTATGGAACTACTGTTAGCCTTCCACGGCCTGGACAGCCTTTGAAAGTTTCCTCCCGTGCCGAGGCCAGGCTTGTCCGAAGAGTCAAGGCTAACCCAAGGACAACAAGGAAGGAGCTCCGGGAAGATCTCATGGCAGTGGGGACATTGGTTTCAGTCAATACCATAAGTAACGTACTCCACCGCAATGGTCTCCGTTCCAGACGAGCCCGTAAGGTACCTTTACTTTCAAAGCGTCATGTCAAGGCTCGTCTACAGTTTGCTCATGATCACTTGGAGGACTCTGAGACAGACTGGTTCAAGGTTCTATGGTCTGATGAGACCAAGATCGAGATCTTTGGTGCCAACCACACACGTGACGTTTGGAGACTGGATGGCACTGCATACGACCCCAAGAATACCATCCCTACAGTCAAGCATGGTGGTGGCAGCATCATGCTGTGGGGCTGTTTCTCAGCCAAGGGGCCTGGCCATCTGGTCCGCATCCATGGGAAGATGGATAGCACGGCCTACCTGGAGATTTTGGCCAAGAACCTCCGCTCCTCCATCAAGGATCTTAAGATGGGTCGTAATTTCATCTTCCAACAAGACAATGACCCAAAGCACAAAGCCAAGAAAACGAAGGCCTGGTTCAAGAGGGAAAAAATCAAGGTGATGGAGTGGCCTAGTCAGTCTCCTGACCTTAACCCAATTGAAAACTTTTGGAAGGAGCTCAAGATTAAAGTCCACATGAGACACCCAAAGAACCTAGATAAGTTGGAGAAGATCTGCATGGAAGAGTGGGCCAAGATAACTCCAGAGACCTGTGCCGGCCTGATCAGGTCTTATAAAAGACGATTATTAGCTGTAATTGCAAACAAGGGTTATTCCACAAAATATTAAACCTAGGGGTTGAATAATAATTGACCCACACTTTTATGTTTAAAATGTATTAAAATTCAACTGAGCAACATAACTTTTTGGTTTGTAAAATTTATGCTTCTGTTAATAAATCCTACTCTCGTTTGCAGTTTGAAGGCTCTAACTTATTTTCATCTTATCAAACCAGCTAAATCTGCAGGGGGTTGAATACTACTTGTAGGCACTGTATACTGTAATATACTGACATATACTATAGTGCTGCTATACATGTAATGTAATGTACCACCATATACCATAGCGCTGCTATACATGTACTGTAATGTACCGCCATATACCATAGCGCTGCTATACATGTGCTATAAAATACCCCCATATACTATAGTCCACCTGTACATATACTGTAATATATTGCCATATACTATAGTGCTGCTATACATCTGCTATACTGTACCGCCATATACCATAGTACTGCTATATCTAATATATAAAACCCGAAGGCTCACTTCTGTCATTTTAGCCAGCACTTCCGTCACTTTGTCATCGCCAAAGTGACGTCACCACCTGTCCAGAGTGGACTAACATGCCGGCCCTAAGCGAAGTGGGACTCAGGCAGCCCCGCCATGCTTACGGCCGCCTATACACTGCCTAAAACACACATCACGGGCGGGAGATGACCGCCGTGATGTGTGCAGCCTAGACGAGCAGAGGTGTGCCGAACACTCTTGTCGCCGCTCCAGCCTCCTCTCTCCTCACCCCTCCATCCGCATCTCTCCTCACCCCTCCTGCCTCACCTCTCCTCACCCCTCCAGCGCCACCTCTCCTCACCCCTCCAGCCTCCCGCCACATTATGCTCTGCTATCTACAGAGCCGCCTGTATACTCTGCTACCCACAGAGCTGCCTGTATAATCTGCTACCCTCAGAGCCCCCTGTATACTCTGCTACCCACTGACCCGCCTCCTATACACACAATTCATTTCACCGCGCTCCCGATGCAATTGCATCGGGCCCCTGACCACTGCACTCTGCCCCTGACCACTGCACTCTGCCCCTGACCACTGCACTCTGCCCTAAAGCAGACTATTAGCCACTGAGCCTCCGTATACTCTGCTAACCACTCAGCCGCTGTATAGTCTGCTAACCACTGAGCCCCCGTATACCCTAATAACCATAGGCTAGAATACCCGATTCTTTAGAATCGGGCCGCCATCTAGTATATACTGTATATATCTATTATATAATTGCCGTAGCGACTTCCGTCGTGTCTGGCGCTAATTCCGTGGCTTTGTTTGCGTGGCTCGGCACTTTGTTTGGTGCCCCGCGAACAAAGCCACCGACACAGCCCACCAACATGCCCCCACCTCTACCCAGTCATCCCGAGCATGGGGCTGTAGTATACACCGCTATGGTATACTACAGCCCCATGCCCAGCCGCCTGTCCGCCCCGCTACACCGCCGAGCATTAGGCTGTAGTGTACTGCAGCCCCATGCCCAGCCCCCTGTCCGCCCCGCTCCCCTTGCCTCGCCGCCGGCATGGGGCTGTAGTGTACACCGCTATGGTATACTAAAGCCCCATGGGGCTGTAGTGTACACCGCTATGGTATACTACAGCGCCATGCCCAGCCCACTGTCTGCCCCGCTCCCCTCGCCTCGCCGCAGGCGGTGACAGCAGCGGCTCCGGAGCAACCCCTCTCTTCTGCCCCGTCTGCCTCCCCTCGCCGCCCTGCCACCCTACCGTACACTGCTCCGGAGCCACTGCTCCGGAGCCACCCCTACCCCCCCCCCCGCCGCTACCAACCACTCCGCCATCTACTACCCTCCGCCACCCCCTAAGCCCCCGCCGCCCCCTAAGCACCCGCCGCCATCGATCACTTACATGCCTTCTTCTTCATCTGATCATCTGTCCGATCCAGGAGTCCTCCGTCCGGCCCAGGCGTCCTCTTCGTCCAGTCCGCTCCAGAAGTCCTTCGTCCGGCCCAGGCGTCCTCTTCGTCCGGCCTCGGGGGTCTTCTGTCTTCTTTCCGCCATCTCCGCCCAATCAGAATAGCGCCTCACTTCCCATAGAGATAGAATGGACGAAAAATCGTCCATTCTATCTCTATGGGAAGTGAGGCGCTATTCTGATTGGTCGCCGGCAGCACACAGCGACCAATCAGAATAGCGCCTCACTTCCCATAGAGATAGAATGGATGAAAAATAGTCCATTCTATCTCTATGGGAAGTGAGGCGCTATTCTGATTGGTCGCCGCCAGCACACAACGACCAATCAGAATAGCTCCTCACTTTCCATAGAGAATAATAGCGGTGTTTCAAGCGAAGTATACCCGGGCCCTTGGTTCTATTTTCGGCCAAGGGTCTCGGCTTTCGTCAGCCGTCGCCGGGCGGGAGACTCGCAATGGTCGCTTCTCTATGGGAAGTGAGGCGCAATTCTGATTGGTCGCTGCCAGCACACAACGACCAATCAGAATAGCGCCTCACTTCCCATAGACAATAATAGCGGTGTTCCAAGCGAACTATAGCCGGGCCCTTAGTTCTATTTTCGGCCACGGGTCTTGGCTTTCGTCGGCTATCTATCTATCTATCTATGTATCTATTTCTATTGTGAGGTAGCAACCGGGAACCCGCTTGCAAAACGACAAGAACACGTGTTTTTAAGTTAACCAATGTCTACCCGTTTATTTTCACATATTAATCACATAACCCGGGTAGCATGTTTCACACATATCACATTGATTAACAACACTTTACATAAACACCATACATTTACATTTAACATCACAACACTTATATTGCACATAACGATTTATAGTAACCCGGGACCTGTAACCATCTCTGTCCCCATTGGAGCTCTACTAACAGCTCCCATGGTGGCTACGGCCTCCTTACACTATACATAAGTTACAGTACGATGATGACCCTTCCGGGTTCATAACAGGGATTGGCAAACCCTAGTAACCCGTGGGGCTGCGGCCTCCGGCCTAACCACGCGTTACCCAGTACGGGAGCCCTTCTAACCCCTGCTTCTGACCTTCGTTACATACGCCTCAACGGCCCTGTGGGTCCCAATGGCGGTACCTGCCGCCTGGCTTTAGTCACCCCAGCATGATGATATACATTCACCCGTAGTCAGGAATCCTGCCTGACCGGGACCTTACACACCGTATGTGATCCATCATTCCAGCGTCCATGGATCACACACCTGCACACAGCCCACATCCATGGACTGTGGCCCCTCCATGGCCCATTACAGGGATTGGCAAACCATAGTACACGGGAACCACATCCGATACCTACTAGGAGCCCTATTACCCCTGTCTCTGGCACCACAGGCACACCCACACCATTAGAGGTCGTGGTTGAGGGATCAGGTACCCTCTGCATGCAGCAGGGCAAGCCTCCCTCTCGTCCCAAGGACGGAACGCCTCCAACATCATCCATACTAGCTGGGTCACTGTCTCTCCACATCGTTATACATGGCTCTTACATCTAGGCCATCATCTCACATTCAGGGCCATTGCCTAAGCCCTCATACATCAACGGGTCCTTTACTAGTCGGACCCAATAGCGGTTATGCCCGCCTGGCATTAATCACACACAGCTCTCTCCGTTACACGGGAACCGCTGTCTTACCGGGCACGGATCCGGGTCTCGCTACCTGGATACGGGTCCACCAAGCGTCCCCCACGGGCTCCTTTCCCGGACGTGGTTCACCCCACGCCCGGACCAGTATCCACCGGGTTCAGCCACGGTTTCCCCACCAGGTGCTCACGACCCCGGCCCTCGGCACCGGCATGGAGCTAGCATACTCCCTTCACCATCTCAATCATGGCGGCATATACTTGCATTCACCAGTCCCTCACACAGACTGGCTCTGCTCAGCTCTCAGGCTGGTCTCAGCTTTCAGGATCAATCTCTGCTTCCAGACTCTGAGCTTCCAGCATTCATCTGTCATTCAGTCAGGTGGCCGGCTCTTATCGTGCCAGCCACTCCCACATGGACACACCCCCTCAGCTGCTAACCATCAGCTTCCACACAGCTCAGGTTAACTCCCTGTGTTCCGGGTTGTCAGCACTCACTCAATACATCCTATTCCTCATGGACTCCTCTCACTCTCACTGCCGCTCATTAGGCTCATGAACTCATTGTTTTCAGGTTGGTTCACACAGCATTATCATCAAACCGGCCAGTGTACCCAGGATCATACCTCGATCCTGCATGTGACGCGCCCCGGCCATGAGGATCATGCCGGCGGTGCCTCACACTATCTATCTATCTATCTATTTCTATCTATCTATCTGATAGATAGATAGATAAGATAGATAGATAGATAGATAGATAGATAATAGATACATAGATACATAGAAAAAGGAAAACAAAACAGCACAACTGTTATTTGACGGGTGCAAAGCCCCCCTACCATACAGATGATAGAAATCCAAATAAAAAATGGAGGCAGCACTTCCTTCAGTTCAGTTATATGGGCTTTATTCCCAGGACTGCAACGTTTCGACTCTGTGGTCTTTCTCAAGCAGTGTCCAGTGGACACTGCTTGAGAAAGACCACAGAGTCGAAACGTTGCAGTCCTGGGAATAAAGCCCATATAACTGAACTGAAGGAAGTGCTGCCTCCATTTTTTATTTACATAGATACATAGATAGAAATAGATAGATAGATAGATACATAGATAGAAATAGATAGATAGATAGATAGAAATAGATAGATAGATAGCCGCCGAAAGCCGAGACCCGTGGCCGAAAATAGCGTTCCGCGCTACAAGCGGCGACCCCGATGCCGCCGACCACTATGGCCGAAAATCGAACCAGGCGCTCGGCAGGGAAAGAGCCGCTTTCCCCGCTGAGCGCCCACCAATCGGAATCACAGCGCTACTCTGTGAAGTTGCCGCTGTCCAATCACAACACAGCGGGGCGGAGCCACAGACTTCCACCCTCCCGAACGGCGTGGCCGAAAATCGAACCAGGCGCTCGGCAGGGAAAGCGCCGCTTTCCCAGCTGAGCGCCGACCAATCGGAATCAAACCGCTATCTACAGCGACCAATCACAATCGCGCCTCATTCCTCCATGTATCCCTATGGGAAGGCGCCCTCCAATCACAATCACGGCGCAATTTTTGAAAATACACTGCGACCAATCACATTAGCGCCTCATTCCTCCATGTATCCCTATGGGAAGGCGCCCTCCAATCACAATCACGGCGCCATTTTTGAAAATACATTGTAAGAAACTAGCAAGAAAAGGTCCAAAAAAAAGCGATACAACCTCCAAATTTAGTGAAAAATATTTAACAAAATTTATTACATATCAATAATTTCACACAGACATAGAATGATCACACAGAAAAATAAAAGCAGTTAAAATAGCCAAATAGAGCTATTACATTTCATATGA
The DNA here is from genome assembly GCA_033576535.1 of Allobates femoralis. Lineage (NCBI taxonomy): Eukaryota > Metazoa > Chordata > Amphibia > Anura > Aromobatidae > Allobates > Allobates femoralis. The sequence goes on from JARQOC010000006.1 coordinate 231,927,631, forward strand.
CAATAATATATCATTGAAAACCTCATTGCCACTTGCCCAAGAAACCGGTTTCAGTAATAGATATATATAGAATACACACAATTATACCTATGGGGTCCAAAATAACATTCAAAGAGATTTCACCATGTGGATCCCCATCAGTAATCAATAAGGTGAATGTATAACCTGGATTCCCCTTTTTTTTTTAACATGAAATAAACATCAGGGAACCCCCCCTGAGATTGTTAGTACCCACAGTTAGAAGGTCAAAAAGTGGTAACTCCCCAACAGGCATAAGCAAGCATTAAATGCAGAAAAAAGAGGTTCTGCAGCATAACCACAGGTTATCACATCCCTTCCCTTTATTTTTGAAAATACACAGCGACCAATCACATTAGCGCCTCATTCCTCCATGTATCCCTGTGGAAAGGCGCCCTCCAATCACAATCACGGCGCCAGTTTTGAAAATACACAGCGACCAATCACATTAGCGCCTCATTCCTCCATGTATCCCTATGGAAAGGCGCCCTCCAATCACAATCACAGCGCCATTTTTGAAAATACACAGCGACCAATCACATTCATGGTGCCATCTTTCTGAGGTTGCCGCCCACCAATGAGATAAGGCCGCTATTTATAGCGCGAAATTTAAATCTTTTTCAACACATAATTCCACCTCTGCGTATCCTGTTTGAGGGAGGACGAGAAGCTACAGCCGGACCATCGGTTGGACTATATTTCAGCCAAGATATCCATCCTTCGTGAGGGCCGTCGGGAAGCAAGCGCCGGATCGGGTTCTGCGATTTATCAGCTAAGATATCCTTTTTGAAAGATACCTTTTCACATCAGAGTCTATATTCCTGATGCTAAGTTTTATTTTCACCTCTTTTGCAATCTTTTATTTTCACCACTTTTACTATCTTGCGCCATGCAGCGCCAATCGGCGCTGCATGGAGCCTGCGCCACAGTTCGGACACTTCGCCGCTGCAAACCATAGAGATGCATTGAGAAATGAGGCGCGATTGTGATTGGCCGCTGTGTATTTTCAAAAATGGCGCCGCGATTGTGATTGGTCACGGTAGATGGCGCTCTGATTCCGATTGGTCGGCGCTCAGCGGGGAAAGCCGCGCTTTCCCTGCCGAGCGCCTGGTTCGATTTTCGGCCATAGTGGTCGGCGGCATCGGGGTCGCCGCTTTTAGAGTGAATTTTTGCCATTGAGAAAGATGGAGGAATGAGGCGCGAATGTGATTGGCCGGTGTGTATTTTTAAATTTGGCGCTGCGATTTTGATTGGAGCGTGACTTCCCATAGGGATACATGGAGGAATGAGGCACTGATGTGATTGGTCGCTGTACATAGCGGTTTGATTCCGATTGGTCGGCGCTCAGCGGGAAAAGCCGCGCTTTCCCTGCCGAGGGCCTAGTTCGGTTTTCGGCCATAGTGGTGGGTGGCATCGGGCATCAAATTTTTTTTTTTTTGTATTGGATTAATTTGATTGTATTTTAATTTGTAAATGTTATTAATATTTTAAATGTATTTATTTGTTTTTTGTTTTTTTTTTATAATTACCGTATATACTCGTGTATAAGCCGACCCGTGTATAAGCCGACCCCCCTACTTTTGCCCCCAAAAACTGGGAAAATTTATTGACTCGCGTATAAGCCGAGGGTGGACTCCAGCACAGGGTATACAGGCCCCCAGGCACAGGGTATACAGGCCCCCAGGCACAGGGTATACAGGCCCCCAGGCACAGGGTGCACAGGCCCCCAGGCACAGGGTGCACAGGCCCCCAGGCTCAGGGTGCACAGAGTGCACAGGCCCCCAGGCTCAGGGTGCACAGGCCCCCAGGCTCAGGGTGCACAGGGTGCACAGGCCCCCAGGCTCAGGGTGCACAGGGTGCACTGGCCCCCAGGCTCAGGGTATGGCGCCTCCCCCCTCCATGCTGCCGCTGCTGTACAATAAATACAGTGTTATTATCTCACCGGCCCGGTCTCAGCACGGGGTATACAGCCCCCCACCCATCCCTCACAGTATGGCGCTCCCCCCTCCATGCTGCCGCTGCTGTACAATAAGTACAGTGTTATAATCTCACCGGCCCGGTCTCAGCACGGGGTATACAGCCCCCCCCATCCCTCACAGTATGGCGCCCCCCCTCCATGCTGCCGCTGCTGTACAATAAGTACAGTGTTATTATCTCACCGGCCCGGTCACAGTGAATCCTCCCTCCTCCCTGCGAGGCTGCGTGTCATGTGACCGGCCGGTGACGTCACCGCCGTGAGCCCCGGTCACATGACACGCAGCCTCGCAGGGAGGAGGGAGGATTCACTGCGACCGGGCCGGTGAGATAATAACACTGTACTTATTGTACAGCAGCGGCAGCATGGAGGGGGGGGGCGCCATACTGTGAGGGATGGGGGGGGCTGTATACCCCGTGCTGGGGGGCTGTAAGGCGATATGCACTGCTCCCCCCGCGGATGGGCGGGGGATGCAGTGCATATCATGAATAAGTTATGAGCGGCTCCACGTCACGAGCCGCTGATATTATAGCCTTCCCCCACCTCCTCCAGCCTCCTCCTGCTCCCGGACACAGCCCCCACCTCACAGAAAAGTATATGACTCGTGTATAAGCCGAGGGGGGGACTTTTCAGCCCAATTTTTGGGCTGAAAAAGTCGGCTTATACACGAGTATATACGGTATTTATTATTTTTATTCTTATTTATGATTTTTATTATTTATTATTTGTATAAATATTATGTTAATGTCTTATTTTTCATGTTTTTTTTTGATGATTTTGATTTAATTTTAATTACCGTATATACTCGTGTATAAGCCGAGTTTTTCAGCCCAAAATTTGGGCTGAAAAGTTTCCCCCTCGGCTTATACACGGGTCAATACGGTACCTCTGGGCTGTGGAGGCTGGAGGAGGCGGGGGGAGGCTGCTGTATGAGCGCTCATTATATATGCACTGCTTCCCCCTGTCAATCAGCGGCAGGGGGAAGCAGTTCATATATGCCCCCCAAAAGCTGGCACTGTCCCCCCTTGTAAGGGCCCCCCCCCCGCTGCTTATACATTACCATCCCGGTGTTCTGATCAGCGCGGCTCCTCGGTGCTTCTTCTTCATCCTCCCGTCCTCGCTGGCTGCATCCGGGATCTCCGGCCGTCGCAGGCATATGACGTCATCGCGCGACGGCCGGAGATCCCGGATGCAGCCAGCGAGGACGGGAGGATGAAGAAGAAGCACCGAGGAGCCGCGCTGATCAGAACACCGGGATGGTAATGTATAAGCAGCGGGGGGGGGGCCCTTACAAGGGGGGACAGTGCCAGCTTTTGGGGCTGTTGGTACCCCCAGGGGGCTGTTGGGTACCCCCAGGGGGCTGTTGGGTACCCCCAGGGGGCTGTTGGTACCCCCAGGGGGCTGCTGGGTACCCCCAGGGGGCTGCTGGGTACCCCCTGAGGGCTGCTGAGTACCCCCAGGGGGCCGCTGGGTACCCCATGGGGGCCGCTGTATAACCCCTGGGGGGTGCTGTATAACCCCTGGGGGCTGCTGTATAACCCCTGGGGGCTGCTGTATATACTGCTGAGGCCTGTATACCACTGGGGCTGCTGTATATACCACTGGGGCTGCTGTATAACCCCTGGGGGTGCTGTATATACCACTGGGGCTGCTGTATAACCCCTGGGGGCTGCTGTATACTACCACTGGGGCTGCTGTATATACCACTGGGGCTGCTGTATATACCACTGGGGCTGCTGTATATACTGGTGGGGTCTGTATATACCACTGGGGAGGCTGCTGTATACCACTGGGGTTGCTGTATATACTACTGGGGCCTGTATATGCCACTGGGGAGGCTGCTGTATACTACCATTGGGGGGCCTGTATACCACACTGCTGGGGGCTGTACACCTGTGCTGGGGTCCACCCTCGGCTTATACACGAGTCAATAGGTTTTCCCAGGTTTTGGGGGCAAAAGTAGGGGGGTCGGCTTATACACGGGTAGGCTTATACACGAGTATATACGGTAGTTAATGTTATAAATAATTTAATTGTATATATTTTTATTTTAATTATTTGTGTGTGTATGTATTTTGTGTAATGTTATTATAATAGAGTGAATTTTTGCCATTGAGAAAGATGGAGGAATGAGGCGCGAATTTGATTGGCCGGTGTGTATTTTTAAATTTGGCGCTGCGATTTTGATTGGAGCGTGACTTCCCATAGAGATACATGGAGGAATGAGGCGCTAATGTGATTGGTCGCTGTGTATTTTCAAAAATGGCGCCGTGATTGTGATTGAAGGGTGCCTTTCCATAGGGATACATGGAGGAATGAGGCGCTAATGTGATTGGTCGCTGTGTATTTTCAAAAATGGCGCCGTGATTGTGATTGGAGGGCGCCTTCCCATAGGGATACATGGAGGAATGAGGCACTAATGTGATTGGTCGCTGTACATAGCGGTTTGATTCCGATTGGTCGGCGCTCAGTGGGGAAAGCGGCGCTTTCCCTGCCGAGCGCCTGGTTCGATTTTCGGCCACGCCGTTCGGGAGGGTGGAAGTCTGTAGCTCCGCCCCGGTGTGTTGTGATTGGACAGCGGCAACTTCACAGAGTAGCGCTGTGATTCCGATTGGTGGGCGCTCAGCGGGGAAAGCGGTGCTTTCCCTGCCGAGCACCTGGTTCGATTTTCGGCCATAGTGGTCGGCGGCATCGGGGTCGCCGCTTTTTACCGTGGAGCGCCGCGCTTGGAGTGCCGAACTCGGCGCCGAATTGTGGGAGTGTGTGGGAGTGTGTGGCGGCGCTCAGCGGGGAAAGTGCTGAGCGCCGCCATACACTCCCACACACTTCCACAATTCGGCGCCGAGTTCGGCGCTCCAAGCGCGGCGTTCCGCGCTAAAAGCGGCGACCCCGATGCCGCCGACCACTATGGCCGAAAATTGAACCAGGCGCTCGGCAGGGAAAGCGCGGCTTTCCCCGCTGAGCGCCGACCAATCGGATGCTCAGCGCCATTTTCTGAAGTTGCCGCCAGACCAATCATATCAAAGCGGGGCGGAGCTACATACTTCCACGCTACGACCGACCTGAGCCTTGCGCTCTGGCCGAAAACAGAACCAGGAGCTGGGCATCCAAGTCGCCGGTCTCCCCGCATAGCGCCGACCAATCGGATTCACGGCGCCATGTTTATGAAGTTTCCGCTGCCCAATGCCACAGCGGCTGGCGTCTGCCGCCATTTTATGAATGAACATTTCGCGTCCGCCATCTTAGAGCGCGAAATTTGAATTTTTTCAGTATTTAAAACCTAAAAAGCTGTTTTCACAGTACAATCTCACATCAGAGTATATATTCCTAATGCCTATGCTTATATTAACCCCTTCTTTATACAAATTTCTTATGAGCTACATTTCACCATATTGACCTGTTTTTTTAATACCTTTTTAACCCCTTCTATTCTATTTGTGCTCCACTTGCTATCTCACGATGTGCTGTACTAAGGCCATTTCTACATTAACCTCTTCTATGCCATTTGCATTTTAATTTTCTGTCACACTGTTTTATAGGGTTCAAACTGCTACATTAACCCCTTCCATTCTGTTTGCTATTCACTAACTGTGTCACTATGTGCTGTACTCATGACATTTGAAAATTAACCTCTTCTATACCATTTGTTATTTATTTTCTCATCCACACTGTTTTATAGGAGTGCAAGTAGTACATTAACCCCTTCTATTGTCTTGGCTATTCACTGCCTATGTCACTATGTGGTCTACTACTGGCATTTGAATACTAACTTCTTTAATACTATTTTTAATTTTATTAATCGTGCAGTATTTTGTACGCGTGCCAGTGGTACATTAACCCCTTACAGACTGTTCTATATTTTATTTCTACTTAGGAGTGTGTCGTTAGACTGTTAGGAGTACATTAACCCATTATATGCCATTTTGATTATATTTCATACTAATGAGTCTGTAGGACTACTACCTGTCTTATATTTAACAGTTTGGATGTAATGCTACCTTACCACTGCCTTATTATCGTGCCAGTGGGACATTAACTACTTTTACATACCAAATATATTGGTTGCATGGCATTTTGCACTATATGACCGACTGCGGCCCCTTTCACACGCGCGTTGTACATGCAGATTTACATAATTCAATAACATGTGGTAATATTCCCAATATTAACGCAAGTTCCCAATACCCGCCACCAGGGGTACAGTTGCGTAAGGTCCCGCTACATCGCCGGACTTACGTTCATTTTTACATTGACCTGCCTGTTTCACCATGTACTGCGGAAGTTGCCTTATTTCTTTTTTCACCCTGCTTGGTCACATTGCGCCGTTTAACGCTCCCCGCTAATGCCGCTATTTCCCCAACTGCAGAGAGAAAAATAAAAACCACTACTTCCGCAATAATCACAAAACCCTAAGTTCAAGGTAAAAATGAACGCTACCTCTGTCATTTTGTCCCAACTTCTGCAACTCCACCCCTGCTGGCGGTTATGCGGAACTTGCCGTCATATCAGTACTTTAACCGCTTTTTTTACAATGTTGGAACTCTGCATTTACAACGCGCATCTGAAAGGGCCCTTACATCCATTTGTCTTGCCTTCAAGTCTCTTTTTAAGGACTTTAAACACACTGATTTCCATTCACAACTCCATACAGTAAACATCATTAAATATTTGTTTCGCACTCTAAAGAAGTCCATGATTTGCTTTTCACAGGTTATTGAAATACACACTTTCCTTTTATTGTTTTTGCCTATTTAGAACTAGTTATTATTGATTGTTTCCTTAACTAACACTCTAGCTCATTTTGGATTGGATTCACTGCCTATTCTTACGAAGATGAGCTCTCCAACAAAAATATCGCTCTTGCCAAGGAGGCTGCATCTACGCCTAAGAAGAAGCGTGCAGAGGAGACTTCGGAAGAGAGACGTCTTCGGTTAGATCGTGCTAAGGCTGCTAAAGCGAAACGCATTGCAGAGGAGACTTCGGAAGAGAGACGTCTTCGGTTAGATCGTGTTAAGGCTGCTAAAGCGAACGCATTGCCAAACTCTCTTCTCCACTGAGACGTTTTCGGTTGGATGCTGCGAAGGCTGCTTCGAAGAAACGTATTTCTGAACTGTCTTCTGAAGAAAGAAGCCAACGAATGGCAAAAAGAGCCATGGCTGAGCGTCGCAGACGCAAACAACAACAACTTAGAGCCACTGAAGAACCGTTTGACAAAAATACTACTCCTGCCTCTTCGTCTACAGACATTCTACAAAGTGAACAGCCTTTAACACCTCCCATGACCTCCATGAGAAAAAAAAAACAAAGGTTGACAAGGAGGCTGTGCGTATGCGCAAGAAGCGTGCGGAGGAGAGTTCTGAAGAAAGACGACTTTGCTTGGACAAGAAAAAGGCTGCTTTGAAGACACGGGTTTCAAAAGAGTCTTTGGAAGGAAGGAACGATTAGCCAAAAAATCAATGGCTGCGCGTCAAAGACGCAAACAACAAAAGTTAATGCCTACAGGAGATCCGTCTGATCCTCATACTGTTGCCACCTCTTCGTCTGACCCTCATACTGCTGCCACCTCTTCGTCTGATCCTCATACTGCTGCCACCTCTTCGTCTGACCATCATACTGCTGCCGCCTCTTCGTCTGAATCTCATACTGCTCTTCTTCTACTGTGTTAACTACAACTGAACAGCCTTTACCACATCGCAAGGGCACATGTAAACGAAAACACTCTGCTGAGGAGACGCCATACAGCAAACAGTATAAAATTATGAGGCTTAAAAGGACAAGACAGATATGTCAAGATACGGAGTCTCCTACTTCTAAACAAGTCCGCTTGACCCATTTGGCTGCATCATGTCGTGACCTACGCAAAAGTTCTTCTTCCACTTCAACATTGCAAGAGGCAGAACAGAATATATATTCAACTTCTTCATTTATGGAATGTATTGAATCTACGTCCCTTCCACGTCTCATCTATGTAGGATTACACAATAAAAATCTACGTTTGTTATCTACACCTCTCCTACATCCAATGGCATTTACTGATCAGGATCATGCTATTCTAGAACATACCTGTGGTCCCATGAAGTTAATATGTGAACATTGTGAGGCTCTGCATTTTACTGCTGAACGCCCATCAGATCAACAGTTTAGTCTTTGTTGCCACAAGGGAAAAGTAAAGGTACCATTACCTCAATACCCGGAGGTCTTCCAACGCCTGCTGAAAGGAGAGAGTGAGTACAGTCGAAATTTGATGGAGAATATCAGGAGCATTAATAGTTCTTTTGCTTTTGCCTCCATGGGTGCCCATGTTTCTCTACCACCTGGACACGGCCCTTACTGTTTCCGTATTCATGGGAAAATTTATCATCGCACTGGAACACTCCCTCCTGCTCAAGATCAACCTCCAGCATATGCACAACTCTACATTTTAGATACTGCAAGCGCTATAGAACAACGGCTACAGTCTCCAGAAAATGTTAAATGTCATCCTACTTTAATGAATATCATTGCTCTTCAATTGGATAATATTAATCCCTTTGTTTCGGCCTACAAAATGCTACGTGACGTTGAATTAGAAGAACAACAGAAGGCAGTAGAACATGGCACCGTCATGCCAAATATTATCATGGCCATTAAACAAGACAGACAGCAAGACTCTAGACGCTATAACAATCCTACTGTCAATGAAGTTGCTGTGGTCTTTGAAAATGCTGATGGAGAGCCACCATTCAATAGAGACATTTTAATTCATTTGAAACCTGATCCAAATAACCCCTTGGCCCCAAAAACACAGCAAGTCAGTATTCTACACAGCAATTTAGATGCATTACTCTATCCCTTATTTTTCCCTCATGGAGAACAAGGCTGGCATGAGGGACTCAAGCATCAAGGCCAAAGTCCACGCAGGTATACACAGCTCCAGTATTACTGCTATTTGCTGTCTGTACGGAGTCGGTTCAATCCTGTCCTGAATGGTGGCAAACTAACACAGCAGTACTTAGTGGATGCGTATGTGAAAATCGAGGCTAATCGCTTAAATTTTATCCATCAACACCAAAAGGATTTAAAAGTAGAGGATTATTGCGTACTCCAGGAACATCTCCAGAAAAAATCTATTGAGAAAGGTATTCCCATTGGCAAGACGGTCATTTTACCATCTTCCTTTGAAGGCAGTCCAAGAAACATGCAGCAACGCTATCAGGATGCTATGGCTATTGTGACTAAATTTGGACGACCGGATCTTTTTGTAACCATGACCTGTAATTCTAAATGGAGTGATATTATAAACAATTTAGAACCATGGCAGCGTGTGGAACATAGACCTGATTTAGTCGCCCGTGTCTTCAGAATTAAACTGGAAGCCCTATTAAAAGACATTAACACTGGATTATTTGGCAAAGTTTGTGCAATGGTTCTTGTTATTGAATTCCAAAAGCGTGGTTTACCACACGCTCACATTTTGATCATTCTGGATAGCAAATCCACACTAAGAACTGAGGTTGAAGTGGATAATATAGTTTGGGCTGAAATCCCTGATCCAGCAGAATACCCTGTGCTCCATCAAATTGTGATGCAACACATGATTCATGGACCCTGTGGACAACACAACCCCAATTCTCCATGTATGGATCTTGGAAAGTGTAAGAAAGGTTTTCCTAAAGATTTCCAAACAAAAACAGTCTTAGCTGAGGATGCATACCATACTTATCAAAGAAAGGAAGAATCATCCTTTGAACACCATTCAAAGATGATTGATAATTCTTGGGTTGTTCCCTATAACCCTTTCCTACTATTAAAATACAAGTGTCATATTAATGTTGAGGTATGTGCTTCCATTCAAAGTGTTAAATACCTATTCAAATATGTCTACAAAGGACATGATAAAGCCAATCTTGAAATTTGCCAAACCAATATCCACCATGATGAAACACATCAATTCATGGATTCAAGATACGTGAGTGCACCGGAGGCAGCTTGGCGAATATTTGCTTACCCGATGCATAGACAATCGCACTCCATTATTCGCCTTGCCGTACATCTCCCACATTCTCAACCACTTTATTTTCATGAGGATGACTCTGTTGACAACATCAGTTACACAATGCACAGAAAATCTACTCTTATGGCCTACTTTGAGCTGAATGAGAATGATCCGCATGCTCATGATTACTTATACCGCCAAATTCCAGAGCACTATGTTTGGAAAGAAGGTGCATGGGAAATTAGAAAGCGAGGAGGTTCTTCAGTGATTGGAAGAATGTATACTGTCAGTATGAAAGAACAAGAACGGTACTATTTAAGGTTGTTGTTACTGCATGTCAAAGGAGCAACAAGTTTTGACAACATTAAGACTGTTAATGAAGTCACATACCCAACTTTTAAAGAGGCGGCATTAGCCCTTGGATTGCTCTTCGATGACAGTGTTTGGAGAAATACTTTATTGGATGCCTGTGTTCTCAACATGCCTGCACAGCTTCGTGATATGTTTGCATATATATGTATTTTTGGTCCTCCAGCTCATCCATTGGAGTTGTGGCAATAATTTAAACAAGACTTTATCCAAGACTACTGCCATGCATATCACTCCAACACTGAGGAGTGTGAGAATTGTGAAGGATATGCTATGACTGATGTCTAAAATGTTCTAAAATTTCATGCCAAAACCTTTACTGATTTTAATCTACCAAGACCAAAAAGAAAGCCACACATGGCCCCACAATATAACAAGGATGATGAGTTAAGAAGAGCTCAGCAAATGAAAGATACTTTACATGACCAACAACTTTTGGCCTATAATGCTATCAATCAAGCTTTACACGATAGAAGTGTACAACCTAAGTGCTTTTTCATCGATGGCCCAGGTGGCAGTGGGAAAACATACCTGTATGATTTATTAATTCATGAACTAAGAGGAGAAGGCGAAATTGTCTCACCTGCAGACAGTACAGGGATTGCAGCTAACTTACTGCAAGGAGGAAGAACCATCCATTCGCTTTACGGCATACCAATTCCAATAAATGAAACATCCGTTTCCAGAATTAAAAATGATACAGATGCTGCACAACATTTGAAAAGTACCAAACTTTTCATTATTGACGAGTCCACTCTGTTATCTAAATATGCATTGCATGTGATAGATCAACTTTTACGGGATGTCATGACAACAGATATCTCCAAGAAAAATACAACACCTTCTGGTGGGAAAGTCATTGTTCTGGAGGAGACTTTCGACAGTGTCTGCCTATTATCCCTCATGGTACAAGAACTGACATTATAGAGAGTTGTATTAAATACTCACGACAATGGCAGCTTTTCACTCAATTGCCACTCTTCAACAACATGCGCTCCATTGATCCTGATTATAGCAGTTGGTTACTTCAACTGGGAAATGGTGAATTGTCCAATGATTTCAACCTTGGAGATGATATCATTGAAATCCCACAAGACATGATCTGCACTGGCTCACTCATACTTGCTATATTTGGTGAAAACATTCTCATTGATTTACATAACAATGAAAGCATTCAGATTGCTGCATCACATGCCATTCTTTGCCCTAAAAATAACCATGTGGATATGGTGAACTCTAAGGTTATGGATTGCATTGCTGGTGAATACACTGAATACATTAGTGATGATTCCATTGATCCTGATGAGACTGAAGATCCAGACCAATATCCAGTGGAATTTTTAAATTCACTCACACCAACGGGAATGCCTTCTCATCGCCTCAAATTAAAAATCGGCACCATTGTCATGCTTTTGCGCAACTTTAACAGCAGAAAAGGTCTTTGCAATGGGACTCGCTTGATTGTCATCGCTTTGTTTGACAATATGATTCAAGCAAAAGTCATTACTGGGTCTGCAGAAGGAAATGTGGTGTTTATTCCAAGGATTGATTTATCTCCATCAGAGACTGGCTTACCTTTCAAGTTAAGACGTCGACAATTTCCCGTGAAGCCTGCTTTTGCCATGACCATCAACAAATCCCAAGGCCAAACACTGGAGAAAGTAGGGATTTTTTTGCCAGAACCCGTTTTTGGACATGGACAGTTATATGTGGCTTTTTCACGAGTGAAAAGACGATGCAATGTTAAGGTGAAAGTGCTGGATACACCCATTCAAGGCAAATTGCTGCCCAATAGTGAAAAACTCTTTACTAAAAATATTGTCTATAAGAATATTTTATTTTAAATTCTTTAGATACATATTAGATTTAGATACACAGTTACTTTCTAATTAAACACAAATATTACAATAAATTAGTTTAGCCATAGATGTATAGGAATAAAAAAAAAAAAATACAAAAAAATTAGTTTAGCCATAGATGTATAGGAATAAAAATAAACAAAAATACCAAAAAAATTAGTTTAGTTATAGATAAAGACATTATAATTAGTTATTAGATATAAAACAGTCATTTAAGATATATAGTCGTTAGTTTTAGTTTTCACTAAAAATATAGTGTATAAAAATATTTTACTTTAAATTCTTTAGATACATATTAGATTTAGATAAATAGTTACTTTCTAATTAAACACAAATATTACAATAAATTAGTTTAGCCATAGATGTATAGGAATAGAAAAAAACAAAAATACCAAAAAAATTAGTTTAGTTATAGATAAAGACATTATTTTATATCTAATAACTAATTATAGTCATTTAAGATATATAGTCGTTAGTTTTTTAGCTTAGAAACTTTCTTTTTATATTTCATAGTATATGTATATAAACACACATTTTGTAGTAGATTGTAGATGTGTATGATCTAAATGCTTGCATTTAGTGATAAGAACCTGAAGCTCCAGCAGTATAGCTGCTGAGAGATTTCATTTTCTTTTTACACAGGGTGAGGTTTTTGTGAACAGCTAAGAGACGGGTGGGACGCCTGTTCACACACATCTCTATCTCGAACTGTGTTCTGTACATATAAGTACATACATATAGGTACATATTTAGACACATAGGTACATATTTAGACACATAGGGAAAGAATAGACGTTTTGATTTTAAATCTGAATTCTTCTGCTATTTGTGGAATTTATAGTGGGAAAAAAGCAATTTTGCCACTTGCTGCCTAATGGTGACCTACAGCACTCTTACTGTAAGTTGCATGAAATGTATATGGAATTTGTGGTTTACTTGCGGCAGTTGCGGCACATGTGGTTTCGACAGTTTCAACCACCAAAATCGCAGTTAGCTCTGATTTTTAGTGGTTGCATTTAGTGAACCTGTCGAAGCTGTGCTTGCCGTATTTACTGCAAGCTAACTGCAAGTTCCATATACATTACATGTTACTTGCTGAAAGTGAGCTGTAGGTAGGCCCTTTGGTGCCAAGTGCAGAAATTGTATTTTGTTATTCCACACCTTCTGCAAATAGCCGAAAAATATCTGATTTAAAAGGAGTCTAACTATTAATTATTAGGGATAGAGTAGAGTAGGTCCCACCAGCTGTAAGGCTACCTTCCCGTGGTTGGTGGGGAAACATGTACTGGCTAAATCATAGATTATTAACATTCATATATAAATTGAATATACGTAATCTGTACAAAACATCGGTGCCAGTATCTGTACGAAAAGCCTTGCCTTAGAATCATGACATGTACTACACTGACATATACCATACAAACATTGGTAGTTGATAGATAGATATCATGTCTTATGTGCATTATTGTCAAATTTGAATGAATAATGTTTTATGTGCATTATTGTCAAATTTGAATGAATAATGTATATATGCATGCTAGACTCCCGATTCTTTAGAATCGGGCCGCCATCTATAGACATATAATGGACGACTTTGAGTTTCACATTTACCGATGAAAATGAGGCGCTATTCTCATTGGTCGCCGGCAGCACACAGCGACCAATGAGAATAGCGCCTCACTTACAGCGGTAAATGTGAAACTCAAAATATTCCATGTATTTGAAGTATTGCGCCATACAGCGCGGCGCTCTTCTGATTGGTCGCCGCCTTCAGCGCGCTGACCAATCGGAATAGCGGCGGCTGCTATGCCGCCATATTTGAAATATACTGAGTAAACTATACACAGATTCTAGAATCCCGATGCAATCGCATCGGGCTCACAGCTAGTATATATAATTGTCTAAGGGTTTTTTGTTTGTGTCTGTAACCGAAATCGCGCGCCACATAGGGGCAGCTCATTGGCCGCCGCCGAAGGCAAATAGCGCGTGCTGAACATTCAAATTTCGCACCAATTTGCAGCCCGGCGGAAGTGGTGCGTGAGCAGGTATGCACGGTCCGGAAAACGGTGGACCCAGCGCGCGTGAGCCAGCCGGGAGACGACCGGCGTTAACCGGTCGTCTCCCGGCTGGCGAGCTGCTAACCGGAGCTCAGCCGCGGCTACCTGCAGCACAGAGGTCTGCAGCGAGACAGCCGGGAGATGACCGGCATTAGCCGGTCATTTCCCGGCTGGCGAGCCGCTGACCTCTGTGCCGCAGTAGCCTCGACTGAGCTCCGGTGTAAACTCCGTAAATTTATTGTTACTTTTTCACATCAAGTGTTTTGTAAAATAAAGATCAACGTTAACGTTTCTGCAAACGTAAGATAAATGCGCATAGGGTCTTATCCTTTTTAAAAGTTATATCGGTGTAAATTGAGAACTGCTCACCTGATTCAGTTGTGTCACCCACAACCAGTATAATCGCCTGTAAGATGGCTTATAAGATGGCTGCTGCAGGGCCGCACCTTCACGATAAACGTGGAAACAGGAATGCTGTAATAGGAACAAATGCCGAAATGCCCGCGCTGCCAAACAGGAATCACCAGGAAACGAAGAGTTAACTGGGCAGATTTTTTTCTTTATTTCATCCTACGCGTTTCGGAGCCTCTATCCGAGCTCCTTCCTCAGGGAACAACAAGAGCACAATGGAAACAATCTTATTTAAACCCAAAAAGGCGCCAAGAAAGAAGTGACAGCCCCTGTACTGTGACGTCAGTGATAGGGTGGATAACAATGTGACATCACGGTGTTTGTAAACATTCCATCGTAAAAACTGTCAAAGAACACAAACAATTCCATACAACTGTTCATAAGTCAATTTGCTGCTCCTTTTCAAGCTCAAATGAGACTGCTTGAAACCTTACTATAAAGAGAAATAAATCAAGAAAAAGAGAGAAAAAGAAAAGAAAAAAGGAACAAAGAAGAGATGAACTGGATTCAAACTCGCAAAACATAATATATATTGTTCTGATTAACTTATAATATAGTTAGTTTATCTAGTTGTGCTATATAATCTGATGAAATTCACCATCAGAAATATGTGTGTTTGCAGGGAGAGAAAATTTCCGTGCAGGATTGTGTTAATAAATTTGAGGAATTTGACTTATAAACAAATCCTATACCATATCCAAATGTATGAAGGTGCTCATAAAAAATGGATTATATTATACTATAGAATATATCATATTCTTTTGTGTGTGATTATATATAAGAATCTATTTAGGAAAAAAATATACATATTGGTGCATATATATAAAATATAAATATTGGTTCATGAGCATTAATAAAATCTAATAAAAAAATCTAATAAAAAAACTTTTAATGAGAGCTGAAAGAAGTGAAGTGGACTGTTTAAACAGTTATTTAGAACAGTTAGTTGGTTTATTTTTCTGTGGACCTAATAATAATAAGAAGAATGTGCCAAAAAGGAAATGTAGGAAGAAACATTTTTTTGAGTAAAAATGCCTTGTAAAATATCTTATTTAAAATATACTATTTTTATTTGTAGTATGTCCTCACATTTTATTAGTTTTGTTAAAAATAGCAGAAACATAAATTGTAGTAGAAAGATCTGAAAGTGGAAAATGTAAAAATAAAAGTGTTTTATTATTTATCATATTATGATAAAAAAGGATATATAAACATATCCAGAATGAATGAATGAATTTCTTCCTATATGTTTGCTGTATAAATGATATTCATGTTAAGAGTCACTAGATGGCGCCAAAGGAATGACTGAGCTCTAATTGGATTCGTGTGCCATCGTTCAGTGCCTGTTACAATGTTGCTACTTCAAAGCTGATTGTGGTTAGCAGCCTTATGTGTGGCGTGTACCTTCAATTAAGCTCTAAAAGTCTATCTAAAGAGACTTCAAAGAGTCAGAGCAACACAGGATCGGCTCCTCAGCAGTACAGGAGTATAATTTCATCCAAACTATTAGTAAAAAGAGGATAATAAGCGTGGTGAGTTCTATTTAGTGTTATATCTATTATATAATCGCGAATCGCAAATCCGCCCCTCTCGGTGCTACTTCCGGCGTGGTCATGTGGATACGCGCGAAGCATTGGCCGCGCAGCGGCCATTGCAAGCCGTTGTAACTTGACTCGCAATGCCCGCCCAGCGGGCATTGCGAGTCAGACTCGCAATGGTCGCGCAGCGGCCATTGCGAGTCTCAGCCACAGGGCGAAGCATTGTCCGCGAAGCGGGCATTGCCCACTCACACCCCGCTGATGCCGCACGCCGCCGGACATTGTTGCTACACAGACCAGCACCGCTCCCCTACACCCACTACGCAGCACCGCTCCCCAGCCCCGCACCACCCACACAACCGCTGCCCACCCACAATATACAGCCAAGCACCGCTCCACACCACCGCCCCTACACAGCCCTGCACCGCTCTTCAACCCACTACCGCTGCCCACCCCGCACCGCCCACTGCACCGCTCCCCAACCCCGCTACACAGCCCCGCACCGCTAACAGCACCGCTCCCCAACACCCGCACTGCCCACAGCACCGCTCCCCAACCCCGCTACACAGCCCCGCACCGCTCCCCAACCCCGCTACAAAGCCCCGCACCGCCCACAGCACCGCTCCCCAGCCAGTATACACAGCCCTGCACTGCTCACCAACATGCCGGATGATGCTGGACGCTGATTGGTCGCTTCTTCCCATTGACAAACATGCCCATGCTTCTCTATAGCAATAAGCGACCAATCAGCGTCCACCATCATCCGCCATGTATCTCTATCACCCCTTTCAGCGGACCTGAATGAAAACTGTGTCTTTAGAAATGACACAGTTTCCATTCAGGTCCGCTCAAAGGGCTCCTACAGATACATGGCGGATGATGCTGGACGCTGATTACTCGCTTCTTCCCATAGAGAAACATGGCCATGTTTCTCTATGGGAAGAAGCGACCAATCAGCGTCCAGCATCATCCGGCATGTTGGGGAGCGGTGCAGGGCTGTGTATACTGGCTGGGGAGTGGGGCTGTGGGCGGTGCGGGGCTGTGTAGCGGGGTTGGGGAGCGGTGCAGTGGGCGGTGCGGGGCTGTGCACACAACCGCTGCCCACCCACACTATACAGCCAAGCACCGCTCCACACCACCGCCCCTACACAGCCCTGCACCGCTCTTCAACCCACTACCGCTGCCCACCCCGCACCGCCCACTGCACCGCTCCCCAACCCCGCTACACAGCCCCGCACCACCAATAGCACCGCCCCCCAACCCCGCTACACAGCCCCGCACCGCCCACTGCACCGCTCCCCAACCCCGCTACACAGCCCCGCACCGCCCACAGCACCGCTCCCCAGCCAGTATACACAGCCCTGCACCGCTCCCCAACATGCCGGATGATGCTGGACGCTGATTGCTCGCTTCTTCCCATAGACAAACATGCCCATGTTTCTCTATGGCAATAAGCGACCAATCAGCGTCCAGCATCATCCGCCATGTAGTGGGTTGAAGAGCGGTGCGGGGCTGTGCACACAATCGCTGACCACCCACACTATACAGCCAAGCACCGCTCCACACCACCACCCCTACACAGCCCTGCACCGCTCTTCAACCCACTACCGCTGCCCACCCCGCACCGCCCACTTCACTGCTCCCCAACCCCGCTACACAGCCCCGCACTGCCAACAGCACCGCTCCCCAACACCCGCACCGCCCACAGCACCGCTCCCCAACCCCGCTACACAGCCCTGCACCGCCCACAGCACCGCTCCCCAGCCAGTATACACAGCCCTGCACCGCCCTTCAACCCACTACCGCTGCCCACCCCGCACCACCCACTGCACCGCTCCCCAACCCCGCTACACAGCCCCGCACCGCCAACAACACCGCTCCCCAACACCCGCACCGCCCACAGCACCGCTCCCCAACCCCGCTACACAGCCCCGCACCGCCCACTGCACCGCTCCCCAGCCAGTATACACAGCCCTGCACCGCTGCCCAACATGCCGGATGATGCTGGACGCTGATTTGTCGCTTCTTCCCATAGACAAACATGCCCATGCTTCTCTATGGCAATAAGAGACCAATCAGCGTCCAGCATCATCCGCCATGTATCTTTATCACCCCTTTCAGCGGACCTGAATGAAAACTGTGTCTTTAGAAATGACACAGTTTCCATTCAGGTCCGCTCAAAGGGCTCCTACAGATACACGGCGGATGATGCTGGACGCTGATTGCTCGCTTCTTCCCATAGAGAAACATGGCCATGTTTCTCTATGGGAAGAAGCGACCAATCAGCGTCCAGCATCATCCGGCATGTTGGGGAGCGGTGCAGGGCTGTGTATACTGGCTGGGGTGCGGGGCTGTGGGCGGTGCGGGGCTGTGTAGCAGGGTTGGGGAGCGGTGCAGTGGGCGGTGCGGGGCTGTGCACACAACCGCTGCCCACCCACACTATACAGCCAAGCACCGCTCCACACCACCGCCCCTACACAGCCCTGCACCGCTCTTCAACCCACTACCGCTGCCCACCCCGCACCGCCCACTGCACCACTCCCCAACCCCGCTACACAGCCCCGCACCGCCCACAGCACCGCTCCCCAGCCAGTATACACAGCCCTGCACCGCTCCCCAACATGCCGGATGATGCTGGACGCTGATTGGTCGCTTCTTCCCATAGAGAAACATGCCCATGTTTCTCTATGGCAATAAGCGACCAATCAGCGTCCAACATCATCCTCCATGTATCTGTAGGAGCCCTTTGAGCGGACCTGAATGGAAACTGTGTCATTTCTAAAGACACAGTTTTCATTCAGGTCCGCTGAAAGGGGTGATACAGATACATGGCGGATGATGCTGGACGCTGATTGGTCGCTTCTTCCCATAGAGAAACATGGCCATGTTTCTCTATGGGAAGAAGCAACCAATCAGCGTCTACCATCATCCGACATGTAACTCTATGAGCCCTTTTAGCGGACCTGAAGGACAACTGAGTCTTTCCTTCAAAGGCCAATCATAACTTGCCTTACGCCCCCCCCCCCCGCCATGTTTTTGGTTTCAAATTTTCACAGGCGCCTTTAAAAAGCGCGAAATTTGAAATCACTCTTGATTCCTGCTACATGCTACCTGGAACACGGAGTTCCGGTTCTTTCATGGTGCAAGAAGACTCGCTGCAGGATTTAGAGACGCAAGCTTCAAGACTACCTCAACTTCCCTGCAGATAAGATATCCTTTTGGAGCTTACAACCTTTATTTAAATTCTTTTTCTTAACTTTTACGCATTCTATACTCGCTTTTTTTTCATACTTCTACTTTCTACACTACATATCTACCTTTTTTTCTTCTTTGCCCTATAATGCCTCCTATACTCCTATTGCCTATCTCGCCCACCCCGCCACACTACCCCCGCCATTACCCCGACTCACGGCTGTGCTCACCAAAAACCCTTCCCCGCCGATGCCGCCCGCCGCCGGACATTGCTGCATACCCCAGCACCGCCCCCAGCCCCGTCACGCTCCACAGCCCCGCACCGCACCCCACCGCTCCCCAGCACCGCCCCCTGCCACGCTCTCCAGCCCCGTACCGCTTCCCAGCCCCGTACCGCTCCCCAGCCCCGTACCGCCCCCAGCCACGCACTGCTCTCCAGCCCCGTACCGCCCCCAGCCACGCAACGCTCCCAGCTGCCACCGCTCCAGCCCCCCAGGGATCATGGAGCGGAGCCCGCGAAGCCACCTCCGCTCCACGCTGGCCACAGCCCGCCTGCCCTACCCTCTCCGCCCCGCCACCCAACCGCACAGCGGAGCCGCCCAGCCACCTCCGCTCCCCACATCCGCCTCTCTTCCCATGTGCGCCCCCTCTATGGAGCGGAGGCTGCAGGCCCCCCCAGGGACCATAGTCAAAGAGTAGACCTGGCTCACTGGGTTGTTATGGTGCTCTTGAGAAAAAAAACCGTATAACTATATAATATCTCAGGCACACAATAATGAATAGAGAAAAATATTGCATCAATTCCCTTTTACATTCTGTCTTTTGTTTCCCTTAGTTTGTCTCTGAAATATGAGCAGCGGTACCATAGTGGGTGTACTTGGACCCTACTGAGGTTATATGTTTTTTTGACTATTTTTTCTCTCTGGTTTTATAACCTTATGGAATCTATACCAGTACATCTCCTCATAGAGTGACATATGTACCCTTTATCTTTATAGGACTAATTGACCCTTTCACAGGTCCACACTGACCAAGGGGCACTTTAATGACCATATGTACACGGTGGTCATGTCTCATGAGTAGTAGGTAACTGCTAGCCTGAATACCTCCCTATACATGAGGTTTCGGTACCTCTGTCTATTAGGAGTTTAAATTAAATTTTGCATTTCTCCTTCGCTTTCTTGTACTTCCCCCTTTTTTTATGATTACAGGTACTAAAGGACCTGCTGCCATTGGTTCTCAGTACAAGGCTGAACCCACGTTCTTGTAAAAACCCTATTTTCCTGAGGGTCTCCTTCCTCAGGTATACACCTCTATCTGACAGATATGGACAAATCACCAGCATATCTCTGGTTACCATGGATTTCACTTAAAGGACCTGACAACCCAATATTTGAGGAGGCATCCATGTTATTTCTCAGAGTGACTACGTGAATGGGGTTTATTGCCTTGTTTATTGTCAAATGTTTATTTTCAAATGTTCCCCCCTCTTCCCCCCCACTCTCTTCCCCATGATTGTTATGAATTTTGTCACATTATCATGTACTTATATACATTTCTTATCTTTATGTTGTACAGTGTCAGTTGGCTGAAGAAGGTTTAAATTAAACCGAAACGTTCCTTACACTGACCAGACAAAATAATAAATTCAGGAATTGATGCAATATTTTTCTCTATTCATTATTGTGTCCCCCAGGGACCATGGCCCTGCAGCCTCCGCTCCAGCCCGCGGGGATCAGGGACCGGAGGCGGAGAAGCCACCTCCGATCCCCGCATGTCCGCACACCACGCCCATATGTCCGCACCCCCCCCCATAGGTCGGCACACCCCGCCCATATGTCAGCACCCCCCCTACAATGTCCGAACAGCCCCCCCCACAATGTCCACACAGCCCCCCCCCAACAATGTCCGCACAGCCACCCCCTCACAATGTCCACACAGCCCCCCCCCCACAATGTCCAAACAGCCCCCCCCCACAATGTCCGCACAGCCCCCCCCCCAACAATGTCCGCACAGCCACCCCCTCACAATGTCCACACAGCCCCCCCCCACAATGTCCAAACAGCCCCCCCCACAATGTCCGCTCAGCCCCCCCCACAATGTCCGCACAGCCCCCCCTACAATGTCCAAACTGCCCCCCCCACAATGTCCACACAGCCCACCCCCACAATGTCCACACAGCCCACCTCCCACAATGTCCAAACAGCCCCCCCCACAATGTCCAAACAGCCCCCCCACAATGTCCACACAGCCCCCCCCACAATGTCCACACAGCCCCACCCCCCACAATGTCCAACAGCCCCCCCCCACAATGTCCAAACAGCCCCCCCCCACAATGTCCGACAGCCCCCCCCACAATGTCCACACAGCCCCCCCACAATGTCCACACAGCCCCCCCACAATGTCCAAACAGCCCCCCCACAATGTCCACAACAGCCCCCCACATGTCCAAACAGCCCCCCCCACAATGTCCACACAGCCCCCCCCCACAATGTCCAAACAGCCCCCCCCCACAATGTCCACAACAGCCCCCCCACAATGTCCACACACGCCCCCCCCCACAATGTCCACAGCCCCCACAGCCCCCCCCCACATGTCCAACAGCCCCCCCCCACAATGTCCAAACAGCCCCCCCCCACAATGTCCCACAGCCCCCCCCCACAATGTCCACACAGCCCCCCCCACAATGTCCACACAGCCCCCCCCACAATGTCCACACAGCCCCCCCCACAATGTCCAACAGCCCCCCCCACAATGTCCAAACAGCCCCCCCCCACAATGTCCACACAGCCCCCCCCCCCACAATGTCCACACAGCCCCCCCCACAATGTCCACACAGCCCCCCCACAATGTCCCAAACCCCCCCCACAATGTCAAACAGCCCCCCCACAATGTCCAAACAGCCCCCCCCCACAATGTCCACACACAAGCCCCGCCCCCCCACAATGTCCAAACAGCCCCCCCCACAATGTCCAACACCCAAGCCCCCCCCCCACAATGTCCACAGCCCCCCCCCCACAATGTCCAAACAGCCCCCCCCACATGTCCACACAGCCCCCCCCCACAATGTCCAAACAGCCCCCCACATGTCCAACAGCCCCCCCCCACAATGTCCACACAGCCCCCCCCCACAATGTCCAAACAGCCCCCCCCACAATGTCCAAACAGCCCCCCCCCACAATGTCCAAACAGCCCCTACAGCCAACAGCCACCCCCCCCACAATGTCCGCACAGCCCCCCCCCACAATATCCACACAGCCCCCTCCCACAATGTCCACACAGCCCCCCCCCACAATGTCCAAACAGCCCCCTCCCCACAATGTCCAAACAGCCTCCCCCCCACAATGTCCACACAGACCCCCTACAATGTCCAAACAGCCCCCCCCACAATGTCCACACAGCCCCCCCCACAATGTCCAAACAGCCCCCCCCCACAATGTCCAAACAGCCCCCCCCACAATGTCCACACAGCCCCCCCCACAATGTCCAAACAGCCCCCCCCCCCACAATTTCCAAACAGCCCCCCCCACAATGTCCACAGCACCACAGCCCCCCCCCCACAATGTCCGACCACCCCCCCCCCCCCCACAATGTCCACACAGCCCCGACGCCGTCGATCACTTACCTGTCTTCATGACATCTGATTCGTCAGGTCCAGTCTTCCATCCGGCCCAGGCGTCCTCTTCCTTCAGCCCGGGCCACGAGTCTTCCATCCGGCCCAGGCATCCTCTTCCTCCGGCCTCGGGGGTCTTCTTTCTTCCTCCAGCGAGCTCCGGGTCCTGGATGTTCTCTCTTCTGTCCGCTTCGCTGACTGAGGATTAAAGATGGCCGCCGCGAGTTTCTGGAAGCCCCGCCCACGGATCCAAAATGCACCAATCACATTCAAATACACACCAACCAAGCACATTCAAGGCTCATTCATACATTTTTATCAATGGGAAAAATCAATTCTACTATTTCACTACGGCCAATCACATTCCAGCTTCATTCATACATCTTTATCAATGGGAAATACTACATTTACACATACACACCAGCCAATCACATTCAACCGTCATTCATACATCTTTCTCCATGGTAAAAATTCTCTCACTTACTATCACATTAATATACAATCATACACATCACAATAATTACACTATAAAATAAAAATGCTAATAATAATGATATTAATGCTATTAATACTGCTATTAATGCTACTAATAATGCTATTCATGATATTAAGAATGTTATTAATGCTATTAATGCTATTAATAATTCTATTAATGCTAATAATAATGCTATTAATGCTAATAATAACTGCTAATAATGCTATTAATAATGCTTATTAATGCTAATAATAATGATGTTAATGCTAATAATGCTATTAATACTGCTATTAATGCTACTATTAATGTTATTAATCATGTTATTAATGCTATTATTAATGCTATTAATGCTAATAATGCTATTAATGCTAATAATTATGCTATTAATGCTAATAATGCTAATAATAATGCTATTTATGCTATTATTAATGCTATTAAGGCTAATAATCATGCTATTTATGCTATTCAAAATGCTATTAATGCTAATAATATTGCTATTAATGCTCTTTATGCTAATAGTAATGCTATTAAAAAGCTATTAATCATGCTATTTATGCTATTCAAAATGCTATTAATGCTAATAATAATTGCTATTAAATTGCCTTTATGCTTAATAGTAAATGCTATTAATGCGATTATTTATGCTATTAATTCTATTATTTATGCTATTAATGCTATTAATAATGCTATTAATGCTAATATTAATGCTATTAATGCTATTAATAATGCTATTAATGTTCTTAATAATGCTATTAATGCTATTAATGCTAATATTAATGCTATTAAGGCTAATAATCATGTTATTAATCCTATATAATAATGCTATTAATGCTATTTTTAATATCTATTAATGCTATAATAATGTATATTAATGCTAAGAATGCTATTATCCTATAATAATGCTATTAATGCTATTATTAATGCTATGTATGTAATAATGCTATTAATACTAATACCAATACTATTATTAGTACTATTATTGCTAATAATAATGCTATTAATGCTATAATAATGCTGTTAATGCTAATAATTATGCTATTAATGGTAATAATAATGCTATTAATGCAAATAATATTGCTATTAATGCTATATTAATGCTATTAATGCTAATACTAATGCTATTAATGCTATTATTTATGCTATTAATGCTATTAATTTATGCTATTAATGCTATTATTAATGCTATTAATGCACATACTAATGCTATTAATGCTATTCATAATGCTATTACTCCTATTAATACTGCTCTTAATGCTATTAATACTGCTATTAATGCTATTAATACTGTTATTAATGCTCATAATACTGCTAATAATGCTATTAATACTGCTATTACTGCTAATAATAATGCTATTGCTAATATTATTGCTATTGATGATCCTATTGATGATGGTATGGATGATGGTATGGATGATGGTATTGATGATGGTATTGATGATGGTATTGGTATTCATGCTATTGGTATTATGTATGCACATTCGATGTCCTTAACTATTCTGTTACCTGTTACTATTATTGATATCAATGAGAAACATGTCTATATCTTTGTAATACGTCGTAGGGTACATTATAAGGACATACAAAACATGATATTTAAATATGTACATTGTCTATCTGGAACTTATTATTTTCCTTAATAATTATTCTATATTTTTCAAGAATTCTTTTCTCACAAAAAGCTTTTGTAAAAGCTCTTACGTACCTATACCTCTCCAAGCATAGTATTACCTTTGTATGTCCTAACATGACTTCAAAGGATACTAGCAAGGTTGTTGGCGGGTACAAAGCCGCATGGATGCGTAAGACACGTGCTAAGGAAACTCAAGAACTGCGACAATGTCATTTGGATAAGTCTAAAGCTGAGTATAAGCAACGCATTGCAACGCAGTCGCTGGAACAAAAACAACTGCGCTTGGCAAAAAAAGCTGAGAAGGAACGTCAACGCCGTCAAAAACAAAAAGTAACACCACCAGTACATCACTCTGCTGATCAGACAGTAACCTCATCAGTACAACAGTCTGCTGATCAAACTGTAAGCTCACCAGTACAACACTCTACTCATCTAACTCAGTGTGCTGATCAGACAGTAACCTCATCAGTACTACAGTCTGCTGATCCAACTCTAAGCTCACCAGTACTACAGTCTGCTCTAGCTCTTTCGATCAGTTCACCGGATGAAAGTAACACAATTCCTCAAGTTTCATCACCGTGCAAAGCAACAGCAAAGCGCAAACATTGTGCTCAGGAGACGCCACGCACCAAACATTTTCGGGTTGAACAACAACAAACTCCTTTGGAGGCACAAATTGCTCAGGAGTCTTCACAATCCAAACAGAGCCGCTTACGCAAAAGTGCTGCCTCACGTCGTCTACACCGCAAAAAGACGTCTCCTACTGTTACACAAGTGGATCCTGCCTCTTTTTCTGCTTTATTAGTTCAACGTCTGATCTATGTCGGTTTGCAGAAACAACATCGTATTTACCTACCTACACCTCCCTCTTCATATCCACCCGGATTTACAGATAGTGATTTTTGCATTGTGGAACATACCTGTGGCTCAATGATATTCATATGTAACCATTGTGAAGCTCGACATTTCATGGATGAAATGCCATCGGATAAACAGTATACTCTCTGTTGTCACAAGGGGAAGGTCAAGGTTCCGTTACCTCAGTACCCAGAGATGTTGGAATGTATTCTTAAAGGTCAGAGTCCATACAGTCGGAATATGATGGATAACATCAGAAGTATCAATAGTTCCTTTGCTTTTGCTTCTATGGGTGCAAGTGTTGCTCCCCCACCTGGACATGGCCCTTATTGCTTCCGGATTCATGGCCAAATTTATCCCCGTACTGGAACACTACATCCTGCTCCAGATCAAGCTCCTGCTTATGCCCAACTCTACATTTTAGATACTGCCACTGCTAATGACCAACGTTTACAGTGTGACGAAAATAAAAAATGTCATCCTAAATTGATGCGGCTCATTGCTAACTTATTAGATCGCATCAACCCTTTTGTTTCCGCATACAAAATGTTACGTTTTGTCAAACAAGAGGAACAGGAGAAGGCAATTGAAAATGGTACTGTCATGCCTAATATCACCATGGCTCTTAAACAGGATCGAGAACAAGACCCAAGACGTTTAATAATCCAATTGTTAATGAAGTTGCTGTGGTCTTTGAAAATGCTGATGGAGAGCCACGCTTCAATAGAGACATTTTAATTCATCTGAAACCTGACCCAAACAATCCTTTAGCCCCAAAAACACAGCAAGTCAGTATTCTCCACAGTAATTTAGATGCTTTACTGTATCCGTTATTTTTTCCGCATGGAGAACAAGGCTGGCATGAGGGACTGAAGCATCAAGGTCAAAATCCACGGAGAGTTACACAATTGCAGTATTACTGTTA
The DNA here is from genome assembly GCA_033576535.1 of Allobates femoralis. Classification (NCBI taxonomy): domain Eukaryota; kingdom Metazoa; phylum Chordata; class Amphibia; order Anura; family Aromobatidae; genus Allobates; species Allobates femoralis. Next base: position 231,954,526 of record JARQOC010000006.1, read on the forward strand.
TTTGCTATCTGTACGTCCTGGGTTCAATCCTATTCTAAATGGTGGAAAACTAACGCAACAGTATTTAGTGGATGCGTATGTAAAAATTGAGGCTAATCGCTTAAATTTTATACGTCAACATCAAAAAGATTTAAAAGTGGAGGACTACTGCGTACTACAGGAACATCTGCAAAGAAAATCTATCGAAAAAGCAATTCCCATTGGCAAGACGGTCATTTTACCATTGTCGTTTGAAGGTAGTCCAAGAAATATGCAGCAACGCTATCAAGATGCCATGGCTATTGTTACAAAATTTGGACGCCCAGATCTTTTTATAACAATGACCTGTAATCCCAAATGGAGCGAGATTATCCACAATTTAGAACCATGGCAGCGTGTGGAACACAGACCGGATTTAGTCGCCATTGTCTTCAAAATAAAATTAGAAGCCTTATTAAAAGATATAAACAGTGAATTATTTGGCAAGATTTGTGCAATGGTTCATGTAATAGAATTTCAAAAGCGGGGACTACCACATGCTCACATTTTGATCATTCTGGATAGCAAGTCTAAATTACGCACTGAGGTTGATGTCGATCGTACTGTTTGGGCAGAAATTCCTGATCCATCCGAGTATCCTGTGCTCCATCAAATTGTGATGCAACATATGATTCATGGACCCTGTGGACAATTCAACCCCAATTCTCCATGTATGGATATTGGAAAGTGTAAAAAAGGATTCCCAAAAGATTTCCAACCAAAAACTCTAATAGCACACGATGCCTACCCAACTTATCAACGCAATGCAGGACCTTCATTTACACACCGTTCTCACATGGTTGATAATTCTTGGGTTGTTCCCTATAACCCTTTCCTACTATTAAAGTATAAGTGTCATATAAATGTGGAAATCTGTGCATCCATTCAAAGTGTCAAGTATCTATTCAAATATGTTTACAAAGGACATGATAAAGCCAATATGGAAATTTGTCTAACAAACATACAACATGATGAACCTCACCAATTTATGGATTCAAGATACGTCAGTGCACCGGAGGCAGCTTGGAGAATTTTTGCCTACCCAATGCATAGACAATCACACAGCATTGTTCGCCTTGCCGTACATCTGCCACAGTCACAACCACTTTATTTTCATGAAGATGCTTCTGTTGAGAACATTGCTGCCATGATGCATAGAAAATCAACTCTTATGGCCTACTTTGAGCTGAATGAGAATGACCCACATGCTCATGAATACTTCTACCGCCAAATTCCTGAGCACTATGTCTGGAAAGATGGTGCATGGGAAATTAGGCATAAATATGGAGCAACAGTCATTGGAAGAATGTATACGGTCAGTATGAAAGATGAAGAACGCTACTATTTAAGGTTGTTGTTACTACATGTCAAAGGAGCAACAAGTTTTGAGCACATTAAGACCGTTAATGAAGTCGAGTACCCAACTTTTAAACAGGCAGCATTAGCCCTTGGATTACTTTTGGATGACAGTGTTTGGCGAAATACCTTACTGGACGCCTGTGTTCAAAACATGCCTGCACAGCTTCGGGATATGTTTGCTTACATATGTATCTTTGGTCCTCCTGCTCATCCATTGGAGTTGTGGCAAGAATTTAAAAAAGATTTTATAGAAGACTACTGCCGTGCATATCACCCTAACAATGAGGACTGTGAGCATTGTGAAGGCTATGCAATGACAGATGTTCAAAATGTGTTAAAATTTCATGGCAAAAGCTTTAAGGATTTTAATCTACCACGCCCCAAAAGAAAACAACAACTACAACCACAATATGACAAAGACGAGGAGTTAAGAAGAGCCCAAGAAATGAAAGAAACTTTAAATCAACAACAACTTTTGGCCTATAATGCCATAAATGAAGCATTAGAGGATACAAGTCAGCAAGCTAAGTGCTTTTTCATTGATGGCCCAGGTGGCAGTGGGAAAACATACCTGTATGATTTATTAATTCGTCAAATAAGAGGAGAAGGAGAAACTGTGTCACCTGCTGCCAGTACTGGGATTGCAGCCAACTTACTGGAAGGAGGAAGAACCATCCATTCACTTTACGAGATACCAATTCCAATCAATGAAACATCCATTTCCAGAATCAAAAATGATACTGATGCTGCACACCATTTGAAGAATACTAAACTTTTCATTATTGATGAGTCCACTATGCTATCTAAATACGCACTGCATGTCATTGACCAACTATTAAAGGATGTTATGACCAAAGATATCTCGAAGAAAAATAAAACACCCTTTGGAGGGAAAGTCATTGTTCTGGGAGGAGACTTTCGTCAGTGTCTTCCTATTATTCCTCATGGAACACGAACTGATATCGTAGAGAGCTGCATTAAATATTCCCGACAATGGCAGCTTTTCATTCAATTGCCACTACTTGACAACATGCGCTCTATTGATCCAGGATACAGCAGTTGGTTACTTCAACTGGGAAATGGACAATTGACCAATTATTATAACCTTGGAGATGATGTTATTGAAATCCCTCAAGATATGATTTGCACAGGCTCACTAATTTTTGACATTTTTGGTGAAAACATTGTAATTGATGTCAATGACAATGAAAGCATTAATACTGCAGCATCACATGCCATTCTTTGCCCCAAAAATGACGATGTGGATCAGATCAACTCGAAGGTCATGGATTGCATTGCTGGAGAGTACACAGAATACATTAGTGATGATTCCATTGATCCGGACGAGACAGAGGACCCAGAGCAATACCCTGTTGAGTTTTTAAATTCACTTACACCCACGGGAATGCCATCTCATCATCTGAAATTAAAAATCGGCACCATTGTCATGCTTTTGAGGAACTTCAACAGCAGAAAAGGTCTTTGCAATGGGACTCGCTTAATTGTCACCGGTTTGTTTGACAACATGATTCGAGCAAAAGTCATTACTGGGTCTGCTGGAGGAAATGTGGTTTTCATTCCCAGGATTGATTTGTGCCCATCAGAAACTGGCTTGCCTTTTAAGTTAAGACGTCGGCAATTTCCTCTGAAGCCAGCTTTTGCCATGACAATCAACAAATCCCAAGGACAAACACTTGAGAAAGTAGGGATTTTTTTTGCCAGAACCTGTTTTTGGACATGGACAATTGTATGTGGCTTTTTCAAGAGTGAAAAGACGATCCGATGTAAAAGTGAAAGTGGTGGACACTCCAATCCAAGGCAAATTGCTGCCTAACAGTGACAAAGTATTTACCAAAAATATTGTCTACAAGAATATTTTGCACTGAACTTTTCCCTATGATTATTCTTCCGTTTATTTATCTTTTGAAAAAAAAAAAAAAATTTTAGTCTTTCAAATTTTATTATTTTATATACAGATTTCTACTATATTTTTGTGAACACACATTTAAGATAATATGAGAGATGTGTATCATCCACATTTCTACACTGGGTGATAGAAACCACTATTTAAAGCTCCAGCACTATATGTGCTGAGAGATTGAATTCTCATTCTTTACAGGGAGAGGTTTTTGTGAACAGCTAAGAGACAGGTGGGATGGCTGTTCACACACATCTCATTAGCCAGGTGTGTTACACATGTTTAGATAGATAGGGCCAAAAATAAATTATTCATTAGATTCTACCATGCCATTTTTCTTAGATTTTTTTCACATTATTGAGGAATATACTAAATGATAATAATTGATCATGAAGGACTCACCGACAACATACTTGCTGTAATTTTCATGACTGCATGTATGCAATTTGTACTTCACTTGCGGTTTGTGCAGACAACATAGTTGCGGCAGTGTCATCCACATCATCTACAGTCACCTGTGCTTACTTAGTGGATGCATGTTATGCACCTGCCAAAGCCACGTTCACTTCATTTACCGCAGGTTAACTACAAGTTTTTTAGTTATTGCATCGACATTGCTGTAAGTCTGTAGTTGGTAACTCCTTCTGTATCAATTTATAAAATTTATTTATTTACAACATAATCCTCAAAAAATCTAAGAAAAATCCAGCCATAAAACATATATAAATAATATCAATTCGGATTTAGTTAGAGTAGGGACTCACCAGGCGTAAGGGCATCTTGACGCGATTGGTGGGCTGACACAAACTGGTTGATACACACATTACTACTATTAATTCATCAATTCTAACGATTGACGCATTAAGAAGTATTGCTACTTTGTGTTCTAAGACCCTTACAACATAATAGTTCAATTTTCCTTAAATGATATCAACAATACAAATATATGTGTAAAGATGTCATTGGAATAATTGGATTATTATTTAAAAATCTTTAAAAAAACAATAAACATATTCTAGACACCCGATGCATTTGCATCAGGCTAACAGCTATTACTACTATAATCAAATTAATGCACGTTCTAGAATCCCGATGCATTTGCATCGGGCTCACAGCTAGTATTAAATAAGGAATATAATGAAGATATGCTGGCACCTTCATCCGATGAAAAAGTTTTTACTTTATTATGTAATTCACAACATTAAAATAAAAGCATCTTGGTGGCTGAGCATGCCCCGTCAACGGGGCATGCTCAGCCACCAAGATGCTTTTATTTTAATGTTGTGAATTACATAATAAAGTAAAAACTTTTTCATCGGATGAAGGTGCCAGCATATCTTCATTATATTCCTTGACTTGGGCGGTGGCCGGCCGTCAGCTGCAGCACCTGACTGGATCTTCTGAGAAGGAGGGGTGAGCTTATTCCTATTCCCTGTTCCCTGTGAGTTAGTATTAAATAAGAGCGTGGCAGACGTGTGCCTAGGATTAAGATGTTGTTATTTTATCTATTAGTAAGCATATCTCTAATTAATATGTTAAAGGTTAAATTGTGATAGTAGAATGGCTAAAAGAAAAATGTAATCTCTGTTTAGGGTGAATTAGGGAGAAAGAAAGAAAAGAGCATTAAGAATTTATAATGGAAATATATATAGTGAGATAAAAGCTAGGAAATTAAGAATATACATAGAAATAAAAATATATATAAAAATAAACAATTAGGTATGACCTTATAGGTGTATGATAAAAATGAAAATTAGTCAATACAATATAAATATAATAGTGCTTCTAATAAAAACATGATCATATATTCACAGGACTATAAGAACACCTATAAAATCCTTATAAAAAACCTATAAAAACAAGCTTAGCTGAGTTGGAATCTTTTAGGGACAGAATGAAGAACGTGGAAGATGCAATTGATATGTATTATAACAATGGTTTTTAGGAGATAATTTCTGATATAATATTTAGTCCTCTGGGGGCAAGCGTATTCATCTTATATATCCAGTACTTCTCTCTCTTGCTGAGGGCACCCAGTCTATTAGCCGTGTTCTCAGGGATATGATCTATAGCTGTAACTTTCAGTTCCCCATAATTTCTATTATGTTGTACATCAAAATGATTAGACAATCCATGTTGTTTAAAACCCTTTTTGATATTGGATCTATGCTTGTTGATCCTATTATGGAGCTCTTGTGTTGTACGGCCAATATACTGTAGGTTACAAGGACATTGTAATAAATATATAACAAATTTCGTGTTGCAATCTATTTTGTGCAATATCTGAAATTTTTCACCAGCGGATTTGGAGATAAATTCCTTACTTGGTGTCATCATTTTACAACATAGACAACGCTTCTTACCACAGCGATTGGTACCTCTATTTGTTTGATCCAAGTTCCTTTGCTGTTCGTGGGAAGGTTTTTTTAATCTACTAGGGGCAATAATGTTTTTAATTGTGGGGGCCCTTCTGAAAGTAATTCCTGGACGATCTGGCAGTATTTTGCCCAAAATTGGGTCATTCATCAATATAGGCCAGTGTTTGCTCAAAATATTCTTTATATCTCTATGTTTTTTATTAAAAGTAGTTATAAGGTTAAAATTTGAGGGGGTACCTTCTAATCTTGCATTTTTTACTTTCTTTTTCAAGAGGGAATCCTGTGAAATCTTACTACTCTCTTTAAAAGCATTTTCTATTAGTTTAGTGGGATATTCTTGTATCTTGAATCTTTTTTTCAGAATTTCTGATTGTTCTATAAAATTGTCTTTATGGGAACAATTTTTCCTTATTCGTTTGAATTGGTTGACAGGGATGTTCCTCAGCCACTTATTATAGTGTCCACTTGTGAAATGGACATAACTATTTCTATCCACACGTTTAAAAAAGGTTTTTGTTAATATTTGATCATTTTCTCTATAAATTGTTAAATCAAGGAAATCAATAGTGGTCCTATGTGAATGAGGTTCAAATTTAAGACCCCACAAATTGTTATACAAAACATGCAAAAACTCCTCAGAGTCACTCAAATCATCATCCCATATGATAAATATATCGTCTATGAACCTTTTAAACAATACCAGTCCCTTATTGTATGAATTGTCATATACATGAATGTTCTCAAAAACACCCATAAACAAATTTGCATATCCACATGCCACCTTTGACCCCATCGCAGTTCCTTTTACTTGATGGTAAAACTGTCCCAAGAAAGTAAAAAAGTTATTCTTTAGAATGAAATCGAGACCATCCTGGATGAAATTCTTCTGTTTCAAGGGGATCCTGTTGTCCTTTTCTAGTACATTTTCCACACACGATTCCAATTTCATGGTCTATATTCGTGTAAAGAGACGCCACGTCCAAAGTTATGAATTTATAGGAGTCCTTCCATTTAATTTCTTTTAGGATGTTGATCAATTGAGTTGAATCCTTAATGTAACTATCAAGTAGTATGACATGATCTTGCAGTATTCTATCAATATAACTAGCCAGATTGCTACTTAAAGAGCCAATACCCGAAATGATGGGTCTCCCTGGTGGGTTTCTCAGATTTTTATGTATTTTAGGTAGATGGTATAGAAAGGGTATAGTTGGATTCTTATTGGTCAAATACTTCTTCTCTTTTTCATTGATGGTGCCCTAAGTGAATGAGTTTTTGATAAACGTATTGAAAGTCTTGATGAGTGTTGGATATGGGTCAGTATCAACCTTCTTATAATATGTGGTATCTGACAGTATATTCATTGCCTCATTCACATAGTCATTATAATTCTGAATCACTATGCCTCCTCCTTTATCTGCACATCTTATCACTATATCCCTATTTTTTTGTAAATTTATCAAAGCCTTTCTTTCTTCTTTTGTTATGTTATCACTTGATTTGGTTCTGATCTTATTAAGAGAACCTAAATCATTCAATACCATGTCTTGGAAAGTCTCAATATGATGTCCTTTGCTTGTTAAGGGATAAAAATTGCTTCCAAATTTGATTTTAGGATGGAAGGATACATCATTTTCACTCTCATTAATAATAACAGGACCGTTCGCTTGTGTGGCAAAATGTCTTTTTAGGGTCAAATTACGTACATATTTATGTATGTCAACAAATAGGTCTAGGTCATCAGGATTATTTGATGGGCAGAAGGATAGTCCTTTGTTGAGTAGTTGTTTTTCTGTCTCATTCAGTGTGTAGTCTGATAAGTTAATGATATTATTTTCACTAGTCATTATAGGGAAAATGTGACTCTCCCTTTCTTCTTTGTTTTTTTAATTTTTTCTTTTTCCTCTGCACCCTCTTCTAATTTTCTTTTCCCTAGTACTGGACTGAAAAAAGACGTTATGGTGTTCTGCTGATTTACTGAGGTTAAAAAAGGAACCAAACCAGTGTTATTGGTATTGGTGTTATCAATTATGACCACTTTATTTTTGCATGATTCCCCAGGTGTTGTGAGTTTAATCAAAAGTGTTGCTGAACTGGTTATAGTTTTACTATCTTTAGATGTTGTAGGTAAACTGGTTGTAGCTTTCTTATTATCATGTAAGATGATGGGCCGTAGGGGTCTCTCTCTGTTGATTCTAGTGATCTGTTCCTTGATTTTATATAGATGGTCTTCCTCTGATATTAGATTAACTGTGGATGTTGTATTCTCAAGATCTTTTATTCCTTCCATCCTTTCATGTACAATTGCTTTAGTTATCAATATGTTATTAGGTCTCGTTATGTTTTTAGTGTGCTCTCATTTGATTCTGACATTTTTTTGTTTGTGTTCTGTTCTAATTGTACCACTTTCTGTCTAGATTCAATTACATCCCAATCAGCATTAAGGAATACTGCTTCAGTAGTGGAAGCTTGTGATTCATCATCACAGGTGTCAGAAGACCCCAGCTCATTAGACTTATGAACAGTTGTATGGAATTGTTTGTGTTCTTTGACAGTTTTTACGATGGAATGTTTACAAACACCATGATGTCACATTGTTATCCACCCTATCACTGACGTCACAGTACAGGGGCTGTCACTTCTTTCTTGGCGCCTTTTTGGGTTTAAATAAGATTGTTTCCATTGTGCTCTTGTTGTTCCCTGAGGAAGGAGCTCGGATAGAGGCTCCGAAACGCGTAGGATGAAATAAAGAAAAAAATCTGCCCAGTTAACTCTTCGTTTCCTGGTGATTCCTGTTTGGCAGCGCGGGCATTTCGGCATTTGTTCCTATTACAACGTTAACGTTTCGGCCTTCTTCAAGAATCTTAATACAAAAAAATCTGAAAAAAAGAACAATATATCACGGTTTGAGAAAAATTGCATAAACAAGTATATTACAATCCACTTATGCATAGTAACATGTGATATAAATAAAAATCATTACACAAGATATATATAAGGAGGTCCATCTCAGCAAGGAGAAAAAGAGAAAAAGGAAGGAAAGAAATAAAATAGAGAGGATAATAAAGGAAAGAATTATGTATAAGCTATATAAAACTTTTTTTACCTATGTTTATTTCACTAGTGTTCCACCACGAGCTATAATGTAAAGATCTCATAACCTAGAATCTGAATAAATAAATAAATTATACTTACTAAAGGTTTTTATCTAGTGAAATTATCAAATAATAATTATTTATCAAAAAACCTCCATAATAAAGTCCTACTAAGGCGGCCGTCACACGGGACGATTTCTTGCCCGATATCGTTTAAGCGATCTCCTTTTTGATCGCTTAAGCGATATCGGGCAAGAAATCGTTGCATGTAATCAAGCGATTTACGATGTGAAATCGCTTGATCGTGACATCGCTGATCTGAGCTCCGGAGCTCAGATCTAGTGATGAACGATGCCACGATCTGCTTCATCGTGGTGTATAACACCACGATGAACGATCTCCCAGCATCAGAGCCTATGCTGGGAGATGGTATCTATGGTACACGTCGGGTAACTAAGCGACGCGCGGCGCCTAGTAACCCGATGTGTACCATAGTTACCAGCCAGATCGCGGCTCCACATCGCTGGTGAGTCTGTCTGTGTGACAGCTCACCAGCGATGTGAGCGATATTGTAAGCGATTGCGCGTGCACGTGATCGCTTACAATATCGCTATAGATATCTCAGCGTGTGACGGCCGCCTAACATAGATGAAAAATCCATTATAAACCCATCATCACTCTGATGAAAATCCAAGACTTAAGTCATAATTCACATTATGCTACTGTATTTAATCACTGATTATAATAACCAAGGTATAAATAAAAATGAAGACAGTACCTGAAAGTCACATATGACATGTGTATCTATCCACTATATAGTCATCTGGTGAATCTAGATATTCGGTCTGTGTATAGAGAAAACTCCCTTTTTGTGACGACTGTCCGCTGTAAGGCTGAGCTGCTGGTAAGGCAGCACCCCGAGAAACCCCGAGACCCTTAACCCCTATACAGGGATCTGGAATTATAGTGGAGCCCAGGGGGTAGCTGCCTATGGGAGCAGCAGAGCAGGGAGGTCGTCTAGGAAGGGAAAAAATCAGGAAGCGAAGAACGTAGTCAGGAGTCCGAGTCAAAACCGAGAGGGCAGCGAAGGGACAAAATCGTCAGGCAGTAGCAGAGTCAAAAATCCAGGCAAAGGTCAAGGGCAAAACCAAGAGGGCAGCTGAGGTACAAAATCAATAGGCAGAGGCAGAGTCAGAAATCCAGGCAAGGTCAGAGACAAAACTAAACATACACTATATCACTGGGGAACCAAAACTATATCTGGCGGCCTGCAAGACAGGCTCCAATGTATTTGAAGGGCGCGGTTACCTCCCATAGGCTGGAGCTCACAGCCTGATGACCTCATCTGAACCGCCCCTAGAGCCAGGCCAGATGGAGATGCACGACTGGCTCCACCCAGCCCACCTCTGACAGGAGAACGCAGGCTGCGCCTAACGGACACCTCTGCAGGGCCCGCTCTTCTGCGACCAACACCACCCAGAGGGGAAACACAGCGGCGCTCAGCGACAGAGGCAGACGTCGCTGGAGCAGGTCCATATGAGGACAAGGCCTTCCTATCACCAGCACCACCAGACGAAGGAATCCGGCTCCTCCCAGCGGCCGAGGCAGGAACACCGGCCACCGAGTCCGATGGCGATGTGACAGTACCCCCCCCTCCACGAGGGGCCTCCGGACCCACAAAACCCGGTTTATTGGGATGAAGAAGATGAAATCTCCTGATCAAACCCTTGGCATGGATATTACCGGCAGGCACCCAGGACCTCTCCTCCGGACCATAGCCCTTCCAATGTACCAGATACTGCACGGATCCTCTCACCAAGCGGGAATCAAGGATTCGCTGAACTTCGTATTCCACGGCACCCCCGACCAAGACCGGAGGAGGAGGGGACCGGACAGGACGAATCGGAGATCGGTACAATTTGAGAAGGGATTTATGGAATACATTGGGCAGTTTGAATGATTGAGGGAGCTTCAGACGAAAGGCTACAGGGTTAATCACGTCAACAATTTCATACGGACCAATAAACCTGGGACCTAGTTTGGCAGACGGCACTTTGAGCTTGATATTTTTTGTGGACAACCAAACTTTGTCCCCAACTCCCAGGTCCGGACCCTTGGAACGCCGTTTATTAGCAGAAGACGCCTGCCTAGTCTGAGCCCCCTTTAAGTTTTTGGTCACTTCAGACCAGATAGTCTTTAACTGATCTACGGACCTTTCTACCCAGGAACATCAGAAAGCCTAGAAGAAAATGAACAAAAGCGCGGGTGCAGCCCATGATTACAGTAGAAAGGGGTGGTCTTGATGGACTCCTGGTACTGGTTATTCATGGCGAATTCTGCTAGTGGCAGATGTTCCACCCAATCAGATTGATGCTCAGAGACATAACAACGTAGATACTGTTCGAGAGCTTGATTAGCGCGCTCGGTTTGACCATTGGTTTCAGGGTGATAGGCAGAAGAAAAGGAACAGTCAATTCCATCCGTTTACAGAATGCCCTCCAAAACTTAGAAACGAACTGGGTGCCCCTGTCAGAAACAATATTCACAGGAACACCATGCAATCGCACAACATGATTAATAAATACTTTGCTCAGGGTCTCGGAATTAGGTAGCCCGGACAGCGGAACAAAATGACACTGCTTGCTGAATCTGTCTACCACTACCCAGATACAAGTCTTCCCTTCTGAGAGTGGCAGGTCAGTAATAAAATCCATGGAGATATGAGTCCAAGGACCCTCAGGGGTAGGCAAGGACTGGAGCAACCCGGCAGGGCGGTTGCGGGGAGACTTAGCGCGAGCACAGGTTTCACAAGCCAGTACATATTCCTTACAGTCCTTTACTATGGTTGGCCACCATAAACTCCTGGTTACAAGTCTGATGGTGTTATTGATACCAGGGTGCCCTGCGAGGACGGAATCATGAGATTCCTTAAGAACTTGGAGGCGAAATTTGGTAGGGACAAATAGTTTCTGGGCAGGAGTAGTGTCAGGGGCCTGTTCTGGAGATCTACGAATCTCTTCCAGAAGGTCCAAAGACACAGCCGAGACAACAATCCCCTTGGTTAAAATGGGAGTCGGTTCAACGTCCCCGACTTGTATGGGGCAAAAACTTCGAGACAGGGCATCAGCCCTTACATTTTTAGTACCTGGTCGGAAGGTGATAACAAAATCAAATCTGGAGAAGAACAAAGCCCACCTAGCCTGTCTAGGATTCAGTCTTTTTGCTGACTCCAAGTAGGTCAGGTTTTTGTGGTCAGTAATTACGGTAATCTTATGTTTGGCGCCTTCGAGGAAGTGGCGCCATTCCTCGAAGGCCCATTTGATTGCCAACAACTCTCGGTTACCTATGTCATAATTCATCTCGGTAGATGAAAATTTTCGGGAAAAGAAGGCACACGGACGAAGCTGAGTGAGGGATGCAGTGCCTTGTGACAGCACTGCCCCCACTCCAACTTCAGAGGCATCTACCTCTACAATGAAGGGGCGGTCCAGATCAGGCTGAACCAATATTGGGTCAGAGGAGAAACATTCCTTTAACTTAGAAAACGCATAAATTGCTTCAGGCTTCCAATTAACCACATCCGCCCCTTTACGCGTCAAATCAGTGAGTGGTTTGGCTATCTCGGAAAACCCTTTAATAAATTTGCGGTAATAGATAGCGAAACCCAAGAATCGCTGCAGTGCCTTCAGAGACTTGGGTTGTACCCATTCCTTAATGGGTTTAATTTTGGCAGGATTCATGCGAAAACCTTTAGCAGATATAATATACCCCAAAAAGTTTATCTCCTCCTCCATGAAGACACATTTCTCTCATTTGGCGAATAAAGAATGCTCTCTGAGTCTCTGGAGCACCGTACGGACATGTCGGACGTGCGACCAAAGACCAGGAGAAAAAACCAGAATGTCGTCCAAATAAACGACCACATATACACCACTGATGTCTCTGAATATATCGTTCACGAAATTCTGAAAAACCGCAGGTGCGTTGCTTAACCCGAACGGCATTACGAGATACTCAAAATGGCCGAGAGGCGTATTGAACGCGGTCTTCCACTCATCGCCTTCTTTTATACGGACCAGGTTATATGCTCCCCTGAGGTCCAGTTTGGTGAAATACTTGGCTCCCAACAGCTGATTATAAAGATCAGGGATGAGTGGAAGAGGATACTAGTAAATTCAGGGAAAGAAGGTGTACTCCGGTCCGCGCTGCCAAGTTCATCAAAGAAAACCCAAGACGAAGTTCTGATCGAATCCTTCTTTATTTTCCTCCTACGCATTTCAGTGCCCACCTGGCACCTTCATCAGGGATCTGATGAAGGTGCCAGGTGGGCACTGAAACGCGTAGGAGGAAAATAAAGAAGGATTCGATCAGAACTTCGTCTTGGGTTTTCTTTGATGAACTTGGCAGCGCGGACCGGAGTACACCTTCTTTCCCTGAATTTACTGGTTCAACCACACGTGTGTGGAAACGGTGGAGGTCCAGCAGCAGCCATCAGGATATTATCCTACATGCTTTCAAGCCAGTTGTGGGTCACACAACTGGAGTAGGTGAGTGGATTGCCTTTTTTTCACCGCTGAAAATTAGTGTCTAAGTGATAAGGGCACTATTGCGCCTCTTGTCCCCCTCCCCTCTCTCTCTTTATTATGGAAGAGGATACTGGTTTTTCACAGTGATCGCGTTTAATTCTCGGTAATCAATGCAAGGTCTGAGGCCACCATCTTTCTTTCCCACAAAAAAGAAACCGGCCCCTACTGGTGAGGTGGACGGTCTAATATACCCCTTTCTCAGACTGTCTGCTATGTAATCATTCATAGCCTGACGTTCAGGACCAGAGAGGTTAAATATTCTCCCCTTTGGGAGACGAGAATCAGGTATCAAATCTATGGCGCAATCATACTTTCTGTGAGGGGGTAATTTCTCTGACTCCTGAATAGAAAATACATCCTCAAAATCTCTAAAGGCATATGGTACAAATGGAGGAGTCTTGACCTTCACTTGGTTCACAGACAGCGAGATACAGTTATCCTGACACTTTGGGCTCCAGCGCACGATGTCACTCAAGTGCCAGTCTATGACTGGGTTATGTTTACGTAACCATGGCATGCCCAGGAGTACTGCAGATGATAAATTACTGATTGCAAAAAATGACACCTTTTCAGCATGTAACAACCCCACCAGCATTGACACTTCCTCAGTGACAAATTCCACTCCACCCTGGATGAGGGGAGTGCCATTAACTGCAGTGGTTCTAATGGGGGCATTAAGCCTTAGCAGTGGTACACCAAGAGTTCTCGCTATATGGAGATCTATGAAATTCCCCTCTGAGCCACTGTCAACATAAGCCTCCAAACACACAGATTTCTTAAGGTAAGTCAAAGAAATAGGTAACAGGACTTTGGCCGCATTTGCGGGCAATCCTACCTGGGCACCTGAGCAGGCATAGCCAGAGCCCCCCAGGTGCTGACGTCCAGGGAATGAGGCCTTCTGATCTCCAGCATTCATGCAGAGGACTTCAGATGGTGACTTGTGCAGCATGTTGGTATGAGAAGATGGGAGTGTTCCTCCACAGGACTGAGAAGCTGGACACAGATGTATTGATGGAAGCAATTAACAGCTGACACAGCTCAGAGTAAAGAAAAAAAAAAACAACAGGTAACCATTGGGAAAAGGAGAGAAAAAAAAAGTAAGGGAATGCGTTTAAATATATATATAGTCGATACCTATATATATATAAAATGGTATGGCCAGATATAATGTGACGACCGTCCGCTGTAAGGCTGAGCTGCTGGTAAGGCAGCACCCCGAGAAACCCCGAGACCCTTAACCCCTATACAGGGATCTGGAATTATAGCGGAGCCCAGGGGGTAGCTGCCTATGGGAGCAGCAGAGCAGGGAGGTCGTCTAGGAAGGGAAAAAATCAGGAAGCGAAGAACGTAGTCAGGAGTCCGAGTCAAAACCGAGAGGGCAGCGAAGGTACAAAATCGTCAGGCAGTAGCAGAGTCAAAAATCCAGGCAAAGGTCAAGGGCAAAACCAAGAGGGCAGCTGAGGTACAAAATCAATAGGCAGAGGCAGAGTCAGAAATCCAGGCAAGGTCAGAGACAAAACTAAACATACACTATATCACTGGGGAACCAAAACTATATCTGGCGGCCTGCAAGACAGGCTCCAATGTATTTGAAGGGCGCGGTTACCTCCCATAGGCTGGAGCTCACAGCCTGATGACCTCATCCGAACCGCCCCTAGAGCCAGGCCAGATGGAGATGCACGACTGGCTCCACCCAGCCCACCTCTGACAGAAGAACGCAGGCTGCGCCTAACGGACACCTCTGCAGGGCCCGCTCTTCTGCGACCAACACCACCCAGAGGGGAAACACAGCGGCGCTCAGCGACAGAGGCAGACGTCGCTGGAGCAGGTCCATATGAGGACAAGGCCTTCCTATCACCAGCACCACCAGACGAAGGAATCCGGCTCCTCCCAGCGGCCGAGGCAGGAACACCGGCCACCGAGTCCGATGGCGATGTGACACTTTTAATATAAAGCTAGATGAATATATCCTCATCAAAAAATGCTATTTTATACTCTCTGTATATTATTTAGTCCATAATATGCAAAAATAAATGGCAAAGCATAAATCACATGATCCTTACTTGAAACAAGCAGAGTCAATTGCTCATACACATACATACCAATGCAGAGGGCAATGCCCATGTAACCTAATGATAGAGTAAAGATTCCTCAATCAATCTAAAACAAAATCCTATTTTCAATCTAAGCTCCAACAGAGTGCCAGTCTCCCTTTACCTGATGTGAACAGTGTGGTGTCCTCAGTGGTGTGCGGCGCTATTCAGTGAAGCGCTGGTATTTGTAGAGCAAAGGCGGGACATAGACGCGACGTCACGTCCGCCCAATGGAACGCATAGAGGAGTATACGACACGCACGCTTGCGCATGCGCAGTAAGAAAAGTCGGAGTAGAATTGGAAAATGAAAGTAAACAGCGTATCACATGATTCTAAACATAGAACAGGGATCTGCAAGCCATCAGATGCCATCTAATGGATGAAATCAGTAATGCATCTGCAAATAGAAAGAGCAGTGATTAGTGTGTGCATTGTTAATGTCTTATATTGAAAAGGAAAAGATATTCCCATATATAGGAGAAATAGAGTAACAATCCAACATTTTATATTAATAAAAATAGAAGACCACCACCAAATGTAGTATTTCATTTATACCACAAGGGGAAAGAAATTACTTTGAAAAAAACAAAAATTAGGTTATTATCTTAGTAAATAGATTATAAGCACCAATTATAATCCCTTATTATCTTACATCCTATACATCCAGTGGTGGAAAAAATTATATTTTTTGTGTCAGTGATTTGTAAAAAGGATCAATGAATCAAACATAAGTTTCATATTCACGGTTCAGACCAGCTGGTTCCGGGTTTGGAGGGTATGGATCCAGAAGGCCTCTCACTCCTTGAGCCTCTGGATCCTATTTCCTCCCCTTCTTATTGGAGGGACGCTGTCAATTACCTGAAAGCGTAACTGTGAGATCCTATGATTGTGTTGCACAAAATGATAAGGTACAGGCAACAGAGTATGCCTGCACCTAATGGTAGACTTGTGCTTGCTAATGTGGTCGCGCACATGCTGGGTGGTTTCCCCAACATATACGCGACCGCACGGGCATTTAATGATACACACAACAAATGTAGAATTGCACGTAAAATAGCCGCGTATAGGAAAACTTCTTCCAGTTTGTGGATGTACAAAATTTTCTCCTTTTATAACGTTGTTACACTGATTGCAATTTAAACATGGGAATGTTCCTTTTTTAGCTGTTGATAACGTAAGCTGTTGTGACATCTTGATCGAGGACCCGATATCCGCTCGAACTAAACTTTGTTTCAACTTCGGTGCTCTCTTATCACAAAATAAGGGTTGGCTTCCAAATTCTTCAACAGAAGGATAACTCCGATAGAGCATTGGCCAATGTTTCATAATTACGGATCTTATTAAAGGATGAAACGGATGATACATAGATATAAATGGCATTCTTCTCATGTTCAAGATAATCCAGGGAAAAGGGGAAAGGGGTAGGTGCTACTACTGGTATTTACCTTGGAGGCCGGTTTGTGCTGAGGAGTGAGGCGTCTGCAATCCACTGATTAGATTAGTATGGGGAAACTCCAGCACAGGACTTCAGTCTTCATTTAATTTATTTCTTTAGAAGGGTTTGTTGCAGACAGATGTTCGCCAATACGTTTCTTTAGAGTGCGGGTCGTGCATCCTACATAATCTTTGTTGCATAGATTGCAAGACACCAAGTACACTACATCTGTTGAATTGCAATTAATATACGATTGAATAGCAAATTTCCGTCCTGAAAGCCGGTCACAAAACTCCTTGGTGACTCGCATGTAAGTGCACAGACCGCATCTTACGCCATTACAAGGGTAGTTACCTGTGGTGCTCAGCCAAGTTGGTTTGGCTTTATGCGGTTTGAAAAGCGAAGGTGAAACAATATTCCCTATGGTCAGACACTTTTTGGGTACACATCTGATGCCTTTGTTTAAGATGGTTGACAAAATAGGGTCCTGATACAAAATTGGCAAACATTTGTGAAGGGATCTGACAGTATCACTGTAGTCCACACTTAAGGAGGTAGAAAAAGTTCGGACCCATTCTCCCTGTTTAGATCTTTTAGGTTTAACCTTCATTAAATCTGAGCGTCTTAACGTTCTGACCCTATTTGTTGCTGCTGCCAGTGTTTCAGACTTATACCCTCTTTCAGTTAGATGGTTGATTATAACATTCATTTCTTTGGAAAAAGAAACTTCTGTAGAACACGAGCGTCTCGCCTGGATCATTTATCCAACTGGCAAGTTATTTACGACATGGCGAGGGTGGCAACTTTCTGCATGTAGAATTGAATTGCCTCCTGTAGGTTTTCTAAACAACTCTGAATGGATTATACCTGCCTCACAATGTCCAATCAGTGTTAAATCCAAATATGACACTTTATTTGAATGAACCTCATGGGTAAATCTTATGTTCATATCATTAGAATTAATGTATTCCACAAATTTCTGGAATGACGCCGAATGGGGGGAAAGCACACCGTCGACGCTCGCCCAAATCGCTACCACGTCATCGATGTATCTTCCCCACCACTTCAGCTCCCCTAAAAAGGGGTTCGTTTCACAATGAATATGTTTGTACTCCCAGAAATTCATACAAATATTTACCAAAGTTGGAGCAAAACTCTCCCCCATCGGACATCCCTTCAGTTGTAAATAAAATTGGCTATTGAACCTGAAATAATTTGTGGTGAGAAGATGTTCAACACTCATTTTAATGAATTGACACAAATCAGATGAATATGAGGAAAAAATGTCGTAGAAAAAATTCAAGGGCTATAATGGCCAGGTTATAGGGGATGCAACTATATAGGGATACTACATTACATGTGATCCAAAGATAATTTGCTTCCCATTTGATTTTTTCTATGCTTCCTAGTAGCATTTTAGTATCAAGTATGTGACCCACTGATTGTCTAACTAATGGTTGTAACAAGTTATTCACCCACTGGGAAAGTCGTTCATTCAAACCGCCAATGCCGGATACAATCGGCCGCATTGGCGGTGGGAACTGAAGTTTGTGGGTTTTAGGTAATGCATGAAAAATGGGAATAAAGGGATGGTTCACAAGCATGTTCTCCGCCAGATCACCATCAATGACCCCCAGAGCCAGACCCTCTTTTAAAAGATCACTCAGTTTCTGCTGAAAATTTACAGTAGGATTGGAATTTAAAGGTCTGTAAGTATTAGTGTCACCCAACATTTTTTCGACCTCACTACTGTACAAGCCCTCATCCAAAATAACCACTGAACCCCCTTTGTCTGATTGTCTAACAACAATATGAGGATTGTGATGTAATGAAGTCAAAGCTTCTCTCTCCTCCAAACTCAGGTTCTGCCGGCATTGTTTTTTACTATCAAAAATTGATTTTAATTCATGTTCCATGGCTTGCTGGAACTGGTCCATTGCCGGCACCCTCGAATTTAGGGGATAGAAGAAGGGGTTTGATATTCTAAATTCTACCAATGGTGGGGCTACAATAGGGATGTCTCCAAGCTCCCCCAGTGAGGAAAGAGTTACCTGTTCATTTAATTCCATATGTAACGGGATACTTGTCTCTGTGGAGGAAAGATTATGATTAGTTGGCATGGTTAAAGAAACTTCTGAACTTTCTGAATGGAAATGCTTTTTTATAGTTAACGATCTAACGAATTTGTTAATGTCCTTCATGGTGTTCCAAAGTTCACCTCTGCGTGAAGGCGCAAAGTTCAAACCTCTCCTGAGGACAGAATGTTCGTGTTCCGAGATGCAGCATGCAGATAAGTTAATAACAGTCTGGTCATTAACACAAAAAGATGTAAAATTTACCTGCGATTCCAGAGCGGATAGCAGTGACCCCTTATGGTGCCTTCTCCCACCCCTCCTCCTCCTCTGCCATTTTTTGACGGCTGTTGTTGGGTGGAGGGGGTTAAAAAAGCACCTGAAATTCCAGATGCCGATGAAATTGAAGACACTGCACTCTTTTCAGGAGTGGAAAAACTCACACAAGGAGATTGTTGTCCACTGTTTCTTTTCCTGCCATGTCTGAGAATAGATCTGGGGTTCTTGGGAGTGTGTCGCTTCCAATCATACACTGTACCGTCCTCGTAGTCTTTGCAGTCTCTGACGAATTTACGTCTCTTTACTTCCGTGATAGCAGCTTAGACATCCATAACTTTCTGATTAAGCTGTTGTGATAAAGTTTCATATTCAGGATGTCTGCTCAATTTTAGCAGGGAGGTTTCCATCTCCTTGATGTCATTCTCTAAAGATTTTAATTTTTCGGCCTCCTCTGTCAATATTAACTGCATAAGCTTGGCTGATGCTTCAGATAAGGTAGATTGCCAATTAGAGGTGAAAGTTTCGCTGTATGTTGTGTTAGCGACTTTTTTAAGGCGCAAGCCTCTTGGTATCATATTATGTTCAAGATATTTCTCCAAGGTGGTAGAATCCCACCATGTTTTAACATGTTGCACCATTGACTTCTCCAAACCTCCAAAGAGAGCCCTCATGTCATTCATGTCCACATTAACAACACTATCACCATTTTTGGAAAATAAGTTAGTGGCCTTACGATGACGGTTTTCACATGCAATGGCAAAATTGCTAGTCCCGGCAGCATTATTCTCCGTCATTATTGTTATATCCAGGAGCACCCAACAGACTATACAGTTCAAGATAATCCAGGGAAAAGGGGAAAGTGGTAGGGGCTACTACTGGTATTCACCTTGGAGTCCGGTTTGTGCTGAGGAGTGAGGCATCTGCAATCCACTGATTAGATTAGTATGGGGAAACTCCAGCACAGGACTTCAGTCTTCATTTAATTTATTTCTTTATTAGTGCAGGTTAAAATCATTGACAAGTGTCACAGGGTACATGGTCCCTTACGGATACCATCCTTTCTCAACAGCTCACAGAAACTGAACCCCCCAAACTTTAAATACAATAAAATAATCCTTAATCACATGTGCAAGGCATAAAACAATTAATACGAGCCGAAGACTTGGGCTCCATCTGGTGGTATAAAAATGTAAGGACACTTCACTAAATAACACATGCAATACTAGTAAGGCGGCCGTCACACGCTATGATATAGATAACGATGTCGGATACGATGTCGGATTTGCACATCGCCCGAACGATGTGTGAGATCGTTCATCACAACGCTACACCCACAGATATCGCTCAGACGATTCTCCGATGCCACGATCCAGCGGTTGGATGAGCAATCCACTTATCATCTGTGCACATCGTTAGCAAACAGTCATACAGAAATCTCGTAAACGATGTGGGGGTAAATGTGGGCGTATTTGAAGGTAAATTTGAGCACATAGGCGTGCCACATGTATTACAAGGCGCGCCCCTCACTCCTTCATTGGTGGCCAGTACTGACTGCTCATTGGTCAGATGTCTTTGGAAACATGGCGGCCTAATTATCCGACTGTGCTGCAATGTGCACGGGAGGAGCTAGCACCTTGCAGACGGAATGAAACTGAAAGCAAATTCATGACGTCAGTACGGCCGCTCGCGTGGGCCATACAAATTGCAACGTGCCGTACGCGCTGTGACACGGCGAGGAACACTTCTACGACACCTACGGGACAAGAAGCCGGGGGCGTGGCGTAACGCAACGTTGTGTACAGCGTAACGCACAATCGTTGAGGAGGTATGACAGCGTGCAGACTATATTGGGCCCATGCCAAGACTTTTGTTTTTGAGCTTGGCGCCCTGGTGTCTGGCCGTAATGCAAAACAACAAGGCAGGATCAGCCAAACGGCGCCTATGTGTAGTAGTGCTGAAGTGACAGCTCTTCAAAAATGGCGGCCTGGGAAGTAAGAACCAATCGTAACGCATGAAGGTTCACGAATCACAACTGAGGAGGTGTGACACAGGTCAATTCCCGGCACGCCTACGTGTTGGATTTCGCCATCGCTCAATTCACAGCTTTTATGCGATATCGTTCATTTACACGCATCGATTCTGCGTATCCACTGAGCCGACAGATATAAGGTCTGGAGCTCACATCTCGATCTTGCGATCTGATCATTTCTCGTTGATCGTATCTTGCCGTCACACGCACGGACATCGTTCGAGCGATGTTTAATCTGGCGTGTTCAAACGATATCTTACCATATCTCGTAGCATGTGACGGCCGCCTAACTCTTATAGATCTCATGATTTCAACGGGGTAATCACAGGTCCGAGTGGGTAAACCGCAATATAACCTGGCATCAAACTCACTACATTACCACATGATCAGGAAAAATAATCTGGTCAGGAAAACATCACTTGTTGGTAACGAATTTATGTAATTAGCCACAGGCCATACATCACAGATATATATCCATGAGTCACATATCGTGCAACACGTGTGTACTATCTGTGCGCTATCTTTGGAGCATACCACCGAATACTCATCTCTCCGTAGCGTCACTATCCCTCTTGTTTGTGATCCGCTGTTAAACTATTGGAAAATAAATTTTCAAGACCCTAATGACCGGCACAGCAATAGGATCAGTCAGCGTCGCAAGATGTTAGTTGCACCAAGCGGGCATACTTATCCCTCCGTAGCGTCGCTGTCCCTCTCGCTTGTGATCTGCTGTTAAGCTATTGGAAAATAAATTTTCATGACCCTAATGAGCGGCACAGCGAGAGGATCAGTCAGCGTCGCAAGATATTAATGGCACCAAGCTGGGATACTCATCCCTCTGCAGCGTCGCTGCCCCTCTCGTTTATGATCCGCTGTTAAGCTATTGGAAAATAAATTTTCATGACCCCAATGAGAGGAACAGTCAGCGTCGCAAGATGTTAGCAGCATTAGGCAGGGATAAAGGGGGGGGGCCTTTAAAGGCAGGGGGTGGGGAAAGGAAAGATTTTACAATACATAAAGATAAAATCTACCGCAGCTCCACAAGTACAGCTCGTGTGCTCTAACTGTGCGTTACCTGAGAACGTATCACCGAATACTTGTCTCTCCGTAGCGCCGCTGTCCCTCACACTAGTAGTCCGCTGTCAAGCTGTTGGAAAATAAATTTTCATGTATCTAATGAGCGGCACAGGGAGAGGAAGAGACAGCATTGTAGGATGTTAATGGTGACAGGATAGAATCTATCATAGCACTACAAGTACATTAATAAAAATAATATAGATCTGAGCGTAGATTCAATCCCTCTGGTGACCTACGGCCGAAAAAAAGGCTGAAACGTTAACGTCGATCTTTATTTTACAAAACACTTGATTTGAAAAAGTAACAATAAATTATTGTGAACACATGGAGATTGTTTCATTGTATATTTTTATTATGACCAATTGGTGTGCCTAGCTAATATTATATCTAGATCCGTTTTTCTAGAGCACCCACACGGAAGGTGAGCCTACCACTACCTCATTAATCTATTGTCAGCAATTGTGACGCAGTTTCTTCCTCTCTGTCAGCCAGTGTGACATACTTTATTTCTGTCAGGTGTGTCACTTTGATACAATTTAGTCATGTTAGGTCTGTCAGTCAGTGTGACACAGCTTAATGCTGTCTGTCAGTCACTGTGACACAGTTTAGTCCTATCAGTTCTGTCCGTCAGTGTGACACAGTTTAATTCTGTCTGTCTGTCAGTGTGACGCAATTTAGTCCTATTAGGTCTATCAGTCAATTTGATAAAATTTAGTCCTATTAGGTCTGTCAGTCACTGTGAAACAGTTTAATGCTGTCTGTCAGTCACTGTGACACAGTTTAGTCCTATCAGGTCTGTCAGTCAGTGTGATAGTGTACTCCTGTCTATCAGCCAGTGTGACAGAGCTTACATTGGTCTTTAAGGTCTGTCAGTCAGTGTGAAGTCCTTTACTCCTGTCTACAAGGTTGTCAGTCAGTGAGATGTACTTCAGTCCTGTCTACAAGGCTGTCAGTTAGTGTTACATCATTAACTCCTGTCTACAAGGCTGTCAGTCACTGTGACGTCCTTCAGTTCTGTATAGAAGTCTGTCAGTGTGACGTCCTTTACTCCTATCTACAAGGCTGTCAGTCAATGTGACAAATGTCACTCCTGTCTACAAAGCCATCAGTCAGTGTGACGTTCACTCCTGTGTACAAAGCTGTCAGTCCGTGTAACGTCCTTCAATCCTGTCTACAAGGGTTTAATTTACTGTGATGAACTTCATTTTTTTCTACGAGGCTGTCAGTCTGTCTGACGTCCTTCAGTCCTGTCTTCAAGGTATGTCAGTTATTGTGTCGTCCTTCACTCCTGTCTACAAGGCTGTCAGTCATAGTGTGATGAAGTTTACTCCTGTCTACTAGGTCTGTCAGTCAGCGTGAGTTCTTTCACTCCTTTCTACAAGGCTGTCAGTCAGTGAGACGAACTTCATTTCCATCTACAAGGCTGTCAGTGTGATAACCTGTACTTCTGTCTACAAGACTGTCAGTCAGTGTGATAAACTTCACTACTGTCTACAAGGCTGTCAGTCAGTGTGTCAAATTTCCATCTTGTCTACAAGGCTGTCAGTCAGTGGGACATCCTTCACTCCTCTCTACAAGGGTGTCAGTGTGAGTGATGTCTTTCACTCCTGTCCTCAAGGTATGTGAGTCAGTGTGTCATCTGTTACTCCTGTCTATAAGGCTGTTAATCATAGTGTGATGAAGTTTACTTCTGTTTACTAGATCTGTTAGTCAGCGTGATGTCTTTCACTCCTCTCTACAAGACTGTCAGTCAGTGAGACGAACTTCATTTCCATCTACAAGGCTGTCAATGTGATAACCTGTACTTCTGTCTACAAGACTGTCAGTCAGTGTCATAAATTTCACTACCGTTTACAAGGCTGTCAGTCAGTGTGTCACACTTCCATCCTGTCTTCAAGGCCATCAGTCAGTGGGACATCCTTCACTCCCCTCTACACGGGTGTCAGTTCGTGTGACGTCCTTCACTCCTGTCTACAAGGTATGTCAGTCAAAGTGTGATGAAGTTTATTTCTGTCTACTAGGTCTGTCAGTCAGTGTGACGTCCTTCACTCCTTTGTACAAGGCTGTCAGTGTGACATTTTTAACTCCTGTCTACAAGGCTGTCAGTAAGTGTGACGAACTTTGTTCCTGTCTACAAGGCTGTCAGTGTGATATCCTACACTCCCATCTACAAGGCTGTCAGTTATAGTCTGATGAACTCCTGTTTAAAAGGCAGTCAGCCATAGAGTCACGTACTTTAGTTAGTCTGTTTTTCACAGTTTGAATTAGTTTATTCACAATTACTAAATGGGTTTAGTCGGTCGTAAGCGCAAATATGCGAATGATGATGACAGAAAAGCTGCAAAAGCAGCAATGCAACGACAACGTAGAGACCAAGAGACACGAGAAGAAACTGCTGTGAGACAAGGCCTGGATGCGAAATATCACAGACTTTATCGACAACAGGAAACAGTAGAAGAAACTGCTGGCAGAAAATCACAAAATGCCGTATGTCTATCACAATATCAGCTAAGTGAATCTTTATTAGCTATGGGAGACAAAGAATATGTTTGTGCCATTCATATAAACCAAAAAGCAAGGCAAGCTCAGCAGAGTATTCATAAACTTGCTAAGTATGTCACAAATGATGAAACAACGATTCTTCAACATTACTGTGGTAAAATGGATGCTGTTTGCTGTAAATGCAATTCTTTGAATTTTATGGATGAGAAACCTTCTGATAATCAGTTTAGTCAATGCTGTCAAAAAGGGAAAGTAATGTTACCAAGACCTCAATACTCAGATCTGTTTGAGGAATTGATGAGTGGACAGCATAAATATAGTCGAAATTTCATGGATAATATCAGAAGCATCAATAGTTCACATGCATTTGCTTCATTTGGTGCCAATATTGTACCACCACCTGGATTTGGACCATATTGTTTCAAAATTCATGGCCAGATCTATCATCGTACTGGAACACTGTACCCAGAAGTAGGAGAACCACCAAAATTTGCTCAATTATACATAATTGATGCAAATGAGGCTACAGAAGAAAGGATAAATGTGAAAGAAAATGAAAAGTGTGATGTGGAACTCATGAATTTGATTGCTATACATTTACAAGACATCAATCCATTTGCTGCTGCATATCGCATGCTTAAAAATGTTGAAGCTGAGGAGCAATAGAGGGCTATACAAAATGGGACTGAAATGCCTTCCATTGTTATGGCAATTAAAAAAAAACGTACCCAAGATCCTCGACGTTATAATAAACCACGTGTAAGTGAGGTTGCCGTTGTTTTCCAAAATGATGATGGAGAGCCTCCTTTTCAAAGGGATATATTAGTCCATCTTAAGTTAGATGTGAACAATCGTCTGCTTACTAAAACACAGCGCATCAGTATTTTGCATAGCAACCTTGATGCTCTTCTGTATTCATTATTTTTTCCAAGAGGTGATCAAGGGTGGCATGAAAATCTACAGCAGCAAGGTACTGTAAGACGCAGTTTCGGACTGCTCTGGCGGGTAACCGGGTAAAACTCATGGTAGGCCCTCAGGTCTAGACGCCCCGCCCACCTAGCCCCGCCTCTCACTACCCCCTGCTGAACAGACTCCGAGCCGGGTCTGATCCATGCAACAGTGCGAGTGCACACACAACCAGGGCCAGCGTCAGCACCTGGCACACCCGGGCAAGAGCTGGGACCCTGGTCTGCTGGGGAAGCCCACCGGGTCCCTGGCACTGTGAAATTTGCCCCTGACGCCCCCTGAGCACAGTGCACTGTCTCCCCACTCTCCCTCCTAATGTGAGCAGAGCTGCTGATCCAGCGTCTGAGTATGACAGTAATGAGTCAGTGGCAGCAGCAGATCTTTATCTCCTGCATCATTGCGGTGCACACAGGAGGGGAGATCTGCTGCCCCCAGCTCCCCCTCCCAAGAAGACTGCAGGGGCCCCAGCTCCCTCTCCCAAGAAGACTGCAGGGGCCCCAGCTCCCCCTCCCAAGAAGACTGCAGGGCCCCAGCTCCCCCTCCTCTGTGTTCTCCTATCTGTCCTATGTTCTCAGCAGCGTCAGAGAAGGGGGAGGGGTGCCTACACTGCTCCGACTACAGAAAAGATGGAAGTGCTGATCTGGAGACCAGGAAGGAAAAGGAAAAGACCTCCACATAGATGAGTATAATGTGCAGTGTGCAATGTGTAGTTTGTGGTGTTTAGTGTGTGGTATGTAATGTGTAATGTGCAGCGTGTAATGTGCGGTGTGTAATGTGCAGCGTGTAATGTGTAGTTTGTGGTGTTTAGTGTGTGGTATGTAATGTGTAATGTGCAGCGTGTAATGTGTTGTGTGTATTGTGCAGTGTGCAATGTGTAGTTTGTGGTGTTTAGTGTGTGGTATGTAATGTGTAATGTGCAGCGTGTAATGTGCAATGTGTAGTTTGTGGTGTTTAGTGTATGGTGTGTAATGTGCGGTGTGTAATGTGTGGTGTGCAATATGTAGTATGTAGTGTGTAATATGCAAAATACACAGGCACCCAGGGGGGAGAGACAGGAGCACAGGGGAGACAGACAGGAGCACAGGGGAGACAGACAGGAGCACAGGGGAGAGAGACAGGAGCACAGGAGAGAGAGACAGGAGCACAGGAGAGAGAGACAGGAGCACAGGAGAGAGAGACAGGAGCACAGGAAAGAGAGACAGGAGCACAGGAGAGAGAGACAGGAGCACAGGAGAGAGAGACAGGAGCACAGGGGAGACAGACAGGAGAGACAGGAGCACAGGGGAGAGAGACAGGAGCACAGGGGAGAGAGACAGGAGCACAGGGGAGAGAGACAGGAGCACAGGAGAGAGAGACAGGAGCACCGGAAAGAGAGACAGGAGCACAGGTCGGAGAGACAGGCGCACAGGGGGGAGAAAGCGCACAAAGAGAGACTGCACACAGGGGGTAGACATACAAAGAGAGGGGAGAGACAGTGCATAGGGGGAGATATACACAGAGAGAGGAGACTACATACAGCGGGGAGACATACAAAGAGAGCGAAGAGACATGTCTGTATGTGTAAAAGCGGGCCCACTAAGACTCTTTCGCCCGGGGCCCGCGAAAACCTGGAGCCGGCCCTGCACACAACACAGCCGCCCTCAGACAGTCTGCACCCATCTCTAAGTGACTGACAGTCTGTCAGTCACTTAGGGACGGGTGCTGCAGCGGTGGGGAACGTCCGGCCACGAAGAACTTGTTTCCGGCTAGAGACCGCAGTGCTCGGCCGGCAGCTGCATTGTGTGGCTGATGGCCCTTTAAGCCAGCGCACATGCTGTAAAGAAGCAGAGCACTGTCTGCACATACAGGGACTTCCTCACACAGGCAAGTGCCAGAGCAGCAAGGATGTGGTCTGTGGGCGGCGACAGCACATGAAGTCCTCCGTCCTACAGATGAAGAGGATCAGGCAGAGTTGCAGCAATCAGCGTGGAAGCAGATTAGGTTTGTGTGCCCCCCAGTAGCAGCAGCAATCAGTGCCCCCCCGTAGCAGCAGTGACATATGCTCCCTCGTAGCAGCAGTAGTGTGCCCCCTCAGCTGCAGCAATATGTCTCCCCCCCCCTGCAGCAGCAATATGTGCTCCCTCCCCGTAGCAGCAGCAATCAGTGTGCCCCCTCAGCTGCAGCAATATGTCACCCTCCAGTTGCAGCAATATGTGTCCCCAGCAGCAACAATATGTGTGCCCCCCAGCTGCAGCTGCAACAATCAGTGTGCCCCCCCAGCTGCAGCAATGTGTCCCCCAGCAGCAATATGTGTCCCCCAGCAGCAGTAATATGTGTGTATGTGTGCCCCAAGCAACAATATGTGTGTCCCCCAGCAGCAATATGTCTCCACCAGCAACAGCATAAAGTGTGCCCCCCAGCAGCAGCAATATGTGTGCCCCCCCAGCAGCAGCAAAATGTGTGCCCCCCCAGCAGCAGCAATACGTGTGCTCCCCCAACAGCAGCAGCAAAATGTGTGCCCCCCAGCAGCAATATTTGTGCCCCCCCAACAGCATAAGCAATATGTGTGACCCCCCCAGCAGCATCAGCAATATGTGCCCCCCAGCAGCAGCAATCAATGTGCCCCCCAGCAGCAATATGTGTGTGCCCCCCATCAGTAACAGTGTTTCTGTGCTCCCCCAGCCCCAGCAGTAGCAGTATGTCTGTGACCCCATTAGCAGCAGCGTGTTTTTGCCCCCCCATAGCCTGGTGCCGGAGACCGGGAGTCGCAGAGGAAGAAGCTGCCTGCTGCTGGGTATCTGGTGCCAGAGACTAGGAGCCACAGAGAAAGAAGCTGCCTGGTGCCGGAGACCGGAATCCAAAGAGGAATAAACTGCTGGGTACCTGGTGCCGGAGACCGGGAGCCGCAAAGGAAGAAGCTGCTGGGTACCTGGTGCCGGAGACCGGGAGCTGCAGAGGAAGAAGCTGCCGGGTACCTGGTGCCGGAGACCAGGAGCTGCAGAGGAAGAGGCTGCCGGGTGCCTGGTGCCGGTTTCCTGGTGCTAGCGAGTGGGAGACTGGGAGCCACAGAGGAAGAAGCTGCCTGGTGTCGGCGAGAGGGAGATAGGGAGCTGCAGGGAAAGAAGCTGCCTGGTGCCAGAGACCGGGAGCCGCAGAGGAAGAAGCTGCCTGGTGCTGAAGATCGGGAGCTGCAAAGGAAGAAGCTGCCTGGTGCCGGTGACCGAGAGACCGAGTGCTGCAGAGGAAGAAGCTGCCGGGATCCGGGATTAGGAACGTGGAGTCAGGTAAGGCGCTGTTACAACCGAAGATAGTAGCCTTGGGGGGCAGAGTGGGATAGATGGATGGATAGATGGATGGTGTGGCCTGGAAGAGGGGGCAGAATGGGATGGATGTGTGGGGGGGCATTATGGAAAAGGGGAGAGAACGTGATGGATGGATAGGGGGGCGGCATAGAAAAGGGGGGAGAACGGGATGGATGAATGGATAGGGGCAGCATAGAAAGCAGGGAGTAGCTGGATGGATGGATGGGTGCCGGCATGGAAAAAGGGGGAGAAAATGGATGGATGGGGGAGAAGGTACATGGATGGAGGGGGGATGGGGAAAAGGTACATGGATGGTTTGGTGGATGGGGGAGAAGGTACATGGATGGATGGGGGATGGGGGAGAAGCTACATGGAACATGGGGGGAGAAGCTACATGGAATGTGGGGGAGAAGCTACATAGAACATGGGAGAGGGGAGAAGCTACATGGATGAGGGATGGGGGAGAGGCCGCGTGGAACAAGGGAGGGGAGAGGCTGCATGTTGCATAGGAGGGGAGAGGCTGTGTGGAACATGGGAGGTGAGAGGCTGCATGTAACCTGGAAGGGGATGGTGGGGAAGGATGAGCTGCATGAGACATATTGGGGGAGGATAAGCAACATGGGATTCAGGGGAATGGGGGTGAGGATGAGCTGTATGCAACATATGGATGTAAGATGAGCTGCATGGGACTTATCGGGGGTGAACAGTATGGGACATGTGGGAGGAGGATGAGCAGTATGGGACATATGGAAGGAGTATGAACAGTATGGGACATTTAATCTGCATACACATTTATATAGGGAACGTACTGTTCTGGTGATGTAGTGACGGTGGTTCTGATTATGTATTATTGTATTGCTGATGGTTCTGGTTATGTACTGACAGGGCTTATAGTAATGTATTATTGTATTGATGTGGTTTATGGTGATGTATTGATTGTTTTTGGTGATGTATTACTGTATTGACAATGGTTCTGGTGATATACTGACAGTGGTTCTGGTGAGGTATTATTGTATTGACAGTGGTTCTTGTGATATGTAATTGTATTGACGGTGGTTCTGGTGATGTAATAATGTGGATGCTGTAATCTTTAAAGGGAACCTGACCCCTAAAAATCACCCCCCATCCTATTAATACCTGTCCCTGCACCATCATTATGCTATTTTACCTATCCCTTTGTGTTAAAATTGTGCAGTTTGAAACTTTCAAAAAGTGATTTTGTTACCTCTACTACGACTTCCTGAGAAGTCGCACAGGGTGTTCCCTGTGACTTCTTTTCGCCGCCTTTAGTGCTTGTATTCACGCCCGATGGGAGTGATAAACCATTTGAATCCTCCTCGCCATGGGCGGATCAGCCGATATGACACTAATCGCGTCATTTCAGGCGCTGCTGACGCCGATACACCCTTTCGGTCTATGGACAGACCTCAAACTGTGCATTGTGCATGCGTGAAGTATACTTTACGGCAGCTCATCTGATGAGCTGCGGTAAAGTACACCTCACGCATGCGCAATACTTACATCATTACCAGCAGCTGCATTTTAAAGGCCTTTCCCACAAACAAGGTTAATTTAAAGTTCATCTTAATAATAAGTAGACCCTGTAATGAATAATTTCCACAATTGGATGTGTTTAAAAGAAAATGTTCCTGGGCTGAGATAAACTTATATATGTGTCCCTGCTGTGTACTGTGTAATGGATGTGTCTGACCGTACAGGGATTCTCTTGACACGGGAACATTATTTTTAAACACCTCAAATTATGGAAATTATTATTCCAAAATCTATTGATTAAAATGAACTTTAAAATTTATTTTGTTCATGGGAAAACCCCTTTAATAATTGGGATATAAGTTCCACATTCTTCTGATGATACAGTTTCCACAGGTCGGATTCCACCAATAAATAAGTGATCACCTATTGAACCTGTGGATCACTGATAACTTGTTTTCACCAAAGAATCTCTTTAATATAAAGTACAATAATTGTACATCGCAGTTCTGCTGAGCGCAGAGTGATGTGCAGGAGCCGCCAATATAATGGGCACTAGTAAAAAGGCCCGATGCAATTGCATCGGGAGCGCGGTGAAATGAATTGTGTGTATACAGGCGGGTCAGTGGATATCTGAGTATACAGGGGGCTCTGTGGGTAGCAGAGTATTAAGGCGGCTCTGTGGGTAGCGGAGTATACAGGCGGGTCTGTGGGTAGCAGAATATACAGACGGCTCTGTGGGTAGCAAAGTATAGAGGTGGCTCTGCTGGTAGCAGAGTATGCAGGCGTCTGTGCAGGGAGCAGAGTATGCAGGTGGCTGTGCAGGGAGCAGAGTATGCAGGCGGGTGTGCGGGGAGCAGAGTATGCAGGCGGGTGTGCGGGGAGCAAATTATGCAGGGGGCTGTGCGGGGAGCAGAGTATGCAGGGGGCTGTGCGGGGAGCAGAGTATGTAGGGGGCTGTGCGGGGAGCAGAGTATGTAGGGGGCTGTGCGGGGAGCAGAGTATGCAGGGGACTGTGCGGGGAGCAGAGTATGCAGGCGGCTGTGCGGGGAGCAGAGTATGCAGGCAGCTGTGCAGAGTATAGAGGGGGCTGTACGGCTGTCCAGAGTATAGAGGGGGCTGTGCGGCTGTGCAGAGTATAGAGGGGACTGTGCGGCTGTGCAGAGTATACAGGGGGCTGTGCGGCTGTGCAGAGTATACAGGGGGCTGTGCAGAGTATACAGGGGGCTGTGCGGCTGTGCAGAGTATACAGGGGGCTGTGCGGAGTATACAGGGGGCTGTGCGGAGTATACAGGGTGCTGTGCAGAGTATACAGGGGGCTGTGCAGAGTATACAGGGGGCTGTGCAGAGTATACAGGGGGCTGTGCGGCTGTGTGGAGTATACATGGGGCTGTGCGGAGTATACAGGGGGCTGTGCGGAGTATACAGGGGGCTGTGTGGAGTATACAGGGGGCTGTGCGGCTGTGCAGAGTATACAGGGGGCTGTGCGGAGTATACAGGGGGCTGTGTGGAGTATAGCGGGGGCTGTGCAGAGTATAGCGGGGGCTGTGCAGAGTATAGCGGGGGCTGTGCAGAGTATAGAGGGGGCTCTGCAGAGTATAGAGGGGGCTGTGCGGAGTATAGAGGGGGCTGTGCAGAGTATAGAGGGGGCTGTGCAGAGTATAGAGGGGGCTGTGCAGAGTATAGAGGGTGCTGTGCAGAGTATAGAGGGGGCTGTGCAGAGTATAGAGGGGGCTGTGCAGAGTATAGAGGGGGCTGTGCGGAGTATACAGGGGGCTGTGCAGAGTATACAGGGGGCTGTGTAAGGTATACAGGGGCTGTGCAGAGTATACAGGGGGCTGTGCAGAGTATACAGGGGGCTGTGCGGAGTATACAGGGGGCTGTGCAGAGTATACAGGGGGCTGTGCAGAGTATACAGGGAGCTGTGCAGAGTATACAGGGGGCTGTGCAGAGTATAGAGGGGGCTGTGCGGCTGTGCGGAGTATACAGGAGGCTGTGCAGAGTATACAGGGGGCTGTGCGGAGTATAGAGGGGGCTGTGCGGCTGATCGGAGTATACAGGAGGCTGTGTAGAGTATACAGGGGGCTATGCAGAGTATACAGGGGGCTGTGCAGAGTATACAGGGGGCTGTGCAGAGTATACAGGGGCTGTGCAGAGTATACAGGGAGCTGTGCAGAGTATACAGGGGGGCAGTGCAGAGTATAGAGGGGGCTGTGCGGCTGTGCGGAGTATACAGGAGGCTGTGCAGAGTATACAGGGGGCTGTGCAGAGTATACAGGGGGCTGTGCGGAGTATACAGGGCGCTGTGCGGAGTATACAGGGGGCTGTGCGGAGTATACAGGGCGCTGTGCGGAGTATACAGGGCGCTGTGCGGAGTATACAGGGGGCTGTGGCGGAGTATACAAGGGGCTGTGCGGAGTATACAGGTGGCTGTGCAGAGTATACAGGGGGCTGTGCGGAGTATACAGGAGGCTGTGCAGAATATACAGGGAGCTGTGCGGAGTATACAGGGGGCTGTGCGGAGTATACAGGAGGCTGTGCGGAGTATACAGGGGGCTGTGCAGAGTATACAGGGGGCTGTGCAGAGTATACAGGGGGCTGTGCGGCTGTGCGGAGTATACAGGAGGCTGTGCAGAGTATACAAGGGGCTGTGCGGAGTATACAGGGGGCTGTGCGGAGTATACAGGGGGCTGTGCGGAGTATACAGGGGGCTGTGCGGAGTATACAGGGGGCTGTGCGGCTGTGCAGAGTATACAGGGGGCTGTGCGGAGTATACAGGGGGCTGTGCAGAGTATACAGGGGGCTGTGCAGAGCATACAGGGGGCTGTGCAGAGTATACAGGGGGCTGTGCGGCTGTGCAGAGTATACAGGGGACTGTGCAGAGTATACAGGGGGCTGTGCAGAGTATACAGGGGGCTGTGCAGAGTATACAGGGGCTGTTCAGAGTATACAGGGGGCTGTGCGGCTGTGCGGAGTATACAGGGGGCTGTGCGGAGTATACAGGGAGCTGTGCAGAGTATACAGGGGGCTGTGCAGAGTATACAGGGGGCTGTGCGGAGTATACAGGGGGCTGTGCGGAGTATACAGGGGGCTGTGCGGAAATTACAGGGGGCTGTGCAGAGTATACTTTGAGCTGAGTATACAGAGGGCTGTGCAGAGTATACAGGGGGCTGTGCAGAGTATACAGGGGGCTGTGCAGAGTATACAGGGGGCTGTGGAGAGTATACAGGGGGCTGGTCAGTGTGGGTGAGTGGTTAGTAATGAGGGGCAGTGTGGGAGCAGCAGATCTGAGCGCCGCCCCTCTAAGTTTAGTTGAGGAGCGGTGGGGGGGTGGGAGGGTGGTAGGAGACTGCAGCCCCGCCGGGCTTGCAGCCTGTAATGAGAGTGCGGCGCCGGCGGCATCTTACCGGGGGGAGGCATCGGCGTGCGCCGTGTCTCATGAAGGCGGGCGCAGATAGTTGCGCCGGCCCCTTGTCTAGCTGCTCCCCCTGTCAGCTACCGCTTTGGAGGGCTGATACTGTCCAATGGACGGTGCGGCCCTGGCGGCGGGGTAGCGGGAGGATGGGTTGAGGGAGCGGGGAACCGGGAAGATGGGGCGAAGGAGCGGGGGAGTGGGAGCATGGGGCGAGTAGCGGGCAGTGTAGCGTTTGCGCGCTGAATCGGCGGCTCGCGATGGCGCATGCGCGCCATCGCTCGCATTACCGCAATGCATTTTGGGATTCGGCTACAGTGCCCGAATTCCACACTGCTGATTATATAAATAGATAACAGCTACCAGGTATTTACGTATAGCTGAAGGGTGGGTGGGCCCCTGAAATCAATCTCCCTGGTGGGCCCCAGACACCCCTGTCCGACCCTGGTAAGACGCATTACTCAAATGCAGTATTACAGTTTCCTTTTGTCTGTGCGACCTGAGTTTAACCCTATTCTAAACGGTGGTAAACTTACTCAGCAGTACTTTGTTGACGCATATGTTAAAATTGAAGGTAATCGCCTCAATATTTATACGTATGAATCAAAAAAAAATCTTACTGTGTTCTTCAAGAACATTTAGTAAAGAGGTGGCGTGTCCTGGCAGCAATGGAGTCGGCTGTGTAACTCAGGAGCTCTGCACAGCCTGAGCACAGAAGCGGCCATAACAAGAAAGTGATGGAACCTGGGCACTTCAAATTCGGCACGGAGCTTCCTGAACCGCCTGTGCAACTGATGGGCAAAACAAAACCTCCTGTGAGGCAATCCCGTAAGAGGGTCACTGACTATTTCCTAGCCGGTAACAGCTCCCTCAAGATGTCGCCTCCCTCCTCTCCTCCTGCATAGAGAGCTGCGCGCCGCGCCACAGTGCAGGCTGAAGCACTGGGGAACGCTGAACTAATGGATGTCCCACTCACCAGAGGTATGATGGCGGATCTCCTGGCAGGCCTCCGCTCCTCCCTGCAGCAGGATATGAGGGCTATGGTGGCGGAGGTGCGGGGAGAGATTGCGGAGCTGGGCGCACGAGTTGACAAATTGGAGCAGAAAATGGCAGAGGTGGTTCGCTCACACAATGAGCTACTGGACTCCTACGACCGGCTCCAGAGCAGAACGACAGAATATCCGCAAAGATCTTAGATTTAGAAGATAGATCGCCCCGCAACAACATTAGGCTCAGAGGCATACCAGAGCAGGTGGTGGCGGCTGATCTAAGGTCGTACCTCAGGGACTTCATCAAAACAGTGATGCCTGAAACCCCTCAGGAGTTCCTGGTTGTGGATAGGATTCACAGGGTCCCTAAGCCTCCCTTGGTCCCTGAAGACAGTCCTAGAGATTTGCTAGCCAGGCTCCATTACTACGAACTAAAGGAGGACTTCCTCCGTGTCCTCAGGCAGAGCCCGCACCTCCAGGATCAATATGCCTCTCTTGAAGTCTACCCGGACCTTTCTCCAGGCACCCTGGCTTTGAGGAAGGCATTCAAGCCTTACACCAAAATCCTGAGAGATCATGGAATACAGTATCGCTGGGGGTTCCCCACCAAGCTATTGATCCGTCGTAATGGCGCCCTGATTCCATGTCTCATTCCTCCGCACGCAGAGAAAAATCTAATTCGATGGGGACTGTGGCCACCTGAATCTACATCACAATCCACTGCTCCTGCTGCCTCTCCAAGACCCAGGCCAGGAGGCCACATCAATCCGGAGTGGTCTACAGTTTGATAACTCGACAAATACAGGTTCCTTCCTCGCCACACTGCACCTATGTGCTCTAGGCTGTCTTTTCCTGACCGTCTCTCTGTTCTCGCCCTTTTCTCTTCCTTTCTGCCTTCTTTTCTCTCTAATCCTCTCTCCCTTTTTCTTTCTGCCTTTAAATAGGTAGTTGAATTTCTCATTCTTATTCCCTCCTAGCACTGAACAATTCCCCCTTTCTCCCCCCCATCTCCCCCCTTTGACATATACTCCCCCCCTGTTATCCCTCTACTCCCTCTACTACTCTACTTTGCTCCCCTTCTTCCCCCCCTTAGTCTGAAGTCACCTCCTTTTCACCCTTTTTTCCCTTCTTCTCCTCCCCTATTGCCCTTCCCCTTCTCCTTTTCTGTTCGCTCTCTTCCTGCTCCTTTCCTCTGACTACCCTTCCCATTGTCTATATCTCCCCCTTCCCCTTCCATTGTTGGCGCTCTTGCCACTTTTCCTAATTTCTCTGTTTGGACGAGAACTGAGTAACACCCGTTGGGTGCTGCTCTTGGTGTGCATGCAGACTCAGGAATAATTTTTTTTCCTTTTTTCCTCCCTTATTGGGATTACATGCCTGTTCTGGACATTGGACTTCTATTTTTACATTCCCCTTTTTCTCCTTCCCCATCCTCTGCCCTGTAGCTGCAGATATCCTCACGGGGTGCTCCATGGACTTTGTCCTGCCTTTTACTAGCACACTGGTTTCATATAGATTCTGTTGGATCCCACCATGACTCTCACACTTTCTTCAATTAACGTAAACGGCCTGAACTCCCCTGGTAAAAGAAGCGTGGTGTGGCGTCAGCCGAAGAAATGCAGGAGTGATGTGCTGTTTTTGCAAGAAACGCATCTGCTGCGTGAGGACTGCCGCAGAATGGCATCTCGTGATTTCCCTACCCAGTTCTTTGCTTCTGCTGACTGTAAACGTGCAGGAGTGGCCATTTTTATTCACAAAAATGTTGACTTTTCTCTTATCACTGAGATTGCAGACCCTGAGGGCCGTTATATAATTGTCATTGGTCTTCTTAATAATGTATACTACACTTTATCTTCTGTGTATGGCCCGAATAAGGGACAAAGTGCCTTTCTTAGAGACTTCCTCTCAGTCTTGGCCTCTCGTGCTAAGGGATGTAGGTTGGTGGCTGGGGACCTCAACGCGCCCATGGAGAGACGCTTGGACTGTTCCAATCCCTCGACTTTCCGGGGTGACTTGGGGACCCTTGTTGCCCAGTCCCATTTGCACGGCATTTGGCGCTGTCTCCATCCCACCGACCGAGAATACACATTCATGTCTTCACGCCATGGCACATTAAGCAGGCTCGACTATTTCCTAGTAGACGACTCCTTGATAACCCACTGTGTAGCCGCAGAAATTGCGACAATCTCTTGGTCTGATCATGCATCTCACTGGAGATAGCTGACCTTGCTTCCATTCGGCCCCCACTCGCTGGAGACTGAATGAATATCTCTTAACTAACTCCTCTCATACTCAGCATATACTCAGATAGAGCAATACTTCTTATCCAATGATAATGATGAGGTTGGGCCGGAGACTCTCTGGTTGGCCCACAAATCGGTCCTCAGGGGAATGCTAATCCAATTGGCCTCCCGAGTTAAACGGGAACGTGAGGCAAAGATTACGGCTCTCCTGGCTATGATTAAGCTTCTTGACATTGCTTATAGAACCTCTCCTCAGAAATCCACGCAGGATGAGTTAACGGAGGCTAGACGGTCGCTGAGGGCATGCTTATTGGTAACGTCAGAGAAATACCTAAGGAAAACTAACTCCAAATACTACAGCATGGGGGCAGGGCCAGGGCCCTCCTGGCCAGGAGAATCAAAAAAAGGGAATTACAGGCCAAAATTACTAGTATACATGATAATTCAGGTTCCATTATTCGTAATCCTGTCCAGATAGCAGAGGAATTTGGCAACTATTACAGCACCTTGTACAATCTGAGGGAGTCGGTGGACACTGTCCAGCCTTCCACTGAGTCTATACAATCATTCTTTTCTAAAGCTAACCTTCCCACTCTCTCCACTGATCAGTTGGCCTTTCTTAATGCCCCTATCACTGAAAAAGAGATTGTCTCAAGTCCATTAAAAAGCGCACCTCTCCTGGCCCAGACAGGTTCTCGTATGCATACTACACCACCTTTACTGAGTTACTGACCCCTTATCTTCTTAAATTATTTACCTTTTGGCAGCAGGAGGGTTCCATCCGGCCTGAAGGTCTTGAGGCGTTAATAACCACAATTCCCAAGCCGGGAAAACCGCTCAATACTCCGGGAGACTTTAGGCCCATATCACTACTTAATTGTGATTTAAAAATCTATGCCAAATTGTTGGCCTCCCGTCTCTCGGTTATCCTCCCCTCCTTGATTCAACTGGCCAGGTTGGATTAGTCCCAGAGCGTCAGACCTCTGACAGTACGCACAGACTCCTGGATCTTCTGGATCTGCTCGAGCGGAAAAGGGTCCCCAGTGCACTCTTGTCTCTAGACGCAGAGAAGGCCTTTGACAGGGTGCACTGGGGATACTTGGATGGGGTCCTCTTGAAGTTTGGATTCCAGGGACCGATTCGGGATGCTATTAGGGCGCTCTATTGTAATCCCTGTGCGGCAGCTAGTGCATCGGGCTTTCTTTCCTCCTGATTTACCATATCAAACGGTACCCGCCAGGGCTGTCCACTTGCCCCCCTTATATTTGCTCTCATAATGGAGCCATTAGTTTCTATAGTTCGTACACACTCAGGAATTAGGGGGGGTGGCAGTTGGGAATCTTGAACACAAAATTGGTCTATACGCCGATGACTTGGTATTTTTCTGCACTGACTTGCATACCTCCCTACCCCATGTCCTCTCGGTTTTGGAAGAATTTTCATCAGCATCATACTATAAGCTAAATCTCTCCAAGTTGTCTATATTCCCCCTCCACCTCCCCAAAACAGAGCAAATATCTCTCACAAACCTCTTTCCCTTTCACTGGGCTCAAGAAGGTTTTATGTATTTGGGTGTATGGATCTCCAGGTAGTCAGGGATAATAAAGCATAATTGGGATAAATTACGAACAACGATTCAACAGGAATTTGATAGACTCTCTGGAATGCAGCTCTCTTGGATGGCCAGAATCCAGATAGTTAAGATGTCCGTCCTCCCGCGGATCTTATACCTTTTGCGGTGTCTTCCCTTGCAGATTCCCTCCAGGTACCTCGCCCCGGTCCAAGCAGCGCTAAGCAAATTTATTTGGAGTGGCAGACCTCCTAGGATTGCTAGGAGGGTTCTCTGTCTACCCTATGCCAGAGGGGGTATGGGAGATCCCAACATTGCAACTTATGCCAGAGCTGCGGTTCTGGAGGCAGCGGCACACTGGTGGTCTTCTCTTAGAAATGAATCTTTTGAGTCACAAGATCACCCCAAACTGTTTAAGAACTATGACAAATTTACTTAGGATATGGTCGCAGGTGGGCAGACCCTTTTTTCCCTTTTTATACCGTTACATTTCGCTCACTGCAGCTGAACATTCTGTTCAGAACTTATATCTGCAGGATTGGAAAAAACAGGGTGTGTTGCAGCTATCAGACCTTATGGATTCATCGGGGTGTCTGGAACAATTTTCGACACTGGTTTCGGAATTGGGTCTGCCTAACTCCACCTTTATTAGATATCTCCAGCTTAGGCATTTTTTGACTACCCTGGAATGGCCTGTCCCAGATCTGACCTCTATTGACTCAACCTTGCAGATATTTATGAAAAATGGATCACATGCTAGACATGGAACCTCCATAATGTACAGAGCCCTACTGAAACCTGAGGGGAAGGTGAAACTTCCCTATATGTCTAATTGGGAGGGTCTTTTGTCCTTTTCTGCCTCACTTGAGGACTGGTGGGCGGCAGCAGTTCATGCTGCCCGTTACTCCACATGTATAACGCATTTGGAGCAATCTAGGAAGACCCAGATGCAGTGGTACCTCACCCCGGAGAGAATAGGCAGATTCATCTCATCTCCGACTCGGGCACACCCCCACTGTTGGAATGGGTGCCTGGTGATTGGAGACTCCCCGCATGTTTGGTGGTACTGCCCAGGTGTACGTACATTTTGGAGAGATATTGAACGTACATTACTGGGAATTACTGGAATCCCTAATCCCCTCTTGCCACAGACGGCACTGCTGGGTATTGGATTGAATGCCATTCCTGGCCCTTTATGACCCATCTACACTAATGTGTTGATTGCGGCGAGGCAATGTATTGCGGCTTGCTGGAAATCCCCTGTGACTCCTACTGCTGCGGATGTA
The DNA here is from genome assembly GCA_033576535.1 of Allobates femoralis. Taxonomy (NCBI): domain Eukaryota; kingdom Metazoa; phylum Chordata; class Amphibia; order Anura; family Aromobatidae; genus Allobates; species Allobates femoralis. The sequence continues at coordinate 231,994,606 of JARQOC010000006.1, forward strand.
CTTGTCCGCCTCAACACTCACTTACAGCATGAGTTGACCCTGTCCCACACAATTAAAAGGAGAACTAGGGTTCTGAGGTGGTGGGACCCGTGGGTGACCTCTGGGCATAATCTGGTCCAGATATAGAGTGAGCGCTCTAATACTAACATCTCTGTTATTGAATTATGTACAATATTACTGCAGCTTCTACCCCACTCCCTTCTCCCCCTCCCCTGGTTAGTCTTCTTTATTTGTATGTTGAGTTGATATGTATTGTAATGCTCCTGATTTATTTGGTTATGTACCTTCCAAAAATTTCAATAAAACTTCATGTTTTAAAAAAAGAACATTTAGTAAAGAAATCCATTGAAAAAGGAATTCCTATTGGGAAAACAGTTATTCTGCCATCGTCATTTGAAGGTAGTATCTATAAGGGCCATGACAGAGCTAATGTGGAAATACAGCAAACAACAGTGAGTCATGATGAATCAACAAGTTTTCTTGAGTCAAGATATGTCAATGCTCCAGAAGCTGCTTAGAGAATATTTGCATTTCCTATGCATGCTCAGTCACATGCTATTATACGTTTAGCTGTCCATTTACCAAATCAACATCAGGTTTATTCTCATGAAAATTCTGCAGTTGAAGATGTGTCAAAAAGTTTAGGTTCAACGTCGACATTAATGGAATGGTTTTTGCTGAACCAACATGACAACAATGCAAGGCAGTATTTCTATCATGAGATTCAATAGCATTATGTTTTGAATAAAGGTTGGAAGCTAAGACAACGAGGAGTTAGTAAAATTATTGGACGGATGTATACTGTAAGTGTCATGAGTGAAAGGTGCCAAGAGTATGAGTTTGTTTTTTTGTTTTTTGTTTTTTTTAACCATTAAGATTTTTATTAGCATATAACAATATACAGAAAAACAGCATAAAAGCCATTCAAAGGCCAATATAAAGGGGAAAAAGTTCAAGGGCGAGGTGGGAGAAGGAGATGGGGAGGAAAGGAGAAAGGAGGGTGGACATTAAAACACATAAAGCTACATAACGCTTGTCATCAATGTCAACATATATTGTACTAAAAAAGAATCAAGGGGTTCCAAGATGGCCACCGATGGGAGAGGACGCAGCTAGAGGAGCTCCTGCAGGCCACTTAACATCTGACTCCATCCAGCCCTCCTGACCACTGGAATAAACAAAAGACTGCAGACCCTGCCTTTTCTAACGTGGGGAAACCCGGAATGGGTTATCTGGAGACTGCCGAGTCCTAAGGTGCGCTCCTTATATCAGCCCTGTCTGGCCAGGCCTGCACGTGCTCCCATCCGCCCTGTCTGTGGCGCGAGCTGTGCCGCTGCGAGGCTGCTGCTGGCATCAGACCGCGCGGACTGGGGCTGTGTCCGTTCCTGTCGGTGGCGGCTCTCCCCTGTTCTCTGCTCCGGACGCAGCGTGAGAGACCGGGCATCGGCGAGGGAAGAAGTAGTGGCGCACGCAGTGTGCGGCGGCGCCTCCTATGCTGTATGGTGGTGCCCCCAGCCGGGAACCCATCTGACCGGGAGTTAGAACCGAGGCGCCAGCATCAGATTACTGGGCCTCTAACCCGGATTGCGGAGGGGACCCTGCGGCTCTGTCTGTCCCAGGACTGGACCACCAGCACAGTATGACACACCGGATCCCCGGACCCTGAGGCACAAGGACACAGGTACCGACGGCGGGTGGTGGCGGGAACCTGACGGCGGTGGTGCAGGGGAGCGCGGAGCGGGTCCGCTGAGACACCTCCTGGGGAAGAGTGAAGAGCAGTTATCCTGGTGGGGAACTGAGGGCACCGACGAGGGAGCTGACCAACGGTGGACGCCGTTGTGCCTCTCTCTATCAGGCCCCTAATGTGCAACACACCGCCCCAAGCTATCACAACCATAACAGGGACCCTCTGATATACATATATTGAGAAACCTCAGGACTCAATTACTGCAGCTTAGTATCAGCAAATATCCCTGGACTTTATTACTTTATTGAGAGCCTCTCTCCCTGTGCACATCTTTATCAACACATGACTCCAATCCTACAGAGGTATTCATTTTACAACATATGTAGCAGGCACCCTGTGGTCTGGTGCACCATCTGGTGGTCGCTCAGAGACATTATCTAATTCTGTGTTGCAACAGCTCGGACCTGCCATCTGGTGGCCAACCGGATACCTCACCCGGAGGCACATTTTACAGCATCAGTGCACACCCGGGTGGTCCTCTAGGGTAGCTACGTCTGACTGATTTCAAACCTCTGACAGATAACAGTATGCCCTCCGTTCTTCTAAGGACAATTAATCAGTAAAGATACTTTATTAACAAAACGACAAATCTAAGGTGATGAGGGTCATGTCCTAATGCTTGATGGTGTAGGACGCTGACCAGGATCATCCACAAACGGCTCTAATCACGAACCCCTCTGATATCTCGCAGTCCTGCTATCCCTCTTCCAGTACCTTATCTTCGAGTGAGCAAATGGGGAAGAATAAACCGGGATCCCGCGACCCGGCCCGGAGGATTCCGGACTTCTTTGTCCCTCCCCCACACATGGCACAAGAAGCTAACATGGCGCCGCAGTCCCCTAGGGCTGCGCGCGCGGCGCAGCGGTCCCCCTCTTCAGCAGATCCGATCGGCGCTGATGCCGGAGTTGCGGAGCCCCCTCTTACCACATCTCTCCTCAAAACTTTACTGGCAGAACTGCGTTCTTCCCTACAGGAGGATATGCGCAATATGGTGGCCTCTCTAAGATCGGAGGTGGAGGATCTGGGGGGGCGCACAGATCATCTGGAAAGAAAGATGGCGGAGCTGGTGGCATCACATAATAGCCTCTGGGATGCCCATGAGGCTCTAGACAAGCGAGCCCTTAAAACCCAGTCCAAAACCCTGGATCTGGAGGATAGATCCAGGCGGAATAATGTTAAACTAAGATGGGTGGATGAGTCAATCTTGGCCCCAGATTTGAGAGCCTTCCTGCAAGAATTCATAATGTCTGTTCTTCCTCAAACGGATAAGAAGCTTTTGATAATTGATAGAATCCATCGCCTTTGCAAACCACCCAGCCTGGCAGCTTCCATACCCAGAGATGTGTTGGCTCGTGTCCACTTCTTCGAACTGAAGGAAGAATTCCTGTATGCTCTCCGGGGTTTGCCTGAGTTACCAGAGAAATTTGCCTCCATCAAAGTTTTTCCGGATCTTTCACCGGGCACGCTGGCACTGCGACGTGCCTTTGCCCCACAGACTGCCATTTTGAGAGACAAAGGTATTCAATATCGATGGGGATACTATCCCACGAGGCTTCTTATTAAGAAGAACGGTGCTTTTACAACCTGCCTTACTCCCAGTCAAGCTGCCAAAAATCTGGTCTGTTGGGGTCTCATCCCTCCGGGATCCCCTGCCTCAAAAGACACTGGTCAGCCTGAGGCAGATACTCTCACCGCTGCCGATCACCATATTGACACTGAATGGGAGGTCACCTGAGGGGACTTTTTCACAACCGGTCCTGGTCAGATCCTTTTTTCCTTTGGAATAGAAGTTTTCTCCTTTTTTTTCTTTTTTCTGCTTACTATTTTTGCTTCTGTGGACTGTAGTTCCACGTATTTGCTGACTTGTCAGCCTTGATTTTTTGGTGACTTTTTTTGTCACCTGTAGATTCAGACCTCGTCTGAATGAACACTGTTTCTGTGTTTTTTGTTTGTATGTCTTGTCTCTTCATTCCTTCCCCCTTCTTCCCTCTTATTCCCCTTAAGATGTTCCAGGCGCTCATTTACTTTATTACGGTGAAATTTCTGGAGGATTATTATGTCATATCACATGCTTTTTTCTATGAACCACCATGAGTGTTACTATATTTTCTCAGAATGTTAATGGCCTCAATTCCCCATGCAAGAGAGGCGTCAACTCTGGCGTCAACTCTGTAAATTAGGTCATCAGATCATTTGTCTCCAAGAGACGCACTTGATAGAACAGGACAATTTTAGAATGAAATCTGATATGTATCCTCACCGTTTTTTTGCAGGAGGGAATACGAAAAAAGCTGGAGTTGCAATATTTTTCAATAGAGATGTAGTATTTCAGTTGGTCCAAACAATCTCAGACCCCTCTGGTAGATACTTAATAATATTATGTATTATTAATAATGCCCCCTTTACGATAGCATCGATTTACGGACCCAATACTGGTCAACTTAAATTTTTAAAATCCGTCTTGCAGATCCTTGGAGATGTTCAACATGGACATAAAATAATAGCAGGTGATTTCAATGTTCCTATATCAAAAGTACTGGACTGCTCAGTCCCCTCAACCTCAAGAGGTGAAGCCGGTCCTCTTGTCCGTCTCCATGGTCTGCATGACATTTGGCGATATCTTCATTGCAGTGAGAGAGACTACACGTATATGTCATCGAGACACGCATCTTATAGCAGGATTGACTATATCCTGGTAGACGATGTGGCTCTTCCTCACTGCACTGCTGCGTCAATTGGCAATATTTCATGGTCAGACCATGCTCCAGTGACAGTCTCACTTAAAGATCCCTTGGCCATTTCTCCTCCCTCACGATGGCGTCTAAATACTCAATTGCTGACTGACCAATCTAATGTTTCCACTTTGAATTCATACCTGAAAGAATTCTTCGGTAATAATGATCTACCAGAGACTCAGCCAGATGTGTTATGGATCACACACAAGGCAGTTATGCGGGGCCATTTACTTAAAATTGCAGCCATCCAGAAGCGTAAATACACACAAACGTTAAGGGACGCTTTGTCTGAGATTACGCGATTGGAGTCTCAACACAAACACACCCCTACTGCGGCCTTGCTCTCAGATCTCAATAAGGCTCGTTTAGCGGTTCGGCAGTTAATGCTTCGCTCAACAGCCAATGCACTGCGGAAAACCAGGGCTAAGTTTTATGCCATGGGGGATCGTGCCGGTGCCTTGTTGGCCAGGCGTGTCAAGAAAGGTGAATTACAAGCGAGGATTCCCTTTATTACTGGTCCAGACTCATCAAAAATCTATAACCCTATCCAAATCGCTAACGAATTCGCCTCTTACGACTCTGATCTTTATAATCTGCGAGACGACTCTTCGGTGCCCCAGCCCTCTCCTGATGACATCTCTGCCTTCCTGGAAAGAGCAGCCCTTCCTACCATTACTCCTGAACAGCTCTCTTCATTAAACTCTCCAATTCTACTCTCTGAACTTTCCCAAATCATAAAAGATTCTAAAAAATCCTCAGCCCCCGGCCCGGACGGGTTCTCATTTCCTTACTATGCCCAGTTTTTCCCTGTCCTTGGTCCATATTTACTACGTCTTTTTAACCACTGGGCTCACTCGGGCTGTATCAGGCGGGAAGGGTTGGAAGCCTCGATAGCTACCCTTCCTAAACCCGGCAAACCCCCAACCACACCTTCCAACTTTCGCCCCATCGCTCTGCTTAATGCAGATGTAAAAATTTATGCCAAACTGTGGGCCAACCGTCTTCTTACAGTACTGCCCTCTCTCATTCATCCTGATCAGGTGGGTTTTGTTCTGGGTAGGCAGACGAGGGATGGCACAAGACGTTTGATAAATCTGCTGGATGTGGTGGAGAGGGGGCATCTCCCCAGTGCATTCCTTTCACTTGATGCTGAGAAGGCATTTGATCGGGTGCACTGGGGGTACCTGGAGAGTACCTTACGAAAGTTTGGGTTTGGTGGCATCATTGCACGAGCCATTATGGCCTTATATTCCAATCCAAGTGCCTCAGTTCGGGCCTCTGGTTTCCAATCCCGAACTTTCTCCATTTCGAATGGAACGCGCCAAGGCTGCCCCCTCTCTCCACTAATTTTTGCATTGATCATGGAACCTCTTGCTGCTGTTGCTCGCCAGTCCCCAGACATTAGGGGGATACGGGTTGGCCCTACTGAATATAAGATTAGTCTGTATGCAGATGACGTGGTCTTTACCTGCTCTGATCCTCAGCATTCCTTAAGTGCAATTTCGGATCTCCTACGTGATTTCGCTGCGGTTTCATATTATAGGCTCAATATATCTAAATCAACTCTCTTCCCTCTTTACCTCCCCTTGTCACTTCAAATCAATCTTCAAACTACTTACCAGTACATGTGGTCCCCAACAGGGTTCTCTTACTTAGGTATTAAACTGACACGCCTGGCTGACTTGGTACGTATCAACTGTGAGGCCCTCGCTGCGGACCTTCGGGCTGATGTTGGGAAATTTTCTGAGGCTTCGCTTTCATGGATGGCTCGCATACAGGTAGTCAAGATGATGTTATTACCGAAAATAATATACCTGTTCAGGTGCTTACCCCTGCACATCTCTTCGAGACGCCTCTCGATGTTACAATCCATTATAGACGCCTTCATATGGAGTAACAAACCACATAGAATTAAGAGGAGGTGCTCCCCTATTCCAGGGGTGGATTGGGTGCCCCTATGTTGGTAGCCTATTACAGAGCGACTATATTAGAGCCTCTCAAGTTATGGTGGGATGGGGTCTCTGACATTCCTTGGTTACGGATTGAGTCTCATTTTGCTCCAGGTGGCTCCCTCAGGCGTTTACTGGAGGCTTCCTTTCTGCGTTCTGACATATCTGGAAGTATCTTATCTACCATGACTGCTGCTATTAAACTATGGGCGTCTGTTTGCCCAGTTGTTTTTACACACATGGTACGCTATGTCTCACTGGACGCTCTGAGGGACACCATCGAGGGTGTTTCTGTGCTTCCCTGGAAGCAAGCTGGTTTGCGATATATTGTGGACCTGTTTGACCCATCTGGGGTCCTTCCCTTTTCGGTTCTCCAAACCCGTTTCTCTCTTCCGGACACAGTTTATTTCTCATATGTACAATTTCACAGTCTTCTGCGTAACCTACATATATTTAAGGATCCCCCAGCTATTGCAGACTCCCCCGGTCACAAATATTTTAAACCCAATACCAATATTTCACATGGAGTGTCGGTTTTGTATAACTCCTTGCTGCTCCATGGGGTACAGCATAAGCTCCCTTACATGGATTCATGGGAATCTGTACTCTCTTTCACTGCTTCCGGAGATGATTGGGCCTTTGCGCTTTCCCACCCGTCAAAATTTTCCTCATGTGTGGGCCACATGGAGCAAGCTAGGAAAGTACTTTTGCAGTGGTATATGACACCGGAGAGATTGGTCAGGCTTCGTTTGGCTACCTCTTCCTCCTGCTGGAAAGGATGTGGTGCCACTGGAACCCTGGCACACGTTTGGTGGGAATGTCCTATAATTAATGCTTTTTGGCATCAGGTCGAGGCAATCCTAACTGAGGTGACTCACTTACCTTTTACTCTAACGAGCCCGATGGCTCTTTTGGGCATCTCATTGGTGGATCTTCCCTCTCCCCTGTTGCCTATTATTTCAAACGTGCTAATTGCCGCCAGACAATGTATAGCTGCCCATTGGAAAGCCCCCACTGCTCCCTCTAGATCAGAATTGATTGATAAATTGAATCTTCATTTCTGTTATGAGTCTCTTACAGCTACCTCTCTATCAAAAAAGAATAAGATCCTCTCATGGTGGGATCCCTGGACTTCTTCTTCCTTAGCCTCTGATATCCCCCCATACCTTCTACAGTGACCTTTGATTCTCTGGAATTGTTTACTGTATTTCAGTTCTTTTGTACTTTATATATATTTGGAATTTCACATTCTATTGCCTATGTTACCCTGTACCCCCCCCTACTTCCCTCCCCTTATCTTTCCCTTTGTCTTCCCCTGGTTTTATCTTGGTAATGTTTATGTACTTTGCCTAGGTTAAGGCATATTTATGTATGTTACGTTTTAAATAATAAAAATTCTAATGGTTTAAAAAAAAAAAAAGAATCAACACTCAGTCATTTTAACAGATAAGACAGAATATCCGCAGCATGGATAGAGGTGACCCAGGGATCCCACCAAGTAAGGACTTTATTCTTTTTAGATAATGATGAAGCGCTCAGGGATTCATAGCAGAAGTGAAGATTGAGTTTGTTGATCAGTTCTGCCCTGGAGGGGGTAGATGGGGTCCTCCAGTGAGCTGCTATGCTCTGCCTTGCGGCGACTAGAATATTAGATATGATAGGTCTCAAGGGCGAGGGGAAATCTACCAGAGAAATACCCAATAGCGCCAGCTGGGGTGTTAGGGACATCGGGATCTGCATCACCTCAGCAATAAGCGACTCTACCTGACACCAAAAGTTGCTAATAGGGGGGCACTCCCACCAGACATGTGATAACGATCCAGATGAGCCACAACCCTTCCAGCAGGAGGAGGAGGAGGCCAGGTGGAGTTTGGCCAGACGGGCCGGAGTCATATACCTTTGCAGGAGGCTCTTTCTAGCCTGTTCCACATGACCCACACGAGAGGAGAACTTGGCAGGGTGCAATAAGGCGTGGACCATTCCTCCGCTGAGGCAGTAAATGAGAGAAGGGACTCCCAAGAATCCATGCACGAAAGTTTGGGTGATAGGCCGTGGAGTAATAAGGTGTTTATAAAGAACTGATACACCCCTGGATACAAAGATCTGAGGCTTAAAAAATCTATGGCCCGGGGAGTCTCCAACGAGCGGGGGATCCCTGAAAAACGTCGACGCACGTAAAAAACTGTGCAGCTGTAAATATGAAAAAAAAGCAGCATTTGGGAGGGGATACTTATATTGAAGAGCGGTGAAAGGGAGAAGGCCCGACGGACCAAAAAGGCTGGTGATAAAAGTGATCCCTGCCTTTCCCCAAAGAGAGGAAGGGAAACCGTCGATAAGCACTGTCAGGGCATCAAGGGACACATACCTGGCCATATACGGGAACACCATAGGGCAAACTGACGCCCATAGTTTTGTCGCAGCAACCATAGTAGAAAGAAGGGCCGTTGGTAGATCTGATCTTAAGAGAGAGACCTCCAACAGGAGCCTGAGGGAACCCTTAGGAGCAAAGTGAGTCTCTATCATCAACAAAGGGATCTGAGTGGACCCTTCCCACCATAGCTTAAGAGGCTCCAAAATGGCCGCCCTATAATAGGCCACTATCAAAGGTGCCCCCAAACCACCCCTGGCACTAGGCAGGACCATCCACTGTCTCCTAATCCTGTGCGGTTTACCACCCCAAATAAAGGAGTCAAAGATAGACTGAAAGAGGGAGAGGCGTCTGGCAGGGATGTGGAGAGGCAGGCATCTAAAGAGGTAGAGTAATTTAGGAAGTAACATCATCTTCACCACCTGGATGCGAGCCATCCAAGAGAGGAAGGACCCCGAGAATTTTCCCACATCCGCTCTGAGCTCTGCGACAAGGGCCTCACAATTTAGTCTTACCATGTCGGCCAGGCGTGTCATTTTTATCCCCAAATAAGTAAAGCCCAGAGGGGCCCAGCACAAAGGGTAGGTGGCTTGAATATGAGACTGCAGAGGCAAGGGGAGAAAAAGAGGGAAGAGAGTAGATTTAGACAAGTTAAGTTTATAATAAGAAGCTAAGGAGAAGTCATGTAGAAGTGCAAAAATCGCAGGGAGGGAGTGCTGAGGATCAGAGCAAGTAAAGACCACGTTGTCAGCATAGAGACTGATCTTATAGTCAGCCGAACCAACAGGAATTCCCTTAAGGTCAGGGGACTGACGAGCAATGGCCGCAAGAGGCTCCATGACTAACGCAAAAATAAGGGGAGAGAGGGGGCAGCCCTGCCTCGTCCCGTTAGAGATTGAAAAGGTCTGGGACTGAAAGCCCGACGCACGGACTGAGGCACTTGGAGAGGAGTACAGGGCCATGATTGCCCGAACTATGAGACCATTAAGTCCAAATTTAATTAGTGTCCTCTCCAAGTATCCCCAGTGCACCCGATCAAACGCCTTCTCAGCATCAAGTGAAAGGAATGCACTGGGGAGGTGCCCCCTCTCAACCACATCCAGCAAGTCAATCAGGCGTCTCGTACCATCCCTCGTCTGTCTGCCCAGGACAAACCCCACCTGGTCAGGGTGGACCAGGGAGGGCAGCACCAGAAGGAGGCGGTTTGCCCACAGTTTGGCATAGATCTTCACATCTACATTGAGCAAGGCGATGGGGCGAAAATTAGAAGGAGTGGTGGGTGGTTTGCCCGGTTTGGGGAGCGTGGCAATTGAGGCCTGCAGCCCCTCTGATCTGATACTACCAGTTTGCGCCCAGAAGTCAAAGAGACAGAGGAGACGAGGTGCCAAGGTAGAAAGGAACTGAGCATAGTAAGGAAAAGAGAACCCATCTGGTCCGGGGGCAGAGTGTTTCTTAGCTTCATTAATAACCCTAAGGATCTCTGAGGTTTGAATGGGAGCATTCAGAGAAGCAAGTTGGGATTGTGTAGCTTTGGGTAAAGAAGCCCTCTCTAAGGCAGCTATAATATCAGGAGAGGGTTGTGGCAACACTGGGTCATCCCTGAGATTATAAAGCTCAGAGTAATACGAGGCAAACTCGTCTGCTATGTGGATGGGATTATAAACTTTTGTGGAGTTTGGCTTCACAAGAAAAGGGATCCTCGACTGCGCTTCCCTCTTCTTGACACGCCTGGCCAACAGGGCACCCGCTCGATCACCCATAGAGTAAAAGGCGGCCTTAGATTTGCGCAGGGCGTTAGCGGTGGAGCGCAGCAGTAATTCCCGGACCCGAAGGCGGGCCCTGCCGAGCTCCAAGAGCAAGAGTGGGGTGGGGGTATGTTTATGCCTGGTCTCCAAAGATGCCACCTCTGCCAGAGCATCCCTCAAAGCCTGTGTATATTTACGCTTGTTAGATGCCGCCAGTTTGAGTAAGTGGCCCCTCATAACAGCCTTATGTGCGTACCAGAGAGTGTCAGGCTGCGCCTCAGGTGTATCATTAAGACGGAAAAACTCATCCAGCAAGGCTTCTAGATGGGAGACAGCAGACTGGTCTGTTAGAAGCTGGGCATTAAGACGCCAACATGCAGGGGGGGTTAAGGCCAGGGGGTCAATCAGTGAGACCGTTACAGGAGCATGATCTGACCAGGCTATGTTACCTATAGTAGCCGCAGAGCAGTGAGGGAGAGCCACGTCGTTAACTAGTATATAGTCAATTCTGCTGTAAGTTGCAAGTCTGGAGGACATGAACGTGTAATCTCGTTCACTGCAATGCAAGTACCTCCATATATCATGGAGTCCATGAGAGCGCACAACCTGGTCAGCCTCCACTCTAGAATCAGACGGGACAGAGCAGTCCAACGTCTTCACCATCGGGACATTAAAGTCCCCTGCAATCAATTTATACCCGTGATGTACATCTCCTATAGTTTGCAAGAATGATTTTAAGAATTTGATTTGACCGGTGTTAGGGGCATACACTGAAGCAATTGTATAGGGTGCGTCATTAATGGTACAGAGAAGAATCAGGGATCTCCCCGCTACATCAGCGACCACCCGGACCAATTGGACCAATCTCTACTGATAAAAATAGCAACTCCGGCCTTTTTCGTGCCTCCTCCTGCAAAGAATCGGTGCGGATACAAGGTAGAAGACATTCTGGGTTCATCCTGTGCCAGGAGATGAGTCTCCTGAAGGCATACTATCTGGTGACGGGATTTATTTAACTGGCGCCAGACCATTGCCGTTTTGCACGGAGAGTTTAGCCCGTTAACATTTTGGGAGACCAGTGTAACACTCATGGAGGGTCAAACATAGCAGCAGATAATGGTACGGTACAATAAGTAAATAGCATAAAAATTACTAAAGCAGAAATACAGCTCTGTGTCCACCTAGGGAGAGAAAGGGGAAGTGGGGGAAAAGGGAGAGACAAACAAGACATACAAACAAAGAACACGAAAAAAATAAGAAACAGAACGTCCATTCAGACCGGAGGTCCGAATCCACCGGTGACAAACAACGTCACCTAGGGGGCCAAAACTAGGACTCCAACTGTCCACAGGGTTCAGTCCATGGAAACAGCAGCCAGAGTCCGAGTCCCTCAGTCCTGCGCGGAAGGATAACCACACAGGAAAGGAGAGAACAAAAGAAAACAACAGGGAAAAAAGGTCCGACCAGGGACCCAGATGATGCAAGTTCATCGAACGGTTACCCAGTCAGGGTCAATGCGGCGGTCCACTTGCTTGGGAGAGTTCTGTCCTGAGTTAGGAGACTTATCCAAGTCTTTATCAATTGCAGGCTGGAATCCCCATTCAGAGAAAGATTTTGCAGCTTGCCGGGGGGTGAGGCAGGTAGTGAAGGTGCCATCTTTTTAATGAGGAGTCTGGTAGGGTAGTACCCCCATTTGTATTGCATGCCCTTATCTCTGAGGACTGAAGTGAAGGGGGCAAAGGCTCTGCGCAGGGCCAAGGTGCCAGGGGAGAGATCCTGAAAGACCTTCAGAGAGGCAAACTTGTCAGGCAGCTGAGGTGAACCCCTGAGTGCCTGGAGGAATTCCTCCTTAAGTTCAAAAAAATGTACCCGGGCAAGCACGTCCCTCGGCACAGAAGGCGCCAACCCTGGGGGTTTGCGCAGGCGATGTATGCGATCGATCACCAGGAGGCTTCTGTCTGTCTGTGGAAGGGCTACCATAATAAATTCCTGTAAGAAAGGTCTCAGGTCTGCATCTGATACCGATTCCTGGACCCCCCTGAGCTTGATATTATTTCTTCTGGACCTGTCCTCCAGGTCCAGTGCTTTAGAGTGGGTTTTATGTGCTTTACTCTCCAGAGCCTCATGAGCGTCCCACAGGGAATTATGTGAAGCCACCAGCTCAGCCATCTTCCTTTCAAGATGATCTGTCCGGCCTCCCAGCTCCTCCACCTCCCCCCGGAGAGAGGACACCATGGCCAGCATATCCTCCTGTATGGAGGATCTAAGCTCCCCCAGCATGGCTTTCAGTAGTGAAGGGGTTACTGTAGCCTCTGGGATAACAATCTCAGAACTGCCTGAGGCTGAGGGAGGAGGATCACGCCGAGCAGCACGAGCAGCTCTGGGGGACTACTGTGCCTGTGAGTCTCCCTGCACCAAGGGGTTACTGTAGCCTCTGGGATAACAATCTCAGAACTGCCTGAGGCTGAGGGAGGAGGATCACGCCGAGCAGCACGAGCAGCTCTGGGGGACTACTGTGCCTGTGAGTCTCCCTGCACCACGTGCAGAGGGGGGACAAAGAAGTCGGCAATGCGGCGAGCCGGGTCACGGGAGCTGGCCTTACTTTTCCCCATGTCAGCAGGAGATCCTCCAGAGCCGGTACAGAGCATTTTGGAGCCTCGGGGGCACGAGGGAACCGTGGAATTAGCTGGTGAAACAGGTCCCTGGTCGGAGCTCCAGATCCAAGCTTCCTACTTCATCAGAGGTTAGGACACGCCCCCCCGAGTTATGAGTTTTTGAAAACAGTTAATGGAGTAGTGCAAGATACATTTAAAGCTGCAGCTTTAGCTTTAGGACTTTTATTAGATGATAGTGTTTGGACCTCAACCTTAGAAGATGCAGTTTCCTTAAATATGCCAAATCAACTTCGGCAATTGTTTGCATACATATGTGTATTTGGACCACCTACAAATCCCGTAGAACTTTGGACAAATTTTGAGGAACATCTAATTGAGGATTATTGCTTACATCTTCATAATAAAAGTGGAGATTGTCAAAATTGTCAGTCTTATGCTATGCGTGATATCCAAAATGTGTTATTTCTGAATGGAAAAACATTTTCAGACTTTAATTTGCCAAAGCCTTCTCTTCATGTTCTACAACTTCAAGAGTATGATGAAGTAAATTAACTATTGTTGGAAGCACAGAAAGTCAATTCTTTAAATGAAGAGCATCGTGTTGCTTATGATACAATTGTAACTGCCATAGAAAATCAAGCCGATGGAAGGGCAAAATGTTTCTTTATTGATGGTCCAGGAGGGAGTGGTAAAACTTACTTACCGTATATACTCGTGTATAAGCCGACCCGTGTATAAGCCGACCCCCCTACTTTTGCCCCCAAAAACTGGGAAAACTTATTGACTCGCGTATAAGCCGAGGGTGGACTCCAGTACAGGTATACAACCCCCAGCAGTGAGGTATACAGCAGCCTCCCCAGTGGTAGTATACAGCAGCAGCCCCAGTGGTAGTATACAGCAGCCCCAGAGGTATATGCAGCCCCATATGCAGCCCCAGAGGTATATGCAGCCCCATATGCAGCCCCAGAGGTATATGCAGCCCCATATGCAGCCCCAGAGGTATATGCAGGCCCAGAGTTATATACAGCCCCAGAGGTATATGCAGCCCCATATGCAGCCCCAGAGGTATATGCAGCCCCATATGCAGCCCCATAGGTATATGCAGCCCCATATGCAGCCCCAGAGGTATATGCAGCCCCATATGCAGCCCCAGAGGTATATGCAGGCCCAGAGGTATATACAGCCCCAGAGGTATATGCAGCCCCAGAGGTATATGCAGCCCCAGAGGTATATGCAGCCCCAGAGGTATATGCAGCCCCATATGCAGCCCCAGAGGTATATGCAGCCCCATATGCAGCCCCAGAGGTATATGCAGCCCCATATGCAGCCCCAGGGTATATGCAGGCCCAGAGGTATATACAGCCCCAGAGGTATATGCAGCCCCATATGCAGCCCCATAGGTATATGCAGCCCCATATGCAGCCCCAGAGGTATATGCAGCCCCATATGCAGCCCCAGAGGTATATGCAGGCCCAGAGGTATATGCAGCCCCAGAGGTATATGCAGCCCCAGAGGTATATGCAGCCCCATATGCAGCCCCAGAGGTATATACAGCAGCCCTTAGGTAGTATACAGCAGCCCCAGTGGTGTATACAGCAGCAGCAGCCCCAGGGCTGTATACAGCCGCAGCCCCAGGGCTGTATACAGCCGCAGCCCCAGGGCTGTACACAGCCGCAGCCCCGGAGGTATACAGGCCCCCCATCAAGTTCCAGGGCCCCCCCCCCCCTTGCGCACCAGCCTGTAAAGTAAAATCATACTTACCAGTGTCCTGTCGCGCCGTCCGCAGCTGCCGACACGCGATCCCGGGCTTCAATCCGCGTCTTCCGGCTTCCTGTGGTCGCGGGCAATGACGTCACACGCTACGATATATGTAAAGATCTCGTTGGATAGTGCCTGATTTGGCATCGCTCCTACGACATCGTTGCGTGTGACAGCATGATGTGATTACCGATGAGTGGTCAGATCGTTAATCACAGATATAAGAACTGGACCCCATATCAGACGATGTCGATCATCCAATCTGCTGCATCGTTCTGTGTGACACCGCGATAACCAATCTCCTGACTGATTTCTCCTATTCACATCAATGACAAGCATCAATCGCTGGTTGTGTGAACGATCCCTGCACGTAACATCGCTGCTGTGTCCTGATCGTTATCTATACATGTGACACCTCACTAATGATGTGTCCACGAGCCGCACCCCTGAGATCGTTATTGAGTTCCCACACAAAATCTTAGTGTGTGACGGCCGCCATAGATAGATAGATAGATAAAGATGTATTGTATAATCTCTTTATTATATAGATATAAAAAAAAGCACAAAAAATATATTTAAAATAGATAGATAATTAATAGTGAGAGAAGAGATAGTATATAGGTATATATATATAGTGTGGTGATGTGGCCCATGGCCGGGGTACATCACATGTAGGATCAGAGGATGATCCTGTGCACACTGGCCGGTTTTCCTGTGATGATAATACTGTGTGAACCAACCTGAACACAATGAGGTTTCATGAGCCTAATGAGCGGCAGTGAGAGTGGGATGAGATCCATGAGGAATAGGATGTAATGAATGAGTGCTGACAACCCGGAACACAGGGAGTTAACCTGAGCTGTGTGACAGGCTGATTACAAGCAGCTGAGGGGGTGTGTCCATGTGGGAGTGGCTGGCACGATAAGAACCTGCCAGGTGTCTGAGTGAGGGGAGGACGATGGGAATCAGAGAAGTCCAGACCACTGCCATGTGAAGACGTGCTGGAAGTGATGGGAGCCTGCCAGCTCCATGCTAGTGCACCGGATGTGTGCATGCCAGCCAGTGTCCAGGACCGAGGACGGCTCAAGGGCCAGGTGGTCTTGTGTGTACTGAGTGACAGGGCTGCTGGTACTATTGTGGGCCCTGAGTGTGTAGCATATTGGTGTATGTAAAAATGCCATGAATGCTGTGTCATGCATGAGTCATAATGGTTTATGAAAAAGTGCCATGTGTGATGACTCATGTGCTATAGGATGGGGAATGATCCCTGTCAGGGTGATAGACGGTGATAGCCGTCTTTAGAACCAGACTGAGGTCTGCAAGGGTCGGTGGGTGACGCCTTGAAGTTCTGGGGAAAACGTATGTGAATGTCCTGTAATGTAATGTCATATGGGAATGTCATATAATGCAATGTAAGGACATGCATATTATATGTGAAAATGGAAATAGTGTTATGGTTTATGTGTTGAAAGCGGTTTATGACAGAAATTAATAAATCCGCTGCTTATGTTACGTTGAAATGTAGTCGCTGCTGTCATTTTCCCCGTGCCAAGCGGGTTCCCCTGGGGCGCTACCTCACATATGGTGGAGAATGCGGGCATGCCAGCCCGGTGAGGGAAGCCAGCCCGCTGAGTAAGGGCCTGGTAGCCCAGTGGGTGGTACAGCCAAAGGCTGTGGTATGGAGTATGAGCACCTCATATAGACTTGTGTGCTATGGACAATTGTGTGGTGCACTACTATGGACTGGGTTGCTATAGGCGACCGCACGACGCACCCCAGCATCTTGCCGGTGGCCCGGCGAGGTCACGAAGCCGTCGCACTCAAAGCATCTGGAGGCCCTTGGAGTCCCGAAGACAAAGTCGGCGTGCTCAAGGTTCCGGTGGCCTAGGTGTCACGAAGTTGCCAAGTCAGCGCCACATCCGGATTTACTACAGACTCTGACCTGTGTGTTGAGACTGTGTTCAACCCCTCCGCACGGGCTTGAACAGAGGGGGGAGGTATGTGGTGATGTGGCCCATGGCCGGGGTACATCACATGTAGGATCAGAGGATGATCCTGTGCACACTGGCCGGTTTTCCTGTGATGATAATACTGTGTGAACCAACCTGAACACAATGAGGTTTCATGAGCCTAATGAGCGGCAGTGAGAGTGGGATGAGATCCATGAGGAATAGGATGTAATGAATGAGTGCTGACAACCCGGAACACAGGGAGTTAACCTGAGCTGTGTGACAGGCTGATTACAAGCAGCTGAGGGGTGTGTCCATGTGGGAGTGGCTGGCACGATAAGAACCTGCCAGGTGTCTGAGTGAGGGGAGGACGATGGGAATCAGAGAAGTCCAGACCACTGCCATGTGAAGACGTGCTGGAAGTGATGGGAGCCTGCCAGCTCCATGCTAGTGCACCGGATGTGTGCATGCCAGCCAGTGTCCAGGACCGAGGACGGCTCAAGGGCCAGGTGGTCTTGTGTGTACTGAGTGACAGGGCTGCTGGTACTATTGTGGGCCCTGAGTGTGTAGCATATTGGTGTATGTAAAAATGCCATGAATGCTGTGTCATGCATGAGTCATAATGGTTTATGAAAAAGTGCCATGTGTGATGACTCATGTGCTATAGGATGGGGAATGATCCCTGTCAGGGTGATAGACGGTGATAGCCGTCTTTAGAACCAGACTGAGGTCTGCAAGGGTCGGTGGGTGACGCCTTGAAGTTCTGGGGAAAACGTATGTGAATGTCCTGTAATGTAATGTCATATGGGAATGTCATATAATGCAATGTAAGGACATGCATATTATATGTGAAAATGGAAATAGTGTTATGGTTTATGTGTTGAAAGCGGTTTATGACAGAAATTAATAAATCCGCTGCTTATGTTACGTTGAAATGTAGTCGCTGCTGTCATTTTCCCCGTGCCAAGCGGGTTCCCCTGGGGCGCTACCTCACAATAGGTATAGATAAATAAATTAGTGTGATAAAAGATTAGATATTTTATATAGTAAAGTGATCACACATTTAAGTATAAGATGGGAGATGTGTATCATCAAAATGTTAAATTTGGTGATATGAATCCAGATGTCAAGTAATGTTCCAGTATTGTAGATACTGGGAACTTTAATTTTTTTTTTAATAGGGCTGGGTTTTTTGAACAGCTTGAGAGACGGGTGGGACAGCTGTTCACCACATCTCCATCGCAAGGTGTGGTCTGTATAGATAGATAGATAACAAGAAAAGTTGCAGGCTCCTTGCTGCAATGTGCACCCTCATTAACCTACAGGTGATCGAGGGTCTAGATGGAGTCTGCCCACTGAGAAGTGGGGGGTGGACAAGGAGGATAGGGATATCAGCGTAGGACTCATCAGACCTGAAGTCACTTTGTCGCAGTTGATGAGCAAGCAGACATTGGCCAATGCGTGTACTAAGAACTTCAGAAATAAAAAACTAGAATTTTTGAGTTTTTTGAAAAAAATGTAAGTTTTTAAACTTTTTCCTCAAATACATATAGCTTATAGCATTTGTACATCATTGGTAGTAGCTGTGTGCTGCAAGAATTTTTTTCAAATTATTAGATAGATAGATACATACATACATACATACAAAGATACATAGATAGTTTGATAGATAATTTGATAGATAGGTAGGTAGATACATACTAAAGGCCCTGTTACACCTTCAGATAATGTGCAGTGAAATCATGTACACATTGCTCCATTTGTACACGGCCACAAAATAGAACAATGTGTCCATGATTTCACTGCAACCAGAGATCTGTTCATAAGTTAGTCACAGATATCTGTGTGTGTAACGTGGCCTATAGGTAGATAGATAGATTGATAGACAGATAGATAGATACTAAAAATGGATGCTTAGCTGAGTGTAAGTAAATAGTGATAATTTAGAATAGGCACCCACCAGATCTAAGGTCACCTTGACGTTGGTTAATCGGCTTACAGATGTTGGTCAATACGTGTACTATGAACTTTTATTGTTGAAAGATAAGATTTTTCCAAAAAATAAAAAAATTGATTTTTTTGAGTAAAGGTCTTTGATTTAAGTGAGTCCTCTCTCTGAGAATTAATAAAAATGGAGGCTTAGCTTAGCCCAAGAAGAGAATGAGAAGGTAGGACAGATACCCATCAGATGTAAAATTACTTTGAAGCTGGTTGATGGGCAAATAGGTATTGGCCAATATGTGTACCAAGAACCTTAGTTTATGAAGATAAAATATGAAAAAAATACATAGATGATAGAGACATAGGTAGATGATAGATAGATAGATAGATATCATGTATTACTTGCATTATTGTTAAGTTTCCATAAATAAACTATATACATATTCTAGACTACCCAATGCTTTAGAATCGGGCCACCATCTAGTATATATTGTGAGGCACCGCCGGCATGGTCCCCATGGCCGGGCGCATCACATGCAGGATCAGGGTATGATCCTGTTCACACTGGCCGGTTTTATAGTGGATGATGCTGTGTGAACCTATCCGGAACATAAGGTGATAAATGTGAGTGTGTGTGCTGTAAAGCTGAAACAGTCATGAGACTAGTGAGCGGCTGTGAGTGGCTCATGAGATCGATGAGGCCCTGAGGAATGTAATGGGTGCTGATTGCTGACAGCCCAGGTGGGTGTGTTAGGTGGGTGTGTCCTGAGTAATAGCAGCCCAGCTGGATGAGTCAGTATGGGAGTGGCAGGCACGATAAGAGCCTGCCAGCTGAGTGATTGGGAGAACTCAGAACTCAGAGACAAGAGAGAGTTTGCAGAGAGATTTGTGAGCTCAGTATGATCCTGATGACCAGCCAGAGTTCAGAGCAGTCCAGGGCTCTCTGTGTATGATGGGAGCATGCTAGCTCCATGCTGACCTGGTGGACGCTGGTCCGGACGTGGTTCACCTCACGTCCAGGAAGGAGCCCGTGGGGATGCATGGTGGGACCTGTGACACAGGTAGCGAGACCCGGATCCGTGCCCGGTAAGACAGCAGCTCCCGTGTGACGGAGTAAGCTGTGTGTAAATCATGCCAGGCGAGCGTAGCCGCCATTAGGTCTGACTAGTTAGTCAGTGAAGGACCTGTTGAACCGTATCAGTATTGTATGGCTTTTCAAAAGACCCAGCGAGTCTATGTAGCAGATGTATGAAGTGTGCCAGGCGGGCATAGACCGCCCTTGGGACCGACTCAGTGTAGTCAGTTAAAGGTCCTGATGAACCGGAATGTATATAGCCCTACAGGAGGCGAATGTATGTAGCCCTTCGGGAGGTGATTGTATGTAGCTCTTCGGGAGGCGATTGTATGTAGCCCTTCGGGAGGCGATTGTATGAAGTGTGCCAGGCGGGCATAGACCGCATTTGGGTCCGACTCAGAGTAGTCAGTTAAAGGACCTGATGAACCGGAATGTATGCATGTACTAGAGGTCAGATGCAGGGGTTAATAGGGCTCCTATAGTAGGGTAACAGATGGTTGTCCCGGGTACTAAGGTTTGCCAATCCCTGTACTGAACCCAGATGTGCCACAGTCCATGGATGTATATGATGGGCTGTGAACGAGTGAAAGGACGTGTGTGGTCCATGATGGCTTATAGGATGGGTCACATACTGTGTGTAAGAACCTGGTCAGGCTGGAGTCCTGATTCCGGGGTAGTATGGAGCTGGGGAAATATAGCCAGGCGGCTGGTTCCGCCATTGGGACCCATAGGGCCCATTGATATGGTAACTGATGTATTGTTAAATGTATGTGAAATGTAGAGATAGGCCAGAGGCCGTAGACACCATGGGAGCGTTTGTTAGAGCTCCAATAGGGACAGAGAGGTGCTTACAGGTCCCGGGTTACTATAATCGTTATGTGCAATATAAGTGTTATGTAATGTTATATGTAAATGTATGGTGTATTTATGTATGGTGTTTATTAGTGATGAGCGAGTACTAAAATGCTCGGGTGCTCGAAGCTCGGGCCGAGCATCCTGAGATACTCGTGTACTCGGCCCGAGTAACGAGCCCAATGTTATCCTATAGGAGACACGAGTATTTTTATGAAATGACTGCCGGCTGCCTGGAAAAACCCTAAAAATGTCACAAAAGTCTCAGAAGAGTGCTGAAATGACATGGCAACACCATGGGGAAGACCCCTGGAAGCATTTCTCACTCAAAAGTCACAGCTGTGAACAATGTTGTCCGAGTTTCACGCCAATTTTACGGAGTGTCCAGAAAACCTTCCAAAATTACACCAAAATGAATATTTAGGGTGGAAATGTTAAGGGCACATACCCAATAGTGAGATACAGCTGGTGTATGTCACTTTTTGTGATTACATAAAAGATTTTACGTGAAAACATTGTGCGACACTCCGATGACCCTGACAAGAGACGTACATGAAGCCCTGTCTACAAATAAAGTGCCCATTTTGAGGAACTGGGTCTATTGTAGTATCTTCCTTTGCAAGGGCAGTCAAAAATTGGGAGGTTCACCAATGCCCCTGGATACAGAGATGCAGGATGGCCTGTAAACAAGAACTGGGTGTATTGTAGTATAGCCCTTTGGTCAGGGCAGCCAAAAATTGGGAGGTTCAACAATCACCCATGCATACAGAAATGTAGTAGGGCCTGTAACCCTCAAGTGGGTGTGTTGTAGTATAGCCCTTTGGTCAGGGCAGCCAAAAATTGTGAGGCTCCTCTTTGTCCCTGGATGGAGACGTGCAGGAGGGCCTGTTAAGAAGAACTGGGTGTATTGTAGTATAGCCCTTTGGTCAGGGCAGCCAAAAATTGGGAGGTTCAACAATCACCCATGCATACAGACATGTAGTAGGGCCTGTAACCCTCAAGTGGGTGTATTGTAGTATAGCCCTTTGGTCAGGGCAGCCAAAAATTGTGAGGCTCCTCTTTGTCCCTGGATGGAGACGTGCAGGAGGGCCTGTTAAGAAGAACTGGGTGTATTGTAGTATAGCCCTTTGGTCAGGGCAGCCAAAAATTGGGAGGTTCAACAATCACCCATGCATACAGACATGTAGTAGGGCCTGTAACCCTCAAGTGGGTGTATTGTAGTATAGCCCTTAGGTCAGGGCAGCCAAAAATTGTGAGGCTCCTCTTTGTCCCTGGATGGAGACGTGCAGGAGGGCCTGTTAAGAAGAACTGGGTGTATTGTAGTAGAGCCCTTTGGTCAGGGCAGCCAAAAATTGTGAGGCTCCTCTTTGTCCCTGGATGGAGACGTGCAGGAGGGCCTGTAAAGAAGAACTGGGTGTATTGTAGTAGAGCCCTTTGGTCAGGGCAGCCAAAAATTGGGAGGTTCAACAATGACCCATGCATACAGACATGTAGTAGGGCCTGTAACCCTCAAGTGGGTGTATTGTAGTATAGCCCTTAGGTCAGGGCAGCCAAAAATTGGGAGATTCAACAATGACCCATGCATACAGACATGTAGTAGGGCCTGTAACCCTCAAGTGGGTGTATTGTAGTAGAGCCCTTTGGTCAGGGCAGCCAAAAATTGGGAGATCCAACAATGACCCATGCATACAGACATGTAGTAGGGCCTGTAACCCTCAAGTGGGTGTATTGTAGTATAGCCCTTAGGTCAGGGCAGCCAAAAATTGTGAGGCTCCTCTTTGTCCCTGGATGGAGACGTGCAGGAGGGCCTGTTAAGAAGAACTGGGTGTATTGTAGTATAGCCCTTTGGTCAGGGCAGCCAAAAATTGGGAGGTTCAACAATCACCCATGCATACAGACATGTAGTAGGGCCTGTAACCCTCAAGTGGGTGTATTGTAGTATAGCCCTTTGGTCAGGGCAGCCAAAAATTGTGAGGCTCCTCTTTGTCCCTGGATGGAGACGTGCAGGAGGGCCTGTTAAGAAGAACTGGGTGTATTGTAGTATAGCCCTTTGGTCAGGGCAGCCAAAAATTGGGAGGTTCAACAATCACCCATGCATACAGACATGTAGTAGGGCCTGTAACCCTCAAGTGGGTGTATTGTAGTATAGCCCTTAGGTCAGGGCAGCCAAAAATTGTGAGGCTCCTCTTTGTCCCTGGATGGAGACGTGCAGGAGGGCCTGTTAAGAAGAACTGGGTGTATTGTAGTAGAGCCCTTTGGTCAGGGCAGCCAAAAATTGTGAGGCTCCTCTTTGTCCCTGGATGGAGACGTGCAGGAGGGCCTGTAAAGAAGAACTGGGTGTATTGGAGTAGAGCCCTTTGGTCAGGGCAGCCAAAAATTGGGAGGTTCAACAATGACCCATGCATACAGACATGTAGTAGGGCCTGTAACCCTCAAGTGGGTGTATTGTAGTATAGCCCTTTGGTCAGGGCAGCCAAAAATTGTGAGGCTCCTCTTTGTCCCTGGATGGAGACGTGCAGGAGGGCCTGTAAAGAAGAACTGGGTGTATTGTAGTAGAGCCCTTTGGTCAGGGCAGCCAAAAATTGGGAGGTTCAACAATGACCCATGCATACAGACATGTAGTAGGGCCTGTAACCCTCAAGTGGGTGTATTGTAGTATAGCCCTTTGGTCAGGGCAGCCAAAAATTGTGAGGCTCCTCTTTGTCCCTGGATGGAGACGTGCAGGAGGGCCTGTAAAGAAGAACTGGGTGTATTGTAGTAGAGCCCTTTGGTCAGGGCAGCCAAAAATTGGGAGGCTCCTCTTTGTCCCTGGATGGAGACGTGCAGGAGGGCCTGTTAAGAAGAACTGGGTGTATTGTAGTGTAGCCCTTTTGTCAGGGCAGCCAAAAATTTGGAGGCTCCTCTTTGTCCCTGGATAGAGACGTGTAGGAGTACCTAAAAACATTTTTCCAATTGAAAAGGAGCGGGTCTCCTGTCGTTGTAATGCCCATTCTAACAGAATGGGCTAAAAAATTTACCACTGCGGGTATAACCTCAAACAAGAGCCTAACTATTCTAACGCTCATCATGGTGTCACATGAGGAGAAGGAGTAGCAGTCCAGCGATTAGCCAAAGTACGGAAGTGTGTACCCATGGGTGAGTGGAGGTACATGTCAAATTCAAATAACAAAATAAAATTCAGTTGTCATTTGCTGGTGGTGTGGTGAAGTCTGGCCCAATCCAACCCTTGTTCATCTTGATCAGAGTGAGCCTGTCCGCATTTTCAGTTGACAGGCGGGTGCGTTTATCAGTGATGATTCCACCTGCTGCACTGAAAACACGCTCTGATAAAACGCTAGCGGCAGGGCAGGCCAGGACTTCCAAGGCGTAGAGAGCCAATTCATGCCACGTGTCGAGCTTGGAGACCCAATAATTGAAAGGCACCGATGAATCTCGCAGTACAGTTGTTCGATCTGCAAGGTACTCCTTCAGCATCTGCCCGAACTTAGCATTTCTGGTGGCACTACCCCGCACCTCAGGGGCTGTGGTACGTGAGGGGCTGAGAAAACTGTCCCACATCGTAAAGACAGTTCCCCTGCCTCTGGCGGATTGGACTTGTGCCCCTCTCGGCCGTACGCCTTGGTTGTCCATCGAATCCTGACCTATACCGCTAGCGTTTTGTGAGGGGAAGGATTTCACAACTTCCGTGACTATGGCCCTCTGGAACTGCAGCATTTTGGCTGACCTCTCCGCCTCAGGAATGAGAGACATAAAGTTCTCCTTGTAGCGTGGGTCTAAGAGTATTGCCAACCAGTACTGATTGTCGGCCAAGATGTTCTGAACGCGAGGGTCACGAGACAGGCAGCTTACCATAAAGTCAGCCATGTGCGCCAGACTCTTAACAGCCATCACATCAGTATCCAGACCAACAAGATGACTGAACATGCTGTCCTCCTCCTCCTCCTCATCTCCCCTGTCCTCTGGCCAGCCACGCTGAATCGAGGGTATGACTGGTGTGCATGTCATATCCCCAATTTGGCCTGAGAGTTGCTCCATGTCTTCATCCTCCTCCTCCTCCTCCTCGTCATAGTCCTCCACTACACGTTGTGATGACATGAGGCTGGGCTGTGTGTTTTCACCCACACCCACTACAGTTTCTTGCTCTAAGTCATCGCGCTCTGCCTGCAATGCATCCTCTTTTATTTTCAGCAGAGACCGTTTTAGAAGGCAGAGTAGTGGTATGGTGACGCTAATAATTGCGTCATCACCGCTCACCATCTTGGTGGAGTCCTCAAAGTTTTGGAGGACGGTGCATAGGTCCGACATCCATCTCCACTCCTCAGGTGTTATGTGTGGAGTTTGACCCATTTCCCGACGGCTTAGGTGATGCAGGTAGTCCACAACTGCCCTCTTCTGCTCACATATCCTGACCAACATGTGCAGCGTTGAATTCCAACGCGTGGGGACATCACACACCAGTCTGTGGGCCGGAAGACGCAAACGGCGCTGAAAGCTTGCAAGGCCGGCTGAAGCAGCAGGTGACTTGCGAAAATGTGCAGACAGACGCCGAACTTTTACCAGCAGGTCAGACACCTCCGGGTATGACTTCACAAACCTCTGAACCACCAGGTTGAGCACATGGGCCACGCATGGAACATGCGTCAGCTGCCCTCGCCTCAAAGCTGCCACCAGGTTCCGGCCATTGTCACACACGACCTTTCCTGGCTTTAGGTTCAGAAGTGTGAGCCAGTGATCTGCCTGCTGTTTCAGAGCTGTCCACACCTCTTCTGCATTGTGGGGTTTGTCACCTATGCAGACTAGCTTCAGCACAGCCTGTTGCCGCTTTGCAGAGGCAGTGCTGCAGTGCTTCCAGCTTGGGACTGGTGTGGAGGGTACAGTGGATGAGGATGCGCAGGTGGAGGAGGAGGAGGCTGAAGAGCATGACATTCCGGAGCTGTAGAGTGTCGGTGAAACCATGACAGAGGTAGGGCCTGCTATCCTTGGTGTGGGAAGGACGTGTTCCGTCCCTCGCTCAGACTGGGTCCCAGCCTCCACAATATTAATCCAGTGTGCCGTCAAGGAGATGTAGCGGCCTTGCCCACAAGCACTTGTCCACGTGTCTGTGGTTAGGTGGACTTTGGCTGAAACAGCATTGTTCAGGGCACGTGTGATGGTGTTGGACACGTGGTTATGCAATGCGGGGACGGCACATCTGGAGAAATAGTGTCGGCTGGGGACCGAGTAACGTGGGACAGCAGCCGCCATCAGGTCGCGGAATGCGTCCGTCTCCACCAGACGGAAAGGCAACATTTCTAGCGCTATGAGTTGCGAAATGTGAGCATTGAGGACTGTGGCATGTGGGGCATTGGCAGCGTATTTGCGCCTGCGTTCAAATGTTTGCTGAATGGATAATTGAACGCTGCGCTGGGACAAGGACGTGCTTGATGGTGGCGTAATTTGTGCTTCAGCAACTTCAGGTGCAGGACCGGAGGCTTGTTCGCGGCCAGCATGGACAGGGGATTGGCCTGCATGCACAACAGCCGAAGACGTAGCAGTGACATCAGCACGCACCGCTCCTCGACTCTGTGGTACTTCCCACAAAGTCGGGTGCTTGGCTGACATGTGCCTGATCATGCTGGTGGTGGTCAGGCTGCTAGTTTTCGTACCCCTGCTGATAGTGGCATGGCAGGTGTGGCAAATGGCCTTTTTAGAGTCTTCTGGAGCCAACTTAAAAAACTCCCAGACTCGGGAAGACCGAACATTTGCACAGGCACCTTGAGTCGTGTTGTTGTTCCGGGGAACGGTTGCCTGCCTTCTGCCTGCGGACGCACCCCTGCTTCGTACTGGCTGTTGTGATGCTACGCCTCCCTCCCCCTGTGCACTGCTGTCCTCGCTCTGCATATCCTCCTGCCATGTAGGGTCAGCTACTGGATCATCCACCACGTCGTCTTCCTCTTCCGCACCCTGATCCTCCTCCTGACTTCCTGGCAATTGTGTCTCATCATCGTCCACCCCTTGTTGAGACACTTTGACAACGTTCCGTTCGTCATAACGCGGCTGCTCAAATATTTGGGCATCTGTACATACCATCTCCTCATGACCCACTTCAAGAGGAGGTGGCGACAGGCCAGATTCTGCGAATGGATACGTGAACAGCTCTTCCGAGTGTCCTAGTGAGGGATCTGTAATGTCCGTGGACGTGTAATCGGCCAGGTGGTAGGAAGGAGGATCAGGTTGGGAAATGTGCGGTGCAGTATCACGGCTACTGACAGTTGACCGTGCGGAAGACAGGGTGTTTGTGGAGGTGCCCATCTGACTTGAAGCATTATCCGCTATCCAAGTAACAACCTGTTGACACTGGTCTTGGTTCAACAGTGGTGTACTGCTGCGGGCCCCAAGAATTTGGGACAGGACGTGCGAGCGAGGAGATGTGGCCCTTTGTTGTTGCGAAATGAGTGCTTGCACACGACCTCGGCCTCTGCCTGCACCACCATCACGTCCACTTCCTTGTTCCTTGCCAACGCCCTTGCCAACGCCTTTGCGCATTTTGCCTGTATAGAGCGACAACTGCCTGGTGACTGTGGAGGTCACAGGAGATTAGGATTTTAGTTCCCTAACCTGTATAAAGGTATGACGTACAACAGTGTGGTGACTGTTGAGATGACAAGAGTTAGGATTTTAGTTCCCTAACTTGTAGAAACCTATGTCGTACAACAGTGTGGTGACAGTTGAGATGACAAGAGTTAGGATTTTAGTTCCCTAACTTGTAGAAACGTATGACGTACAACAGTGTGGTGACTGTTGAGATGACAATAGTTAGGATTTTAGTTCCCTAACTTGTAGAAACTTATGACGTACAACAGTGTGGTGACTGTTGAGATGACAAGAGTTAGGATTTTAGTTCCCTAACTTGTAGAAACCTATGACGTACAACAGTGTGGTGACAGTTGAGATCACAAGAGTTAGGATTTTAGTTCCCTAACCTGTAGAAACGTATGACGTACAACAGTGTGGTGACTGTTGAGATGACAAGAGTTAGGATTTTAGTTCCCTAACTTGTAGAAACCTATGACGTACAACAGTGTGGTGACAGTTGAGATGACAAGAGTTAGGATTTTAGTTCCCTAACCTGTAGAAACGTATGACGTACAACAGTGTGGTGACTGTTGAGATGACAAGAGTTAGGATTTTTGTTCCCTAACTTGTACAAACTTATGACGTACAACAGTGTGGTGACTGTTGAGATGACAAGAGTTAGGATTTTAGTTCCCTAACTTGTAGAAACCTATGACGTACAACAGTGTGGTGACAGTTGAGATCACAAGAGTTAGGATTTTAGTTCCCTAACCTGTATAAAGGTATGACGTACAACAGTGTGGTGACTGTTGAGATGACAAGAGTTAGGATTTTAGTTCCCTAACTTGTAGAAACCTATGTCGTACAACAGTGTGGTGACAGTTGAGATGACAAGAGTTAGGATTTTAGTTCCCTAACTTGTAGAAACGTATGACGTACAACAGTGTGGTGACTGTTGAGATGACAATAGTTAGGATTTTAGTTCCCTAACTTGTAGAAACTTATGACGTACAACAGTGTGGTGACTGTTGAGATGACAAGAGTTAGGATTTTAGTTCCCTAACTTGTAGAAACCTATGACGTACAACAGTGTGGTGACAGTTGAGATCACAAGAGTTAGGATTTTAGTTCCCTAACCTGTAGAAACGTATGACGTACAACAGTGTGGTGACTGTTGAGATGACAAGAGTTAGGATTTTAGTTCCCTAACTTGTAGAAACCTATGACGTACAACAGTGTGGTGACAGTTGAGATGACAAGAGTTAGGATTTTAGTTCCCTAACCTGTAGAAACGTATGACGTACAACAGTGTGGTGACTGTTGAGATGACAAGAGTTAGGATTTTTGTTCCCTAACTTGTACAAACTTATGACGTACAACAGTGTGGTGACTGTTGAGATGACAAGAGTTAGGATTTTAGTTCCCTAACTTGTAGAAACTTATGACGTACAACAGTGTGGTGACAGTTGAGATCACAAGAGTTAGGATTTTAGTTCCCTAACCTGTAGAAACGTATGACGTACAACAGTGTGGTGACTGTTGAGATGACAAGAGTTAGGATTTTTGTTCCCTAACTTGTAGAAACGTATGACGTACAACAGTGTGGTGACTGTTGAGATGACAAGAGTTAGGATTTTAGTTCCCTAACTTGTAGAAACTTATGACGTACAACATGTGTGGTGACTGTTGAGATGACAATAGTTAGGATTTTAGTTCCCTAACCTGTAGAAACGTATAACGTACAACAGTGTGGTGACTGTAATGGTTTGAAGAGAGGATTTTAGTCCCTAACCTGTATTAAGGTAGTACGTACACCTGTCTGGTGACTGTAGTGGTTTGAAGAGAGGATTTTAGTCCCTAACCTGTATTAAGGTAGTACGTACACCTGCCTGGTGACTGTTTTGATGACAAGAGTTAGGATTTTAGTTCCCTAACCTGTATTAAGGAAGTACGTACACCTGTCTGGTGACTGTAATTGTTTGAAGAGAGAATTTTAGTCCCTAACCTGTATTAAGGTACTAAGTACAAGAGTGTGGTGACTCTAATGGTCACAGAAAAGCTTGGATTCCAATCTGTATCACCCTGCCTATATCCTCCTAGATTAGTCCTGAGAAGGACTGTTCTGGTCACTGGAAATCTTGGATTCCGATCTGGATCACCCTGCCTATGTCCTCCTAGATTAGTCCTGAGAAGGACTGTTGTGGTCAGCAGCAGTTTGCAGCCCTGATCCGGATCTACCTATGAGGGCCGCAAATCTGTCCCTAATCAGCAGCAGACACTCTCCCTACACTCACTGTCTGGAAGGCTGTGTGCCGAGCACAGCGCGCCGGGACTTATAAAGGCTCGGTGACGCTGTGCAGGCCGGCCAATCACTGCTATACCACAACTAACAGGGCTGTGGCATTGCAGTGGTCTGTCAGCCAATCCCTGCACGTGGGCTGGCTCTCAAAAGAGCGCTAACATGGAGAGATGACGACCACGAGCACAGCACGAGTATCGCGAGATTACTCGGTGCTCGGCGAGTCGCCCGAGTACAGTGATACTCGTGCGAGTAACGAGTAGTGCCGAGCATGTTCACTCAACACTAGTGTTTATAATGTGAAATGTGTCAAACATGCTACCCAGGTTATGTTATTATATGTGAAAAATAAATGGGTAGACATTGGTTAAATTATAAACACGTGTTTTGTCGTTATGCAAGCGGGTTGCCCGGGTGCTACCTCACATATGGTGGAGGATGCGGGCATGCCAGCCCGCTGAGTGAGGGCAATGATAGCCCAAGGGGTTGGTACAGTCGAGGGCTGTGGTGCCGGAGCACCTTATATGGACAATTATGTTGATGCACTTTAAATGGACTTAGTGGCTATGGGCAACCGCACGACGCACCCCAGCAACTTGCCGGTGAGCCGGTGGGGTCATGAAGACGGCGTGTTCGAGGTTTCGGTGGCCTAGGTGTCACGAAGACAGACGGCATGTTCAAGATTTTGGTGGCCTAGGTGTCACGAAGTTGCCAAGTCAGCGCCACATCCGGATTCCTAAAGGACTCTATGAACTGTGTATTACCACTGTGTTCACCCCCGGCTGGTTTAAGCTATGAGGGGGGAGGTTGGACAGGAGTCACAGGTAAACAAACCGGGAGCAGTGCCAAAAGGTGTTGTATGGTGGCCCGACTCCTATGGCAGTGTGTTCATCCCCCCACTGGTCTGAACAAGGAGGGGGGAGGTAGGACACGATCTACCGGTGTCCTAGGTATACAAGCCGGAAGCGACGCCGTCAAATTATAAACACGTGTTTTGTCATTATGCATGCGGGTTCCCTGGGTGCCACCTCACAATATATATATATATATATATATCCAAATATATAAAGAAAGGAGGCACTCACCCATATGTAAAGTTGGTCTCAGGCTTTTTTATTCAGCCTTCCGGCATGAAGCAGGGTGCAGGTTGCAGGGGAGGGGGGTGTTGCAACTGGTCTTTGGGGCAAAGACCAGTTGAAGGGTGATTACATCCGAAACAGTCGCTGTTGTCTGCACCTCCAACACCCCTTCCCCTGCAACCTGCACCCTGCTTCATGCCGGAAGGCTGAATAAAAAAGCCTGAGACCAACTTTACATATGGGTGAGTGCCTCCTTTCTTTATATATTTGGACTATTATCTAGTGCTGACACAGGCGAGCACCCCCATTGAATGACTATCTGCTGCTATATTGGTTCAAGGTGTCCAGTGCCCCGATTCATTCTTTGTGAAGTTTATATATATATATATTGTGAGGTAGCGTACTCCCGGGGGTTCGCTTGACAGCGTAAATTACACCAGACATGTTTTTAACCATTACTTTAGGTAGCCATTTATTAGGTTCAAACGGCCCCTCTCATATAAAATACATACAGTACACTCACATCACATAACATTATAATTAACACCACATTACATTACATTCCACAGTACATAAATTATATTGCACATATTCTAACACCCGGTTACCTTACGGTACCGGTACACACACAGAGTACACAGGTAATACACCGTCCCCTAGGGATCCAGACCTAGTCGGCTCACCCCTATGCACACCTGACGGTATCTACGCTACGGCAAGGCTCTTCCGTGGCCTAATTCCCCTTTGAAGAGTCCAGTCCCTTCCCACAGGCTGCTAACTGTTCCCAGCCCTCTACACAGCGCTCTGGCTGCTCTGAACCAGGCCCCGACCTGGTTGCAGTCATCGGAGCTCCAAGGCAAGTCAGGCCCCCAAGAACTCCTCGGCCCGTGTCTTCAGGTCGCCAGCCGCTTCCAAGTCTGCCATCACCAGGCCAGACCTCCAGGCAAGCGGCTGCACCAAACACGCCCTTGCGAGCCCCTCCAGGGTCAGCCCAACTTCCCAATGCCCCGTCCTTCTACCAACCCCTGTTGTCTGGCCTCATGGCTCCATTCTCCCAGGACTTGGTATTCTCTCTCCCACAGAGGCTTCTGGTCTGCCTCCACTCACACACACGGACCTCTAGGTCCCACATCATACACGGTCCTTTTCCTTCAGCTGTCATACACTTCCATAGTCCGTCATGGACTCCTATGGACATCAGCCTTGTCAGGCCCAGATCACACACACCAGCGCAGTCCGGCATGGACTTCAGCCCTCTAGGCCCAGACCAGGTTGCGAGCCACCTGAGCTTCAGGGCAGTCAAAGCATCCCCAAAGGTCTCCTCACCCTGCCCATGATGCCCAGCTGCCCCCAAGCCTTACCAACACAGGCAGAGATCCTGGATGGCAGCCTCACCACCATGGACAGATTGAGCCCCCTATAAGTTCAGCCAGGACCCCCCTTACACCCAGGTGCTCCACTAACCTCTCGTTCTGGCCACAGGTTCCACACGGCTCAGAGGGGCCGGCGTCTCCGGCATGGAGACCCAGGCGTCCTGCCTCATCCCCCCAACGGGGACGGGACCCCCCTGAAACATGTCCTCTCCCTCAGAGGATCATGTTTGGTCTCTCTCTGGACTCTGCAGTCTCTGGTCTGATCTACTCTGCAGTCTGATCTCCTCTGCAGTCTCTGATCTCCTCTGCAATCTCTGATCTCCTCTGCAGTCTGATCTGATCTCTGCAGTCTCTGGTCTCCTCTGCAGTCTGATCTGATCTCTCTCTCAACTTACACCTGGCTAGCTATTATCTTGCCTGCCACACCCACAATGACACCCCCACCTGAGCTGCTAGGCAATCATTACACACATTGCTCTCCGCCGCTCATTAGGCTCATGAATGCGTCAGATCTACAGCACTCACACTCAGCTGCTAACTCCCTGTGTTCTGGGTAGGTTTAACACAGCACATCCACAGTAAAACCGGATACATGTGAACAGAGACATATACCGACCACCCGTGTGATGCACCCGGCCATGGGTCGCATCACCACATACTTCCCCTCCTCTGTTCAAGCCTGTGGGGGTTGAACACAGTATCATACACAGACCACCCGTGTGATGCACCCGGCCATGGGCTGCATCACCACTATATATATTTTAATATATGCAGGAAAAAAGGCCGCACTCACCGGAGATTTGGATCTTCAAACTTCTTTTATTGTATGTTCATACATCAGTCATGAACATTACAGCAGGGAGGGGGGTGCAGGGGCGCCGGACGACGGCCTGCCGTTTCACGGTCGTTTACCGCTTCCACAGGTCCTTCAAGGACCCGTGGAAGCGGTAAACGACCGTGAAACGGCAGGCCGTCGTCCGGCGCCCCTGCACCCCCCTCCCCTGCTGTAATGTTCATGACTGATGTATGAACATACAATAAAAGAAGTTTGAAGATCCAAATCTCCGGTGAGTGCGGCCTTTTTTCCTGCATATATTAATTGATTCTCGCTACTGTTGATATATATATATATCCACATTCGCCCATCTTTACCCCACCCCCCACCAATCTCTCCTTGCTCTCTCTTTCTCTTCCCTCTCTTACCCTTCACCTTTCTGCCTACTATTCTTGCATCCCACTCTCTCTCCTCCTCAATCTTATATCTGCATGTTTTGGAACAGTGCACCTTCATTTTATTTCTAATTTTTATTTTCTTATCACTTCTATTTTAGCTTAATTTTTTTTTCTTTCCCTTTTATTTTATACTTCACTTATTATCTATTATTATTTAGAATTTTTTCTACTGTTTTCCAAAACCCACACAGTTTTCTCTTTCCCTATTACCTTTTTCCCATATATACGGGTTCCCCCCCCCCCTTTTTTTCCCCATATTTACTTCTTACAGATTTTAAAGCAGACCATATTTAACACCGTCCAGCGAGAAACATCAGTGACTACAGTGCCGGCCATCACAACGACCCTGGTACGGTCCACCAGCCAAGACAATCCCGCAGCAGATCAAACGTGCATTCTACTTTGACATTTGATGGACTTTTTACCTCACTCGATCTAACATCGACCTGGGACACATACCAGGGATCATAGTGTCGGTCACCACTGTGAACTTAATACGGTTCGCCAACCAGGACAATCCCGAAGCACCCCAAACCGCACCCTACAGCCTTTGCACAGACCTGAGAAGCAGCAGACTACAATAAAGCTCAGCCGGTGGGCTTACAACACTCCAAATAACCGTCTGAACCATGGCAAACACCTCGGGCGGACTAGAGAGCACCGGCGAGGACATAAGTATAATCTGTATAGAGTAATTCTTTTTTATGCAGCAGATAGTATAACTGCTGCTACTTCAGCCTTAGGACAAGATTCTCTATGCCATTGTTTTTAGTAACTACTGCTGTTTAGGCTATAGAAGAATACGCTTGCGCTACCGCTGCGGTTACTGTTTTAGCATCACATTT
The DNA here is from genome assembly GCA_033576535.1 of Allobates femoralis. Taxonomy (NCBI): domain Eukaryota; kingdom Metazoa; phylum Chordata; class Amphibia; order Anura; family Aromobatidae; genus Allobates; species Allobates femoralis. The sequence continues at coordinate 232,028,724 of JARQOC010000006.1, forward strand.
AGTGGCCAGTGTCAGGCAGCTGCTGCAAAGGCAAATAAAATAATGGGATGCATTAAAAGAGGCATAGATGCTCATGAGGAGAACATAATTTTACCTCTATACAAGTCACTAGTGCGACCACACTTATACTGTGTACAATTCTGGTCTCCAGTGTATAAGAAAGACATAGCTGAACTAGGTGCGGGTCCAGAGAAGAGCGACAAAAGTCATTAGAGGACTGAGGGGTCTGCAATACCAACACAGGTTATTAAACTTGGGGTTATTTATCTTGGAAAAACGAAGGCTTAGGGGTGATCTTATAATAATGTATAAATATATGAGGGAACAGTACAGAGACCTTTTTAATGATCTTTTTACTCTTAGACCTGAGACTGGGACAAGGGGGAATCCTCTACGTCTGGAAGAAAGAAGGTTTAATCATAATCACAGATGCAAATTCTTTACAGTAAGAGCAGTGAGACTATGGAACTCTCTGCCACATGATGTTGTAATGAGTGAGTCACTACTAACATTTAAGAAGGGCCTGGATGCCTTTCTTGAAAACTATAATATTACCAGTTATATATACTAGATTGTTTGATAGGGCGTTGCTCCAGGGAACTAGTCTGATTGCCATATCTGGAGTCAGGAAGGAATTTTTTTCCCCAATGTGGAGCTTAGTGTTGCCACATGGGTTTTTTTTTGCCTTCCTCTGGATCAACATGTTAGGCTATGGGTTGAACTATATGGACTCAAAGTCTTCCTTCAACCTTAAAAACTATGTTAGCTATAGGGTAACATTCTCTACACTACCATTATCATAATTAGTACTACTATAGCTGTGGAGTAATAGTGTACACCTCACAGCAACCTAACGTGCCCATACGAGGCTACCACTATCCACCGCCTAGACAGGGAGCTTACCCTCCCAGGCAACCCCCCCCCCCCCCCACTATAGTAGCACCGCCCAACCAAAAACTTTCAGACCCTAATATAATGCGTACGAAGCAAACCATAATAAAAGAATCTAACCCAAAGCCAATATTACAACTATTCCCACAATGCACCAAACCCACTGCCCACGAAATGACAGCCACCCAAGCAACCCCATCAAGACAGGGTGAGCCCATTAACAGCACCCAGCAAACTGGAACCATCTCCCCACAGAAAACACCCCCCATGGCTATGGAGGAACTCCTGGTATTCATCAAGAAGACCTTCAGAACCGAGCTCTCAGCCACTGTCGAAATCTTCACACACCAAATCCAAGACATCACTCAACACACTGACGATCTAGAAAGAAGAATGGACGACACAGCTGATGCTATAGAAACTGACAAGAAACTGCTCCTCCTCCTAGAGCAAGACGCCAGAATTGAATACTTGGAACTGAAATGCAAAGACATGAAAAACCGATCAAAGGCCTTCCAGAAAATGAAACTCTACTCTCCCAAGCAGATGCTGACGTCCTCCAGATAACCAGAATTCACAGAGCTCTAGGAAAACCTAGATCAGACACATCACCAAGAGACATTGATCTTAAACTACACCATGAAGAATCAAGAGACCTGATTCTCGCACACACCTACCCTACCAGAATTACCAGACACAGTCTCCCTATTCCCTGACATCTGCCCAGCGACCTAATGGGAAGGAGAGCAATGAAAGGCATCACAACCGCCCTACTAAAGGCACACATCAAATACAGGTGGGGCTTCCCACACGCCCTGATCTTCAACTACAATAACACAACCTACTCCCTGAGAACGGAAGAAGAAGGCTGACAAGTCCTAGAAAGGGCAGGTATTCCTCCGAATGACACCAACACCCTACCACAATGACCAAAACCTAGTAGGGAGTGGAAAGAAGTTCACCACACAAAACACCCTAGGCTCGAATCCCCCAGAAACCACGACCAATGCAACTAAAACACTTAGGTCACCAAATAATACGACACCCCCCCACCTCTTCCCACACACCAAACGCTCAACCCGAACTACTAACAGATGATTTCTGAAAAAGACAACAATTTCTCAACCCATACCCTGCACAAACCACCCTACAGAGAATGCAGTGCCTCTAGACTAAGTGTGCTATCCCAAATTGGGCCGATGTTACCCATGGTCCTAATCTCAAGAGACTTAAACAATCGGGCCCCAAAAAACACTGAATACCACTCCCAATAGGAAATACAAAAGACTCCAGCACTCGACCTCAATCTTCATATATCCAAATTTATTTGTGCAAATTAAAACATGAAAACATGATTTAAAAGGGGAACGTTGTCCCGCACGCTGGACGTGTTTCGGATCACATCCTTTATCAACAGCATTAGAAAACCTCCCCCCTACTTCCTTTTATACACTAAAAACACATACTGATTAATGCACACTGGTGAATAATAAATGAATGTGAGCTGAAGATTTAAGCTCAAAACTTGTTACACATTTAAATATGCAAGGCTGTCCATTCTTTTCAACACGGGTAACATTGAGATGCAAAATACTTAGTAAATATAAAGATATGGCATAGTGGCACTACTTACATTAACAACATGAAAAATATGCTAATATCAAATCAAACCATGAAAAGCAATACCACATTAATTGCATCGCTAAAAAAAAAAAAAAACGTATATGCATGTACTGAGCTCATTGGGAAAAACATTTTTTATATGTCAATAAAAGTGATATAGGTCGGAGCGAAGATTTAGATCCTCAGGAAATCTACTGTGGAGGGTAAGTATCCAATGAGCTTCGTGCTCTAACACTTGTCTCTCTTTGTCTCCGCCCCTTTCTGATCCTGTGATCCTTTCTATACCTCTAAAGGTCACTTTACACACACAGATATCTGTGTCCAACTTTTGAACAGATCTCTGGTTGCAGTGAAATCATGGACACATTGTTCCATTTTGTGGCTGTGTATAAAATGGAGCAATGTGTCCATTATTTCACTGCAACCAGAGATCTGTTCAGAAGTTGGTCACAGATATCTGTGTGTGTAAAGTGGCCTTTACTGACAACGACTTAATATGTGCTTCATGTGCTTCAAGAAAGTGTCGGGATAAACTTGTGAACCACGTTCCCCTTTTCAATCATATCTTCATGTTTTAATTTGCACAAATAAATTTGGATATATGAAGATTGAGGACCACGTTTCCCTTTTCAATCATGTCTTCATGTTTTAATTTGCACAAATAAATTTGGATATATGAAGATTGAGGTCGAGTGCTGGAGTCTTTTGCAATTCCTATTTGGAGGACTACAGACAGCTGCTCCGAGCACTATCTGGCTCCCAGGTGAATCCAGTGCAGCACCATCCCTCCCCCTTTCTCTGCTCTTAAATGGAATACCACTCCCGTTGTACCTGCTATATCCACTCGCCCACCCCCAACCTCCACCCCCCAAAACTCCGCAAATAAGTACTCAAACTGACCACCAACACACTACACAGAGACAGACCCCACACGACAGCTAACACGCACCCCACCACTGTGAATGTATAAGGTACTATCACACAATGTCTCAACTCCCCGTTTAAAAGAAAATGCACATTCATAGACTACTCAAAGCATGCAGCGGACATCATACTACTACAGGAAACGCACTTTACAGACAGCTCCTTTCCAAAATTCTTCCATAAGTCATACACTAGATCCCACCTGGCATCCCACCATAAAAAAACAAGGGGAGTAGCCATCATTCCACAACTCCTTCCCATTCGTACAAGAACAAGTGACCACGGAGAAAGAAGGTAGATACCTCATAATAAGTGGTACGGTTCATTCAAAACAAATCTGTATCATAAATAGCTATGCCCCCCCAACGATGCAAATGAAAATGATTTGCACCATAAAGAAGCTGATAGGGGACTCAACTTATGACATCCTACTCTGGGGAGGAGACTTCAATATAACCATAGAACCCAGATAGCCATTGAATAGCTCCACCCAAAAACGATCCGACATCACTAACACTGAGAGGAAAACCGTACAAAACCTACTTAAATCCCACCGACTAATAGACAACTGGAGAGAAACTCACACGCACTCGAGGGGCTATACCTACTTCTCCAAGGCCCACCATTCATACTCCAGAATAGTCTGGATACTAACGAACTCCGGCAACCTAACCTCCCTTCTCTAGACACATCCCGTCCTCCTAGTCAGACCATGACTGCGTACTATCAGTATTTAAAACTGATACTGAGACATCATCTCTTTACAGTTGGCGACTAAACTAATCCCTACTAACAAATCCCCACACCAGAATGCAGATGGAACAAGAGCTCAAAACTTATTTCGCCACAAACAAATTGCCAGAAGTCTCAGAAGGCAACATTTGGATGGCCCACAAAAAATACATGACAGGCGTACTTATATGACTGGCCTCCAAAAAAAAAGAAATTAGAAACTGAAAGAAAGCAGAAAAGCGCACATGGGGTCTTATCCGAGTGTGAACGGGATGTGTGCGTGTAATTGCACTAACCTTATGTTGTTGTGAAAGTCACAACAACTATTATGCAGAAAAACGGCTTGCAGCACTCTTCACAATGTTAATGATTAAGGCAGTAGAAAAAAGAGAGGTTGTAAATGCACTGTTTCATGGTGCTACAGACCGATTCATTTGGGGACCTCTGATGAAGTGGTCTGTAGCACCACAAAATGCATAAGAACAATAAAAGTGTTGCTATTAACGTTCCTGCGACTCCTTGGATTCTTTTGGATCTTTTTGAATTTACTGAATAAACAGCAGCGCATTTACAACCTCCCATTCTTCCACTGCCTTAATCGTCTCCAAAAAAAGAGACAGACTAGTGTAAGACCTGTTAACATTTATATATATGGTTAAAGGACTATACTGCCACCTGTTGCCAAAAGAAAGGATAGCAGACACAAAACCCCTGCTGCTGAGAGTGACATGGAACAGTCCAGGAGATGGATGCGTGGGGTCCACGTGTGTTGCAGGGAGGAGGGTGTTTGGGTGTGCTGCAAGAAAGAGGCCGCAGCCCGCCCCGCTGGATTCGGTCAAGAACCTGAGAGTGGTGCTCGGCGTTTTCCAAGACACAGACGTAAAGAGAGTGGATGTGGAGTGAGGAGCCAGACGGCACGAGCAAGACACAGACCTAAAGAGACTGGATGTGGAGTGAGGAGCCAGACAGCACGAGCAAGGCACAGATCCAGGACAAGAACTGAACTCGAGAGGCTCCTGTCATTGAATTATGGGCCCCAACGGCAACGAGGTACCTCGCAGTAAAACCCGCAGTAAAGTGCGCGCACTGTTTTAGTTAGGGACAGATAGGAAAAGACTCTGCATTTCAATATACAAGTAATAGAAAGAAAACAAGGACTCTGCGTTTGGCTCGATAAGGACTTTGTATTTCGTTATTCAAAGACATTCAGAGACCTTGCATTCCCGGCAAAACAGTCATAATAGTTATATATATATTGTATTTACTATTGCACACCTTCCCGCTCCTCCCCCTCCTTTCCCACACTTTTCCCCCAGTTGTATTAAAAGTGCATTTGTTTAACACTCTGTGGGTACGTGCAGTCCTTGCGTATCCCGTCACCTGTGGTTATTACACTTGGCGTAGTTGGCAGGATACGCACGCTGGTACTGAACAATGGAAGGACAGAGGGATGTTGTTGATGGAAATGTTCCAATACAACCTGATGGGGGAATACCAGAAAGGCAACTGCCCCTGGGTGCTATGCTGACCCATATACCAAAATTTACTGGCAAAATGTACCTCTCCATGACTGGGCACAGAGAGTGAGGGGCATGTTGAAAGTAGCAGGAGTAACTGCAGAAAACCAAGGGGAGATACTGTTGATTGCCCTTGAGGGCCATGCTCAAGAGACTGTTTTATTGCGCCCTGAGAGTGAAAGAAAGACGTTAGAAGAGGTGGTGAAGATTCTTGAGTGGGTGTGTGGCGGGAAGCCAGAAGCAGGTGATTTGCAGGCACAACTGTTCTACCGGCTGCAGGGTGAAGGAGAAGGCTTGAGACAGTATGCGATTGCACTCCAGAGAATAATGAGACAAATGCTTACAGCAGAGCCGGAGCTAGCACAAACCCCCTAGTTACGCTGACCATACCCTGCGAGATCAATTCCTCAGAGGTTTACATAACCCCAAGATCAGAAGTGCTCTCCGTGAACAGCTCAGGGTGGAAAAAAAATTAACTTTTCAGTAAGTACTGGAAGAAGCAGTCTCCCGCCCACAAGCTGAGAATTGTGACCCGCAGAACGCGGGGGGAGAACTTTGTGCTCATAGGGTAGTCCCGAGCGAGGGAATCCGAGAACCAAGCCAGCTTGAAGCTAAAGTGGATCAGTTACAAGAGACTGTTACCGCTCTACAAGAGTTGCTGAAGAATATGCAAGCCCTGGCATCAGAAGTAAGAACGGCAGCACCACGGCCGGATACCCGCATGTATACCTATCGAGAAGAGAGGGGACAGATCAAGCAGAGACAACCGAGACCCGCTAGAGACTACCAATGCTGGAACTGTGGAAATTGGGACCATATATCACGACACTGCCTGGAGAGGAAGCTGTCTCAAGAAAGACTGCCGTTAAACTAGTGCCTCGCTCCATGGTCCGGCACATGGGTGGGGACCAACTGAGCTTAGAGAACACAACCGCCCTGAAGATATAGCAGCCAGCACGCCAACGATCACGGACAAATTTGAAGGGAAAGCAGTAAGATGCCTGATGGATACTGGGTCTCAAGTGACCACCATGCCAGAACAGTTCTTCTATCAACACTTTGGACAAACTGTATCCATTGACAAAAGGACACATATCAAACTGAGGGCTACGAATAATCTTCCCATCCGGTTGTAGGGATCGTGTGGATGAACATACGTGCCTGTGGTCAGAACTTAAGCCAAAAAGAGATCGTGTTAACAGAGGGCCAGTATGACAGAGAAGTGCCGGCTATCGTGGGCATGAACATCCTGAAGGAATTAGACCAGTTGCTCTTCAACAAGGAAGGCTGTGATTACTGGAAAACGTCTGCTGCTAACAGGCTCGCTCAAAAGGTCTTCCAACACCTCATCCGTGCCAGGGGGCTGTGGAGGAATGGTGGGAGTCGCTATCCAGTGGGGAGGGTTCGAGTCCCAAGACAGACAACAATTACTCTACCTCCAAATCGGGAGACAGTCCTCACCTTGCCAGTCGGGGCCCATCGTATGCTCGAGGGGATGGAGGTGTTGGTGGAACCTTACCACAGTGAAGAGAACGGAGACGAACCTTTGGTCGCTTGCACTTTAGCAACAGTAAGAAATGGAAGAGTCCCTTTCCGTTGCGTGAACACCGGTGAACAGGCATACACCTTGACCTCGGGAGTTGTTCTGGCCCATGTCTACCTGGCGCCTGAAGAGGTGGCGAGCGCAGAAATGATTGAATTGAAGCCCATGGCAGGGAAGACCTGGACTTTGGCTGTTTCTATGGAGAGAGAAGAGAAGCCCACTGACCAGTGGAACAGTCACTTCATCCTACGACAGACGGAAGTGGACCTGACCCCCTTTGCTTCAGAGCAAGCCCAGGCCATAGAAGGCTTCATCTGGGAGAATCAAGCCACGTTCTCCCGTCACGCAGAAGATTTCGGCTGTACTGACAAGATTCAGCACGAAATACACACGGGAGATGCACCACCAATCAGAGAAAGGTACAGACAAATACCCCCAAAATATTACCAAGAGGTGAAAGAGCTGCTGAAGAGCGGGGTGATAAGAGAAAGTCAGAGTCCATGAGCTGCCCCAATCGTGCTGGTCAAGAAAAAAGATGGGTCTCCCCGCTTCTGTGTTGACTACCGCAAGCTTAATGGATGCACGGTTCGTGATTCCTATCCCCTGCCCCGGATAGAGGAGTCCCTGTCTGCGCTGGGAAAGGCAGGCTACTTCTCTTCCCTTGATCTAGCGAGCGGATATTGGCAGGTCCCTGTGGCAGAGAAAGACAAGGCCAAGACCGCATTCATTGTGCCCATGGGACTCTTCGAGTTCAATCGCATGCCGTTTGGGCTAAATAATGCCCCAGGAACTTTCCAGCACCTCATGGACAGTTGCCTTGGAGACATGAACTTCGAAGCCACGTTGATTTACCTGGATGACATTGTAGTGTACTCTTCAACCTTCGAAAAACATCTCAAACAACTGGGCCAAGTGTTTCAACGGCTACGGGGCCATGGGCTTAAACTGAAACCTAAAAAATGCTGGATCTTTCAAAAAGAGATTGAATATCTCGTGCACAAGGTGACGGAAGAGACGGAGGCCGCCGTGCAGCCGTCCGATGGGAAAGTGAAAGCAGTGCTACAATGGCCCACACCCAGCACAGTCAGGGAAGATCGAGCTTTCCTGGGACTAGCCGGATACTACCGTCACTTTATTAAGGACTTCGCGAAGGAGGCAGAACCTTTGCATGAATTGCTCCGAGGAACTGCAAAAGGACCAAAGGCACAGAAAATTTGCTGGTGACCAAGACAAGCAGAGGCCTTACACGGACTGAAAGAGGCCTTGGTCAGCGCCCCTGTGCTTGCCTATGCAGACTACAACCTCCCCTTTCAGTTGTACACAGATGCGAGCCTCTACGGTCTGGGTGCAGTACTTGCCCAGGTACAGGACGGTACTGAATGGGTGATTGCATATGGAAGTCGGACGTTGCGAGAAGCCGAATGCAACCATGAGAATTACAGTTCTTTTCGTCTGGAGTTACTGGCACTAGTATGGGCAATAGCCGAAAGGTTCTCTGAATATCTCACGGGAGCTCAGATTGAAGTCTATACGGATAATAATCCACTGGCTCACATCTCCACCGCCAAACTGGGAGCAATGGAACAGAGGTGGTTGGCACGACTCTCCAGATACAATTATCATGTGCAGTACCGTTCCAAGCACGAAAATCAGAATGCGGATGCCCTCTCTCGTGTTACCACAGAAGCCCCAGTGGGCGAAAGAGATGAACAGTTAGAGGAAGACGAAATTCCAGACTTCAGTAAATTCACTGCCCAAGTGGTGGAGGTTTGTATGCTGGAGATTACATCGGGCACAACATCACGCCTGCTTGGCCAAACCAGAGAGGAATGGGTGAAGATCCAGCCATCTGATCCAGAACTGCTTCAAGTGAAAGAGTGGGTGATCCGGCAGCGCAAGCCTAGAAAGGAAATACGGGCCATGCTGTCACACGCGGCCCTACAGATTCTCAGCCAGTGGGACAAGCTATCGGTGCAAGAAGGGATGCTGAATCGGAAGGTGCACCTAGCTATGGAGCTGGAAGTACGGTGGCAAGTGGTGATACCCCAGAAGATGGCAGTACCATTGGCCCGAGAAGTGCATGAGAGAGGAGCCCATTTTGGGTCGGACAAGACTTACCAGTGGTTGCAAAGAATAGTGTACAGTCCACTGATGCTTCAGCAGTGGAGAAGGCCTGTAAACTGTGTCGTTCCTGCAAGTTAAATAAAGCTCTCCCACAGCGAGCACCAGTACAGACCATTGTCACCAAAGAGCCGTTGGAAGTACTTATGATAGATTACCTGAAGATTGGCCACTCTCATTGGGGCTATCAGTTCTGCCTTGTGATGACAGACCACTTCTCAAAATTTGCGGTGGTGACGCCCACCAGAGATCAGACAGCTGAATCAGCTGCTCGAGGCATCAGTGATGACTATATCTGGGTGTACGGCTGCCCTAAAAGAATACACTCTGATCAAGGGGCCTGCTTTCATGGCAGTGTCATGAGAGAGCTGCAAAGGATCTACGGGATGCAAAAGTCAAGAACCACGCCTTATCATCCACAGGGCAACGGAGCCTGCGAGAGGTTTAACCGGACCCTCCTACAAATGCTACCCACAACCCAAATAAAATTTACTCCACATTCCATAAATTCTTCCAGAATCTATATAACGACAACCGACACTCTACCAAATCCAAAATTGACGAATTCCTGGACACTATACCACTACCATCCCTAACTCTGAACTACGCAGCAAAACTACACTCACTGATAACAAGAAGATATACTGACCACCATCAAACAACTGAAAGCAGGTAAAGCACCAGGCTCAGACGGACTGACTGACTGCACTATACTACAAAAAATTCCAGTGCATACTAATGAGCCACATACACTCATTGCAACAACCTACTCTCAGGACAAACCATGCCCCAAGAATTGTACACTGCACATATCGCTGTCCCAAAACCAAAAAAAGACCCACTACTCATCAAAAACTACAGGCTTATCTCCCTATTAAATATAGAACTTAATATTTTCACGGCCATACTGACAAATAGAATAAATACCTGCCTCCCTAACCTCATGCGCAAAGATCAGGTGGGTTTCATACCATCGAGACAAGCGCCAGTCAACATAGGTAGGAAAGTAAGTCACCCCTAGCTGTCCTGGCCTTAGACATAGAAAAGGCCTTTGACTCAGTGGCCTGGTCATACCTGTTCCAAGTTCTGAACAGATTGGGGCTGCCTCAACAACTGATAAACTCCCTTAAGCTCCTTTACAATAACCTGGTCACACACCTAAAACTCCTATCCACCTTCCCAGAACCAATACTCATAAAAAGAGGCACGAGGCATGGATGCCCCTTGTCACCGGCCTTATTTGCTATGATCATGGAGCCCCTAGCCCAAAAGATATGATCCCATGCAGATATTACAGGGAAACACACCTACAAAGTAAGCCTCTTTGCAGGCGACCTACTACTGACCCTAACGAACCCCCACATATCGCTCCCACACTTGATAGCCACACTTAAACAATTCGAGGAGATCTCAGGACTGAAAGTCAACGTCGATAAATCTGAAATAATGTTTATTAACACCCCAGCCAAGGACCGAAACCTAATTCTGTCCAACTTTAAATTTACACACAAAGAGCACTGCATTCCCTATCTCGGAATCAACCTGACGTCACATAAAAACACCCTATACAAATATAACTACAGCCCTATACTGCAAAAACTAGAACAGAATCTCAACAAATAGTCAACCACAGCTCTCTCCTTCCTAGGGAGAGGCCACACAAAGATGGTCACACTACCCCAATTTTTATATCTCTTCCGCTTTATACCAATATACCAATAGCAAAGTCCATGTTCAAAACTATCCACTCCCAAATTAACCGATTCATATGGAATCATAAGAGACCACACATATCCATGCAGACTTTACATAAACACAGAGCTAAAGGGGGTGTATCGCTGCCGAATTTCATACACTACTACAGAGCAGCACAAATGGCCCAAATAACAACAATACATGCAAAGCAAAACACTCCCCTATGGATCCACATAAAGATCTCACAATTAGCCCCATATACCTTGAGGGGTCTTCTGTGGGCCATGGGGACTCTACTGAAAAACCTAAACACTTACTCGCCATACACCCTCCACACCCTACAACTATGAATATCTATAAGATTCCAATACTCCCTCCAATCCCACCTGTCACCACTATTGGAGCTATTTAACAACCCAATGTTTCAACCCGGGGTCTCCTCCAAAAATCACACATGGTGGGAACAAAACAACGTACGCAGACTACAACATCTCCTTAACCACTTGACACTTATGCCCAAGCACACACTCATCACGAGATATAAAATCCCACCCACAGAGACTAAAGCAAATATACCACTTCATATACACCCTACCCAAAAATATAGCACACTCAAAAGAGACAGAATTTGAACTAAAATGTATGCACGATCCCCTGGGCAAATGATCAATATCACAAATATACACTACGCTAAACTACCCAAAGGATAGTCGTAAACTAAAAGTTGTGGAGCAATGGGTACTAGATCTGGGAATCACATTCACACCAGAAAGATGGAACAGATGTCATGTAAGCACTATGAAAGGAAGCCATCAGGTATCACTAACGGAAACGTCCTTTAAGCTTTTCCACAGAACGCATCGTATCCCCAGCTTCTTACACAACATATACAGCATATCAATCCCAATCACCCATACCCACCCCTAATGGTGGGTTTACACACACCAATTTATCTGTTCAATATCTGAACCAATCTCTGGTTGCAGTGAAATCATGGATACATTGCTCCATGTTGTACACACCCACAAAATGGAGCAATGTATACATGATTTCACTGCAACCAGAGATTGGTTCAGATATTGAACAGATAAATTGGTGTGTGTAAACCCTCCATTAGGGTATACAACTCCAAACCTGACTGATGCTTCAGAGGCTGTGACACAGTAGGGGACACACTCCACACATGGTAGACATGCCCCATCGTAAAATCCCTTTGGAACAACGTCATAAAGCTAATCGACTCCACTCTAGGCAAAAAACTTACACTCACACCACCAGTACTACTGTTCGGAGACAAACCACCTAATGTGAGTAACAAAGCATACCGACTACTCACCTACACTACCATGGCAACCAAAAACCACATAGCCAAACAATGGAACATGAACACGCTATCCCTAGAACAGGTAAAGCACCGAATTCATGCCATAATGCTCTTTGAGAAGATAGAGGCAATTAGAAATTACTCCATGGACCTCTTCAGGGCTATATGGGAACCCTGGATAACCAGAAATGAAGACCATGACCTCCACAGAGTAATGTCACTATCAACATAAAACACACAGCACTAAGCTCTATAAGGAAAGCGAAACACCCTGACTATCGACCCAATGAGATAACAACCCGTAGACACCAACACGCCATCCCATAGAATTACCCCCCTCCAAAAGGTAACTCTTGTTGAACTGTTTTGAACATGCCTCTACCCTGCTACTCAAGTTACGTTTTACATCAATACCAAATTATAAAATATGTAACAACACCTTGCTATATAGACCTGAACCTCCCTGTGAGGGGGCTGCATTATTTATTTTGTTTTATTTTTTATCTGTTTTCCTTTCTTTTTTTCTTTTTTTTTTTATTACACTGTATTGATTAACAACCATCTATACGCCTTTACTTTTCTTCCTTCACAATAAAATTTTGTTGAAACTAAAATTATCAACATGAGAAATACAACAACACTTATCCACAGTATGAGTGGAGAACGAATAACTTTGATAACCGAACCTATGAGACTAGACTCCACAGACACCCATACACATCCCACAGTGATACCCTACCCCCCCTTCTATTATACCAATCCTGGTTAAATTGTTATGAACATTTTCTTACCACACAATTCAAGTTACATCTTATATCAACACCAACTTATAAACTGTATTACTATGCCTTATTACATGAATCTGAAGCCCCCTGCGAGGGGACTGTGATATGCTGTATTGAATAATATTTGTTCATGTAATTTTCTTTGCAATAAAATTGTTGAAACTAAAAATAATCATCTTTAATTAATGGCTGTCGATTTATTAGGCATGAAGCCAGACTGGTCTGAATGCACCACCGTAGTGACTTCCTTCACCAGCCTGTTCGCCATAACTTTAGCTAGTATCTTGGCATCTACCGACAGCAATGAAATGGGTCTATAGGACTCCGGTCTACGGGGATCCTTATCCTTTTTAGGCAGTACCACTATTGTGGCCTCCATCATGGATTCTGGAAGACATCCCTCCTCCAGGGTCCCCCGGAAAACCTCACCAAGGCGAGGCAACAACACATCTTTAAGTTGTCTGTACACTTATGCTGAAAGACTATGAGTCCCAGAAGCCTTTTCATTTGCCATTGCAGCCAAAGCCACCTCCAATTCTTCCACCGTCAGTGGGGTCTCCAAACTCTCCCTGTCCTCAGTACTAAGCTTCCTCAAACTCGCTCCTGCCAAAAAGGTGGTAATCTAATCCCTTGAAACATTTACCGTATATACTCGTGTATAAGCCGAGTTTTTCAGCACAAAAAATGTGCTGAAAAGTCCCCCCTCGGCTTATACACGAGTCACTATACGGCTGAGTGTGGGGGGGCCGGTGTCCGGGGGCTGGAGAAGGCGGGGGGAGGCTGTAATATGAGCGCCCGGTCACGTGGGGCCGCTCATTAGTGCAATGCAATATGCACTGCATCCCCCTGTCCATCAGCGGCAGGGGGAGCTGTGCATATTACATTGCCCTCCCCCCGCCGTGGTAAATACAGGCCCCCGCTCCCCCCCGTGGTATATACAGACTCCCGCTCTCCCCCGTTGTATATACAGACCCCCGCTCCCCCCCCTCGTGGAATATACAGGCCCCCACTCCCCCAGTAGTATATACAGGCCCCCCGCGGTAAATACAGGCCCCCCCCGTTTCCCCCCGTGGTATATACATGCCCCCGGTAGATGCCGCACACCTGTAAAAGAATCGCTTTCATACTTACCCTCCTCACTGTCATCGCGCTCCTCCGGTCTCATTCCCGCTTCTACCAGGCGGCCGGCGCATCCACAATGACGTCATTGTTTCAGCGCGGTCACATGACCGGGCAGAAGCAGGAAGGAGACTGGATGGAGGACGCGCGATGACAGTGAGGAGGGTAAGTATGAAAGCGATTCTTTTACAGGTGTGCGGCATCTACCGGAGGCATGTATAGCACTGGGGGGGGAAACAGGGGGGCCTGTATTTACCGTGGGGGACCTGTATATACTACTGGGGGAGTGGGGGCCTGTATATACCACGAGGGGGGGAGCGGGGGGGGCCTGTATTTACCGTGGGGGGCCTGTATATACTACTGGGGGAGTGGGGGCCTGTATATACAGTTAGGGCCAGAAATATTTGGACAGTGACACAAGTTTTCTTATTTTAGCTGTTTACAAAAACATGTTCAGAAATACAATTATATATATAATATGGGCTGAAAGTGCACACTCCCAGCTGCAATATGAGAGTTTCCACATCCAAATCGGAGAAAGGGTTTAGGAATCATAGCTCTGTAATGCATAGCCTCCTCTTTTTCAAGGGACCAAAAGTAATTGGACAATGGACTCTAAGGGCTGCAATTAACTCTCCCTCGTTAACCTGTAATCAATGAAGTAGTTAAAAGGTCAGGGGTGGATTCCAGGTGTGTGGTTTTGCATTTGGAAGCTGTTGCTGTGACCAGACAACATGCGGTCAAAGGAACTCTCAATTGAAGCAGAACATCCTGAGGCTGAAAAAAAAGAAAAAATCCATCAGAGAGATAGCAGACATGCTTGGAGTAGCAAAATCAACAGTTGGGTACATTCTGAGAAAAAAGGAATTGACTGGTGAGCTTGGGAACTGTAAAAGGCCTGGGCGTCCACGGATGACAACAGTGGTGGATGATCGCCGCATACTTTATTTGGTGAAGAAGAACCCGTTCACAACATCAACTGAAGTCCAGAACACTCTCAGTGAAGTAGGTGTATCTGTCTCTAAGTCAACAGTAAAGAGAAGACTCCATGACAGTAAATACAAAGGGTTCACATCTAGATGCAAACCATTCATCAATTCCAAAAATAGACAGGCCAGAGTTAAATTTGCTGAAAAAACACCTCAAGAAGCCAGCTCAGTTCTGGAAAAGTATTCTATGAACAGATGAGACAAAGATCAACCTGTACCAGAATGATGGGAAGAAAAAAGTTTGGAGAAGAAAGGGAACGGCACATGATCCAAGGCACACCACATCCTCTGTAAAACATGGCGGAGGCAACGTGATGGCATGGGCATGCATGGCTTTCAATGGCACTGCGTCACTTGTGTTTATTGATGACATAACAGCAGACAAGAGTAGCCGGATGAATTCTGAAGTGTACCGGGATATACTTTCAGCCCAGATTCAGCCAAATGCTGCAAAGTTGATTGGACGGCGCTTCATAGTACAGATGGACAATGACCCCAAGCATACAGCCAAAGCTACCCAGGAGTTCATGAGTGCAAAAAAGTGGAACATTCTGCAATGGCCAAGTCAATCACCAGATCTTAACCCAATTGAGCATGCATTTCACTTGCTCAAATCCAGACTTAAGACGGAAAGACCCACAAACAAGCAAGACCTGAAGGCTGCGGCTGTAAAGGCCTGGCAAAGCATTAAGAAGGAGGAAACCCAGCGTTTGGTGATGTCCATGGGTTCCAGACTTAAGGCAGTGATTGCCTCCAAAGGATTCGCAACAAAATATTGAAAATAAAAATATTTTGTTTGGGTTATGTTTATTTGTCCAATTACTTTTGACCTCCTAAAATGTGGAGTGTTTGTAAAGAAATGTGTACAATTCCTACATTTTCTATCAGATATTTTTGTTCAACCCTTCAAATTAAACGTTACAATCTGCACTTGAATTCTGTTGTAGAGGTTTCATTTCAAATCCAATGTGGTGGCATGCAGAGCCCAACTCGCGAAAATTGTGTCACTGTCCAAATATTTCTGGCCCTAACTGTACCACGAGGGGGGGAGCGGGGTGGGCCTGTATTTACCGCGGGGGGCCTGTATATACTACTGGGGGGAGTGGGGGCCTGTATATACCACGAGGGGGGGAGCGGGGGTCTGTATATACTACTGGGGGGAGTGGGGGCCTGTATATACCACGAGGGGGGGAGCGGGGGTCTGTATATACTACTGGGGGGAGTGGGGGCCTGTATATACCACGAGGGGGGGAGCGGGGGTCTGTATATACATCGGGGGGGGGGGGAGCGGGGGTCTGTATATACCATGGGGGGGGGAGAGCAAGGGCCTGTATAAACCACTAGGGAGGCTGCTGTATACTACCACAGGGGAGGCTGCTGTATACTACCACAGGGGGAGGCTGCTGTATACTACCACAGGGGGAGGCTGCTGTATACTACCACAGGGGAAGGCTGCTGTATACTACCACAGGGGGAGACTGCTGTATACTACCACAGGGGGAGGCTGCTGTTTACTACCACAGGGGGAGGCTGCTGTATACTACCGCAGAGGGAGACTGCTGTATACTACCACAGGGGGAGACTGCTGTATACTACCACAGGGGGAGACTGCTGTATACTACCACAGGGGGAGACTGCTGTATACTACCACAGGGGGAGACTGCTGTATACTACCACAGGGGGAGACTGCTGTATACTACCACTGGGGAGGCTGCTGTATACTACACTGCTGGGGGCTGTATACCTGTGCTGGGGTCCACCCTCGGCTTATACACGAGTCAATAGGTTTTCCCAGGTTTTGGGGGCAAAAGTAGGGGGGTCGGCTTATACACGGGTCGGCTTATACACGAGTATATACGGTAATTTGGAAGTGTACAAATCCTCATAGAACCTCCCAAAGACCTTCAAGACATCCCAAGTTATCCCCTTTGCCATATAGGCTTTATACATAGGAGGAGTCTCTGTGCTGCCACTACCAATGATAGTAGATGGCCAACTTTTACACCATCTTCAAAGAATACAACCTTCTGGAATTCTTGTTTCTTTTTGGCATTGCGCAGATAACTTTTGTCTAACACCTCTTGTGCTCCCCTCAAGTTCCTTCGCGTCTCCGGGGTGGGCCAACTCACCGCCTTTTGCTCCGCCTCCTTCAAGTTCTCAAGCGCCTGGCACTACTCCCTCCTGAACTCATTTTTACATCCAGACATATCCCTTATGAATAGCCCACGAAGAAAAGCTTTTATGGAATCCCACAGAATCCCTGCCGAAGCACTCCCATCATTATCCTGAAAGTACCTATCCACCTCCCCCCCCAATTTTGTCCATATCTATGGACTTCAGCCATGCCGGGTGTATTTTCCATTCCCCATGCCCCTCACGCCTCATATCAGTCTGAAGTATTACCTCCAGCGACTTATGGTCCGAAACCATTCTGGGCAGGTATTCTACCCTTGTCACCCATAGTTGTAACAGTCCATCACCCACAGCCAGATCTATGCAAGACATAGAGCTGCAGGAAGATGAGAAACAGGAATAGCAGTTCACATCAGGATTCCGAGACCTCCACACATCCACCAATCCCAGTTCTCTGGTAGTCTTTGCAAAAGATGTTTCTAGGTCTCTCACCGAGCCTTGTCCATCGACCCTGCACCTATCCAACTCCGAGTGCAGAATATTATTCATATT
The DNA here is from genome assembly GCA_033576535.1 of Allobates femoralis. Lineage (NCBI taxonomy): Eukaryota > Metazoa > Chordata > Amphibia > Anura > Aromobatidae > Allobates > Allobates femoralis. Next base: position 232,046,672 of record JARQOC010000006.1, read on the forward strand.
CCCAATTATCATAAAAAGACAAAAAGGGGAGGGTGGGAGCACATGTGAAGAAAGGTTTTGTAGAAAATTGTGCTAGTGGGCCATGTGGCCACTCACCATATGTGGTTGTGCACGCCTTGCACAACTGCGGTGATGTGCCTATGGCTTAACCTTCCTCTATGAAGGTGTTTGTGATGACAGCTGGCCGCTTCCACGGAGCAAAAACCGGAAGTCATTGCTGCGGTCACGTGACCGGGCTGGAAGGACGTCACCACAGATCCTTCAGCGGTGATTGCAATCTTCAGCCGCCAGGTCCTGCAGTTAAGGACCCAATTTTTTTGAGATTTCCTCTTACCCAGAGCTGCCCCTGCTGGTATTACCCGAAGCACTGCCTTCATCAGCATCACCTGAAGGCGGCGCTGTGCTGCGGAAGCGCGTTGTGGCTTGTAAGAGGTTAATAAAAACCTTTTTACTAATACTCCCATCCTCCTGATTCTTCTTAACCCTAGCGCTCTACAGACCGATAAATCAATTATCATAAGAGGAATCCCCACTCTGCGCCTTGTCAACCCTATAATCTCCTGTAGCTAAAACCCCAGTTCTCTCTTTGACCTGGTGTGCTTCCATCAAGCATAAAATAGATGGTTGGTATGACAGGGCATGTTGCAGCATCGCTGCCTTCTTCCCTCTGTCTGTGAGCCCCCAGATGTTCCAGCTTAGTATTTTAATTATTCCTGCCAAATTGTACAGTTATGACTCATAATGAACCCAAATACCCCTAGTTCTGGATGTCTATCTGCCCTCTCCTCTTCTCACCCCCCTCCCCAATCCTGTCCCTCAACCATACCCAACATAGAAAAGAAACTGTATCAACTCCCCACCCACCCCTCCAAAACTTTAGTGTCTCTCTGTTTGAGAGTGGGTAAAATCACCTGCCTAGCCCTACCTTAGCTTACCACAGCCACTCGCGTCTAAGCACCACACTCCTGTAGCTGCCTTTACACTAACAATAAGCTGTCCCCTACATCCCCCTCCTGCCTTTAGTAAACATTTTAAATAACATTTCTCATAAATCGCTCTGTGAGCCCCACCCAAGTACACAGTCCTGCAGTAAAACCTCACACAGATCATCAGAGGCCGGCACCGGGTCTGAGCAGCTGCCAGCAACAACCGTGGTCTGAGGCCCTCACCTGCACCACTGCACAGGAGGCATCCCCGCCTGGCCCTGTGCTCAGGCCAAAGCCGAGGCCTCCCAGCTGCCCCGCCTCCTGCCGGAGACAGAGGCTGCAGCCTGCTTCCAATGCGGCACCGGACCTCCTGAGCTGCCCACCGACTACAACATCAGCGGTAAGAGCAGAGTCATCACTCCTGCTCTCCCCCTCGCTCCATCACCGCTGCGGACTCCGGCCTCAGTCCATCCCTGCCCCTCTCCTGGGCTCCCGTGACGCCCGGCCCTCCACAGTGTTGCAGTGCTGCGGGCTGTGTGGGGCGGGCGGCGACACCTGCTTTCAATGCTGAGGGCCGAGTAGGGGTGGACGGCACTGCCTACGGGACCCTCCGCAGTGTTGCAGGGCTGCGGGCTGAGTATAATCTGGCGACGCTGCCCTGCATCGCGGGGCTCCTGACCCCCTGGCTGCATCTGACCCCCTCTGGCTGCATCTGACCCCCTCTGCCTGCATCTGACCCCCTGGCTACTTCCACTCCACTGGCTGCTTCGGACCCCCTGGCTGCCTCTGCCCTCCTTGCTGCTTCTGACCCCTGGCTGCACCACCTCATCCTCAGCTGCATCATCCCATCCTTGGCTGCATCATCCCATCCTCGACTGCATCATCTCATCCTCGGCTGCATCATCTCATTCTCGGCTGCACCATCTTATTCTCGACTGCACCATCTCATCCTCGGCTGCACCATCTCATTCTCGGCAGCATGCATCATCTCATCTCCCAGCTGCATCATCTCATCCCCGGCTGCATCATCTCGTCCCCGGCTATATCTCCCCCTGGACTGCATCTCATCCTTGGATGGCATCTCACCCCCGGACTGCTCCACTCTAGTGACCACTTGTCCATAATTACAACTCACCCTCCCATTGCATCTGATCCCTAGCTACTTCTGACCCTGCTACCCCTCATCTCGCTCACAGTTTAGAATGTTTCCGCTCCTTTGCACTCTCGCTCCCATCTTTCTACACTTTCTGCTACACCCACTCATCCCTCCACCCAGCAACGAAATACTTCTCTCACTCTCCATCCTACCTAGCCACCTCACCACATTCTCTGAACTATTCCTTCACTTTTAATACTCCATTTGCAACCAGGCATGCCCGCCACGTAAACTCTCCTGTTCCCACCTGCTAACTCTCTCCCTGCTCCTCCTACTTGCTGGCGACATTTCCCCTAATCCCGCCCCCCCACCACCACATCCCCACAATCACCTCCACCCCACTCCCACGACCCATCACCATCTATCGTAACCTCGCCATCACTAACCCTCGTAACCTCACCAACCTTAGACCCATTCCGCCAGCCCCTTCTCCCTCAATCCGCCTATCTGGCGCACCCTGGAACGCCTGCTCTATCTGCAATAAACTCCCTTTCATCCACAACCTCTTTATCACAAACAAACTCTCATTCCTTGGCATCACCCCCTCCGACACGGCCTCCCCTACTGCATCTTATGGCGGACTGAGTCTTTCCCATACTCCCGCCCCTCTGACAAGCATGGCGTACTCCTGTCCAACACCTGCTTCTTCACCCCTATTCCACTGCCTCCTTCTGCCACTCTCCCCTCTTTCGAAGCCCACTCCGTCCACATCTTCTCCCCCTGTAATCTTCAGCTGCCCATCATCTACCGCCCCCCTGGATCCATCGCCTCCTTCCTTGACCATTTCACCACTTGGCTAGTTCACTTCCTTTCTGCTGACATCCCCACTATCATTATGGGTGACTTCAATATCCCCATTGACAACTCCCACCCATCCACCTCTCAACTGCTTTCCCTGACCACCTCATTTGGGCTCTCCCAATGGTCCTCCTCTGCCACCCACAAAGATAGCCATACGCTGGACCTCATCTTCACCCACCTTTGCTCCCCCACTAACCTCACAAACTCACCGCTCCACCTGTCTGACCACAATCTATTGACTTTCTCCTTCCTCTCCTCCCCTATGCTACCCCTTCTCCGCAAACTCAATCACCCCTGCAGAAACCTATAACTCATTAATCTACACCTATTCTCAGAAACCCTCCTCCCTCTCGCCGACATAACTTCCATACGCGACACAGACACTGCCACCACCTTGTACAACACCACAATAATTAAGGCCCTCGACTCAGCCACCCCCCTCACACACCCCGCTCCATGCACAAACAGGCAACCCTGGCACACTGCCCTCACTAAAGACCTGAGATGGGCCTCCAGGGTCGCCGAGAGGAGATGGAAAAAATCTCACTCCACTGAGCACTTCGCGTTGTTCAAACGGTCCCTCACTGACTTCAAGACCACACTCGCTGCCGCCAAACAAGCCTTCTTCTCATCCCTAATAACCTCCCTGTCCCACAATCCCAAACAGCTTTTCAGAACTTTCAATTCCTTACTCCGTACACCCACTCCTCCTCCCTCTCCCCTTATCTTTGCTGAAGACTTTGCATCCTTCTTCAAAGAGAAGACTAACAGAATCAGAGACAGCTTTGACCCACTGTCCCCACAACTCCCCCTCTCACTTACCCTCTCCTTCCATCAGCTGCTTCCCCCCCATAACTGAAGATCAGCTCTCCTCCCTCCTGTCGAAATCGCACCTCACCACCAGCACCTACAACCCGCTCCCATCCCACCTCAATCCCAACCTCACCTCGGTTTTCATCCCAGCCCTAACCCATCTCTTCAACCTATCACTTACTACTGGCATTTTCCCCTCAGCCTTCAAAGATGCCTTGATCACACCCATCCTCAAAAAACCCTCCCTCGACCCAACATCTGTCTCTAACTATTGCCCCATATCTCTTCTCCCTTCGCCTCTAAACTACTTGAACAGCACGTCCATTCAGAGCTGTCCTCCCACCTCTCTTCCTATTCCCTCTTTGACCTCCTACAATCTAGCTTCCGACCGCACCACTCCACTGTGACAGCCCTGTCCAAAATCACCAATGACCTACTGACTGCCAAGAGCAAACGTCACTACTCCGTCCTCCTCCTCGACCTATATGCCGCCTTCCACACTGTTGACCATTTCCTTCTACTTCGGATCCTGCAATCTCTTGGCATCACTGACCTAGCCCTCTCCTGGATCTCCTGATACCTGACGGACCAGACCTTCAGCGTCACCCACTCCCACACCTCCTCCTCGCCCTACCCCCTATCTGTCGGGGTCTCCCAAAGCTCAGTTCTGGGACCATTACTCTTCTCCATCTACACTCTCGACCAAGGGCAACTCATTAAGTCCCACGGCCTCCAGTACCACCTCTACGCCGACATCACCCAAATCTACCAGTCTGGACCCGACATCACCTCCCTACTATCCAAAATTCCACAATGCCTGACCGTCATCTCATCCTTCTTCTCTGCTCGCTTCCTTAAGCTGAACATGGACAAAACTGAGTTCATCGTCTTGCCCCCAAGCTGCTCTACCCCACTACCCGACCTAAACATCCTCGTCAATGACTGCTCCCTCTCCCCAGTCCCCGACGCCAAGTGCCTCGGGGTAATCCTTGACTCTTCCCTCTCCTTAAAACCCCACATCCAGGCCCTCGCCACCCTCCGCTGCCTGACGAATCCATCTGTCTTCCCACTATTCCTCTGTCTCCTCCCTCTGCCAAGCCCTTCACTGGCTCCCCACTTCTTAGAGATCCCGGTTTAAAACACTAAACATGATTTACAAGGCCATCCACAACCTGTCCCCTTCATACATCTCCGACATGGTCTCCCGATACCTACCCTCATGCAACCTACGATCCTCCCAAGAACTCCTTCTCCGCTCCCATCTCATCTCCAGACACAACCGCATACAAGACTTCTCCCATGCCTCTGTTATACTCTGGAACTCTCTGCCCCATCACATCAGACACTCTCCTACTGTGCTAACCACTGAGCCACAATATACTGTGGTAACCACTGATCCACCGTATACAATGCTAACCACTGAGCCACTGTATACATTGCTAACCACTGAGCCACCGTATACAGTGCTAACCACTGAGCCACTTTATACATTGCTAACCACTGAGCCACCGTATACTGTGCTAACCACTGAGCCACCATACAGTGCTAACCACTGAGCCACCATACAGTGCTAACCACTAAGCCACCATATACTGTGCTAACCACTGAGCCACCTTATACAGTGCTAAGCACTGAGTCACCTTAGCCTCTGCTGCCCGACGAATCCATCTGTCTGTCTGTAAAACACTAAACATGGCTTACAAGGCCATCCACAACCTGTCCACTTCAGGGTATCTTTACACGCCGCAATCTCGCCAGGTAATCTTAAAGGTGAGACGTCGCCCCGAACCGATCGCCGTGAAATCGCCCCACGGTTGCGGCGTGTGATTGGGGAATTTGGCGGCAATAAATCGCCTCTCGCCTGTCACCTGATTACTGAGCATTGCTTTGAAATCAGACGAGATCATGAAGGCGAGATTTCCGGGTTTTGGCGTGTGATAGGGCGATAGTGATGGAATCTGTGTTGCCTATTGATCTTCTGTAGGCATGCCACAGCGTGCTGTAGTCCGCGCCCCATCTGCGATGATTAGTGGTGGGTACTGTGTTCCCATTGGATGTCAGTTGACATATTTGAAGAGCTGTCCATTCAGCTCCTACATCTTCTCCTACACAACAGTACGCAAACACAGTTCATGAATTGGTGACATAGTTGCGCGCAAGCTATGTCATCCGCATGTATTCATCAGCACTATGTTGAGTATAGTGCCACATGCTATGTCAGACATTGCTGTACACATCGTACATGGGTGACATGGGCCACGCACTACAATCACCCTATGCGGTGTGAATTAGGTGATGCAGATGGGTACATTATCCTGCATAGCCATTGTGTAGTGTAAGCCACAGTCCTGCACAACACAGCTCCTGTGTGACGCTTTTGCGCCTCGAAAGTGTGTTGCAGTAGCCACTATCGACAAGACGAGCTTGTATTAATGACAAAGTCCGATAGATAATGGCGTCATGTATTAACCAGCCTTCCAGAGCAGGCTGCCCAATCGAAACGCTGTTGCGTTGTCCAATGAGCGTGTTTGGGGCGCGGTGTACAGCACTGTGGCACGCCTATGTCCTCGCCACGCTGAACATGTACGCCCACAGTACCTTTGGGATTGCGGCGTGTGAAGCGGCGATGGGAGTCGAGTGGATTGGTTTCGCTGTGGGTGAGGTGATTTCCGGGACGACACATCGCCTTTCCTTCAGGGCGAGATTGCGGCGTGTAATAGCGCCACCAGCAATCTTAGGAGAGCATGAAAAACGTGCACGCACACGTTAGATCGCCTCATTATCACCAGGCGAGATTGTGGCGTGTAAAGGTACCCTCATACATCTCCGACATGGTCTCCCGATACCTACTCTCGCGCAACCTGCGATCCTCCCAAGAACTCCTTCTCCGGTCCCCTCTCATCTCCTCCCACAACTGCATACAAGACTTCTCCCATGCCTCTGCTATACTCTGGAACTCTCTGCCCCATCAAATCAGACACTCTCCTACCCTGGGAACCTTCAAAAGAAGCCTGAAGACCCCCCTCTTCCGTAAAGCCTACAACCTGCAATGAGGCCCGGTCCACCGCACCACCTCACGACCGACACTTCCCCCTCCGACTGTATCTCCACCCGCCCCTCGTAGACTGTGAACCTTCGTGGACAGGATTTTCTCCCCTCATGTACCTGTATGACCTTATTGTGCACATTTGCCCTTTCCGCATGTAAAGCGTCATGGAATCCAATGGCGCTATATAAATAAATAATCTAATAAATTATCACGAATAATATGTGTCACAGACTTCCGGTGCTTATGTCGCTATCCCACAATGCACCGTGGCACCATTGTGGGATAGCGACACAAGTGACAAAAGTGACACAGACCTCATCGCTACCGTCGGGAGATCAGCAGCACCAGCCGCTGATCTCCCGACGGTAGCCGTGGCTCATCACCTGCTGCACAGAGGTCAGCGGTGAAGCAGCCGGGAGATGAGCGGCGCGCAGCGGAAGTGCCCCGACCGCCATATTGGAACACCCAAGTTATGGGTATTTCGATATAGTGGCCGGGATTTGGCGGGAGATTTGAATTCTGTGCCGCTTAGCCAGTCAGCGGCGCAGGATTCAAATCTTCCGCCAAGCCGCACACCGCTACGCTGATTGGTCGCTGCCAACCATGGTGACAAATCAGCCCTCCTGGCGCGTGATTTAAATTGTGCTTCGCTGATTGGTCACCGCGATCAGTGGCGACCAATTAATGAAGCGGCTCGCACCTTGGCAGGAGATTTGAGCCAATCTCAGCCAATGAGCTGTGCCATGCAGCTTTGGCGGGGGATTTGAGCAGTCCCGCGCCACTCATTGGCTCAGCCGGCAGCCAATGAGCGGTGCAGGATTAAAATCCCCCGCCACCATATAGTGCTTACCAGTAAGCCACTAAATACTGTGCTAACCACTGAGTCACCATATACGGTGGTAACCACTGAGCCACCGTATACAATGCTAACCACTGAGCCACCGTATACAGTGCTAACCACTGAGCCACCGTATACAGTGCTAATCACTGAGCCACTGTATACATTGCTAACCACTAAGCCACCGTATAATGTGCTAACCACTGAGCCACCATATACAGTGCTAACCACTGAGCCACCATATACTGTGCTAACCACTGAGCCACCATATACATCATATAAATCTCGCAAAAAAAGCGTACTTTCTGGAGAGAGGACTATACTATTCATTACTACAGCACCTGTTCATTTCACCACACTCCCGGGCCTATTTCTAGTAATAATAATAATAACTAAAATAGTTATATCCACCACCATCAGCCAGCACCCATATCCCGCAGCTTCTTAGGGTACCGTCACACGTGGAGATATTGTCAGCGATTTTTATGGCGACGCATGTGCGCGCACACGTTATTGATAGTCGACCAACGTCGCCGTCGCCTATTTACACGTGGCGACAACTCAGCCAACGCTTAGGCGATGAGCCAGGCCGGAAGTTGTCTGTGCCTCGCACAAGCGCTATGGGGAATCAAGTCAGTGGTAGACGCTTCCGCGTCACACAGAGCCTCGAAGAAGTGTGATTGGTTGCAACCAAACACCAATTGCTGTGTCCTTGTTCGCAGCACCACATGGTTAAATATAAGCATGAATGCACGTATTGGCTCGTTGCTCAGTCAACTCTCGTGTGATGTGTAGCGGATTATTGCTATAGGCATTGGCATGAGCAACAAGCCTAAACAGGGCGCTCATGTGTCGAGTAATTGTATAGAGAAGCTGTATGGCGCTTATGTAATGTACCCTTAGAGTACCGTCACACCTAGATATATCGTAGGCGATTTTTATGGCGACGCTAAGGCGTCGCCTAATGTGACTGGGCGAGGGCGACACATCTGAGTGGTCGCCTGGTTTCACAGCACAGCTCTGAAACCAGGCGACCATTCTGTGGCGATGTGTACTAATCGCCGTGTGTAACGTGTCAATAGCGATGTAAAGAGCGACAGCACGCATCGCCTAAATATGTCCGGTAGGCATTTCTGGGCGTAGTTACTACCTCTGGCAGTCTGCGTGGATTGGTGGCAGCTCCAGCGTTCCGATTGGTAGTCTTGTTCCTCGCCGCCATATTTGATGATGTGTTCGTCCAAAGGTGTATTACCCAGGAGCGTACATACTATAAAGCAGCGCATTGATGTGGCCTGTGTGTTTGCAGCTGTGTGTGTTCAATGTGCAGAGATGTGCGACGGCCAAATGTGTCTTTAACACCAACACAATTGTCATTACATGTCAACTCATGTCTGCATCAGAGCGCTGTAGTGGCAGCCTTCATGTTTAAAGTCTATGACGCCAAAGCATATAGTGTATCCTGTTGCTTTTGCGCCTCTGGGCCCCCGTCAACATGTGACATCTCTCCCGTGCATTGGTACGCCATAACATTGTCAGTCTTTTGGCGCCAACTTCCTGGTGCTTTCCCTTCCCCTGCAGAATAGTAAAATGGCATCACCCATCTACCTGCAACATCCACATAAACAATACACTTCTGTGGGTCATGTGTCACAACACACTTGTATGCACACACAATAACCACAGGCCTACAGTATGTGTGTAAATATGCATAAAGCAGCGTCAGCATGTAGGCCATTATGTCACACCACTCAGGTCACACACTGGAAACCTGTGTCTTTTGTTTTTCCTTTTGGATTTTGCGAACACATTGCATATGGACATTGGGCCTGTTGGGGCCACCCGGACACCAAATGTGAAAATAAACTTTACCTACACAACCATACACCTGTGTTTAGTGTTTGTTTCCTTATTATGAACCTTTGGATTTTTGGATATTGAATGCAGAGTTGCTTAAAAGGCCACGACTAAATTGCATTAATTATGTTACAAATACTGTGTGTTTATTTGTCCCAGGAAAGAGATGCATGTACCAGTATGGTGTTACCAAAATCGTATGGTGAAATAATGTCTGATTTATAGGGGTACATAAGCATTGGGGACATATGTACGGGACCCAGGGACAGGCCTTTGTGGTGACACTGTATCGTGCCTGTGTGTGTTTTCCTCCATATACATGTATTTAATTATACATCTGCTGTACATACACATGGGCAAGGCAGTGTTAGCTGAACAATACATATGTCCCACCTAACTGCAAAGACACAAATATCTGTGCACACACATACTTGGTCAAGGCTCCAATATTATTAGCACACCACCACAAAATATAGGAAAATGAATAAGGCTTTATTTAAGGACAAAACACGAAAATGTAAAAACAATTAAAAACATCAAAAGACCACAGTCCAAAAGGAGATGGGGCCCCTGCAATATCAAAAATAGATACACATATCAAGTGTTTCTACGATACAACAGACCAAATGCACAATATCCATATTAAAAGACACTCAAAGTCATTTCAAGGACAATCAGGATAAATTCATATGAAAAAAAGAAAATTACATTAATTGCTAATCCATGAAAAAGGTCAAGAAAAAGTGCATAGCTGTGGGTATAAAACAGATTGATTTGTGCTCGCCTTGGTAACAGATCAGGACAGCCTGTGCCAAAGTATATATGGCAGTATCAGGATGACATCCCACATAGGCAGACAGAAATAACAAACACAGTCCTAATAGGACGCAATGGAATCCCATGTGAAATCAATAATGAGACTAGTCTGCCTCCAGCCTGTCCGTCCCTAGTGTCCTGTGACCGAGGTCTGGGCGGATGTTCTGGCTAGCAGATCTATACCTGTGTAGATGTCAAAAGAGTCCAGTGCCAAGGGTTGATGTAACACAGTGTGACACAAGGCAGGGGACGCCCGAATCCCACGAGTATCGCCGCTGCAAGGCGGCTTCGTCAGGGAGGCGTGGCTACACATCGGGCGTTCCGCCCTTAAATACTAGCACCAATCAAACAGCTATTCCTGCCGTGTTGTGTGTTGCCATGGCTCCCCCACTGGAACCGGAAGTGACATTCCGGGAGCTACAAGGAAACATGTATGCGGTCACATGATTTAAAATAGATAAATAACTGGTAGATAGTAAGAATAATGACAAAAGACCCGGCGCTTTGTAATGAATATGGAATCTAATGAGCATACAAATAAACATATATCAATTTTGTGCAAAACGTCCAAATCCCATGATAGTTAATTCTATAGCAATTTATACCAAATCCTGAACACAGGTATGATGTTTGGAACAAGTGTCTTCCTTGTTTTCTGTTTTGTCCTTAAATAAAAGCCTTATTCATTTTCCTATATTTTGTGGTGGTGTGCTGCTATTTAATTTGTCAATTCTTTTTCTATGATTATGGTTTCTTGTTGATAAAAGCAGCACCTCCTACCCTTATTGGGATATTTAATTCTCAGTGGTGCACCTTAGTCTTTTGTAATTGGCTCCAATATTATTCTGACTAACAGAGCAAGAGTGAATGTATTATCCAACGTAGTAGCACAACACACATTACATAAGCGCCATACGGATTCACTATACAATTACTCGACACGCGAGCACCCTGTTTTGGCTTGTTGCCACGCCAATGCCTATAGCAATAATCCACTACACATCACACGAGAGTTGACTGAGCAACGAGCAAATATGCACATGCATGCTTATATTTAACGATGTGGTGCTGCGAACAAGGACACAGCAATTGGTGCTTGGTTGCAACCAATCAGACTTCTTCGAGGCGTCACACAACATAATGTGTAACGCCTACCTCCGAGACGCGTGACAAAATTAAGCCCACATCGCTGATGTGGTTGCTCTGTGTGACGCGGAAGCGTCCACCACCGACTTGATCCCCCATGGCGCTTGGGCGAGGCACAGACAACTTCTGGCCCGGCTCATTGCCTAATCGTCGGCTGAGTTGTCGCCACGTGTAAATAGGCGATGGCGACGTTGGTCGACTGCCAAAAACGTGTGCGCACACGTGCGTCGCCATAAAAATCGCCGACGATATCTCCAGGTATGACGGTACCCTTATTGTTACGGTCAATCCAGTCATTTGCCTCTTCTGGTGACTGGAAAAAGTGCACCTTCTCCAATGCTGCCACTCTGTTTGGCAGCGTATAGCATGGAATATGTGATGCCAAAAGCTCGCAGTCTCCTTTTTACTTCATTGAAAAGCATCCACATCTTCTGTACTGTTGGGGAATAGTCCGGATATATGGAAACATTCTGACTGTCGATCATCAGGTCTTTAACAGTTCTGGCCTTTCTCAGAATGATGTGTCTATCACGGTAGTTCAGTATCTTAGCCAAGATGGCACGGGGAGCTGCTCCAGGAGGCATGGGTCTCATTGGTACTCTATTCGTCCTCTCTACAACAAACACCTTAGATAGGGCAACCACACAGATTTTTTGTATTAGCCAGTTCTCAATAAATTCAGTGGGGTTACAGCCCTCAGCCTTTTCCGAAACCCCCACAATATGCACATTATTCCTCCGTGAGCATTTCTCAAGATAGTCATTTTTGGTTGTAACTTCTGACAACTGCTTCAAGCATTGAAAATGGACCTTTTGTATTTTAGCTATTTGATCCTCAGCAGTACTAACTCTTTCTTCACTCTGCCCAGTTCTGGCATCAGCTTTTTGCATAGCAGCCTTCATTGTTAACACCTTTGTCTGCATATTCTGCACCTGCTGAGTTAATGTTGTGAAAGCCTCTTTACAGTATATCACCACCGCAAAAACATCCTTGATAGTGGGCTCAGCATTATCTGGAGCAGCCCGAGCTCCTGCACCTCTAACTTCTGATTCCCCCTTTCAGAGTCACTGCCATCCCCCATTGAAGGAGTCTCCCGGTGTTGCTCCTGCTCTCCCTCACTCTCTTCACCCTGTGCCTCCAGCTCCCCGCTCCAATCCATATTCTGGTCTTCTTCCTCCACCCTTGCAAACCTCTCCAGGCGGGCAGCCGCCGCCATCCACCTAATGAAGGCCGTATTTTCCTTTACCGCCTCCTCCTGGGCTTCGGTGCCATCTTTCAATCGGCCGCTCTCTGCAGCACTGGCGTCTTTCTGCCTCTGCCTGGTCATATTTGAGTCTCGCTCGGCTCCAGCGACACCCCCGGAGTCTAAGGGTGAGTCCAGCGTTGTCTCCGGTGTTTCTTCGGCCTGGCACTGCGGCGGTCACAGCCAGTGAGCAAAGTTGCAGGCAGGATAGCTCTGAGCTGCGACTGCTTACATTGCTGGCTAGGCCTCGCCCAAGTCTTTACCCTGTCTTGGTTATATCACTTCCGATACAGGTCTTGAGATGGATCTAGAGAAGGTCTCCACCGTGCTTAAGTGGCCCTGACCTGAATGAATCAATGCCATTCAGCGGTTCCTGGGATTCGCCAAATACTATGGGCAATTCATCCCCCACTTCGCCTCACTGGTAAGACCACTAATCACCCTGACTTGTAAAGGTTTCAAGCCTAAGGATTGGACTCCTGAGGCTGAGTCAGCTTTTGCCTCCCACAAACAAGCCTTCTCAGCCTCCCTGGCCTCAGCCTCCCTGGCTCTTCACAAACAAATGATCAACAAGCCGTTTTTCCTTAAAGTGGACGCTTCGTCATCTGGATCCGGAGCAGTCCTCACACAAAAACTGCCTACCGGTAAGATGGCAACCTGTGGTTTCTTCTCTAAGGCATTCTTGCCCTGCGAATGTAACTACTCAATTGTGGATAGAGAATTACTGGCAATTAAGCTAGCCTTAGCAGAATTGCTATATCTACTTGAAGGCGCAGTTCATCCGGTCATAATTTACACTGTGTTCCAAATTATTATGCAAATTGGTTTTAAGTGTCATAGGGTTGTTTTTTTGCTTTCTTTTAATGAAACCCATTGATGGGATTGTGTCTCAGAGTTCTTCGGATCACTGAAATCAATCTGATACCTGTGATAATTAGTTTGGCAGGTGAGCCCAATAAAAGGCAAACTGGGTGTTCCACAATATTACGTAGGCCACAGTTTTCAAGTAACATGGGAAAGAAAAAGGACCTCTCCACTGCCAAAAAGCAACAAATAGTGCACTGCCTTGACCAAGGGATGAAAACATTAGATATTTCACAAAAACTTAAGCGTGATCATAGTACTGTGAAGAGATTTGTGGCTGATTCTGAGCACAGACGTGGTCGTGCAGATAAAGGCAGAATGAGGAAGGTTTCAGCCAGGCAAGTTCATTGGATTAAGTGAGCAGCTGCTAAAAAAGCCTTACAAACCAGCAAACAGATATTTGAATCTGCTGGTGCCTCTGGAGTCCCTGGAACCTCAAGGTGTAGGATCCTTCAAAGGCTTATTGTGGTGCATAAACCTACTATTCGGCCACCCCTAAACAGTGCTCACAAGCAGAAATGGTTGCAGTGGGCCCAGACATACATGAAGACTAATTTTCAACCAGTCTTGTTTACTGATGAGTGCCGAGCAACCCTGGAAGGTCCAGATGGATGGAGTAGTGGATGGTTGGTGGATGGCCACCATGTCCTAACAAGGCTGCGACGTCAGCAAGGAGGTGGAGTCATGTTTTGGGTTGGAATCATGGGGAAACAGCTGGTAGGCCCCTTTAAGGTTCCTGAAAGTGTGAAAATGATCTCTGCAAAGTATATAAGGTTTCTGACTGAGAACTTTCTTCTATGGTACAAAAAGCAGAAACGTGCCTTCAGGAGCAAAATCATCTTCATGCATGACAATGCACCATCTCGTGCTGCAAACAATAACTCTGTGTCATTGGCTGCTATGGGCATCAAAGGAGATAAACTCAAGTGGTGACTTCCATCTTCCCCTAACTTCTACCCTATAGAGAACCTTAGGAGTATAATCAAGCAAAAGATCTATGAGGGTGGGAGGCAGTTCACATCAAAACAGCAGCTCTGGGAAGCTATTCTGACATCATGTAAAGAAATACAAGCAGAAACTCTCCAGACACTCACAAGTTCAATGGATGCAAGAATTGTGAAGGTGAGATCAAAGAAGGGTTGCTATGTAACAAGTAACTTGGCCTGTTAGGATGTTTTGGAGTTAAATAGCTTTTTATTTCAGTAAATGTGACCTCCTAATGCTGCAAATTTAACAAATGATCATTTTCAGTTCTTTAAAACATATCAAATGTTTAGAAACTCTACTGTGCCTAATAATTTGGAACAGTGCATTTAGAGTTTTTTTAATTTTGAAGATTATACTGTTATCATTCGGAGGTTTCTTCAATAAAATTTGTGGTATACTCTAATGGGTGATGACTTTTATTACACTGACTGTCATTTGCACTGACCATTTTGGAAAATCAGAGAAAAAGAACATTTGCATAATAATTTGGAACACAGTTTATACTGATCATAGCAATCTGTCCTATCTTCAAGTCTGCTCAAAGACTCAACCCTCGCCAGGCTCATTGGTCCTTATACTTTGCTCAGTTCAGTTTCTCTCTCCATTTCCGTCCTGCAGAGAATATTAAAGCTGATGCACTATCCAGGTCCTTCCTCAGCATATCATTGAACTGTCTAAAATGATCACGATGGCTCCAGTCAGGCTGTCCCAGCTATCCCCCGGTAAGACCTTTGTAACTGACAGATATAGTAGAAGTGAGTTGTACGCTGGGGTTATTCTTCAAAGCTTGCTGTCCACGTCGGTCAAAAGAAGACGTTACAGCTGATATCTCGGCACTACTGGTGGCCCACCTTGCGTCAAGAGGTTCTGGACTTTGTTGCAGCCTGTCCCTCCTGTGCTCTTAATAAAGGCCCAGTTGCACACACAGATAATTGTGCAGAGATTGTTCGCAGATCTCTGGTTGCAGTGAAATCATGGACACATTGTTCCATTTTGTGGTCATGTACAGATGGAACAATGTATCCATGATTTCACTGCAACCAGAGATCTGAGAACAATCTCTGCACAATAATCTGTGTGTGTAACTGGGCCTTAAAACACTCAAGAAACTGCCAACTGGTCGCCTTCTCCTGCTCCCAATTCCATCGGCTTCTTGGCAACACATTGCCATGGACTTCATCACGGATCTGCCAGCATTGTACAGTTGCACAGTAATCTGGGTTGATATTGACCTGTTCTGCAAGATGGGACACTTTACTCTGTCTGGTCTCCCTTCTGCAGAGCTCTTCATCCAGCATGTCCTTCGGCATCACGGTCTTCCACTCCACATTGTCTCTGACAGAGGAGTTCAATTCATCTCCAGATTCTGGCGGTCCCTCTGTAAGTTGTTGGATGTCTCCCTGGACTTCTCGGCCTATTACCAACAATCTAACGGCCAAGTAGAGAGTGAATCAAGTCCTTACCAACTATCTGTGACACTTCGTGAATAGTCACCATGGCAACTGGGCCGACCTGCTGTCCTGGGCAGAGTTTTTCTACAACAACCATGTCAGTGAGTCCTCCTCTAACTCCATTTTTCATTGTATATGGACTACCATCCTAGGATCCCGACTCTGTTGCTTCTCGCTTCCGGCAATCCTGCGGCTGAGTCCCTGGCCAAGGATTTCATGAAGGTCTGGACAGAGACCAGGACCTCACTGGAGCAGGCATCAATTTGAACCAAGGAGCATGCGGGTAAGAGATGTCTGGGTCCGCCACCTTTCCAACCAGGAGGTAAGGTATGGCTGTCTTCCAGGCACATTCGTCTTAAGGTTCCTTCTTACAAGCTGACTCCTCATTACATTGGTCCCTTTGAAAGTGCTCCACTGGATCAATGATGTGTGCGATCGTTTGAAGTTGCCTGCATCCATACGGATCCATAACTCCTTCCATGTCTCCCTGCTGAATTCGGTTGTCCTTGGTCGCTACGTCCAGGATCCAGGTAATTTTTCTTCTCCTGTCAGTACCGAGGATGTCTATGAAATCAAGAACATCTTGGTCATGAAGAAAAGAGGTGTCAGGATGCTCTTTCTAGTTGACTGGAAGGGACATGGTCCTGAAGAGAGATGCGGGGAGCATGCGGAGAACATTGATGTCCTCAACTGCAGGTCTGGTCTCCGCTGTTCAGAGAGATTGGAGCCTATCACGCAGGTCTAATGGTACTGCTCACCCTGTCTGTGGCACCAGATTATCGGCGGCTCCTTTCTCTGCTAGGAACCTGCGCCCCCTTGGCAGGTCTCCTGGAAATGCTCTTAGGAGGTTCACTCAGCCTCCTGCACATACTTAAAGCAGCAGAACACCTGTTCTCTATTAGGGCTGTCTCTGCTGTGAAACTGCGTGCATAAAAGGCACCCTCCCCTTTAGGGAGATGCCTTGGCAACAACTTCATTCTGTATGATCTTCCCTCCTGCTTAGACCACACTCTGCTGTGCTCTGCAAATAGCTTTGCTTTATACTAACAACTCTGTCTCCACGAATCCTCTGTTGGATGCTCTCTACCCTGGATCCCTCAAGACACTACGGATCCCACTGCAGGTTGGCCAAGCCATTCGAAGACCAGTAACGGCTGGTTCAGCCTTTCCAGGATTACAAGGAATCTCCAGGATTCTTTCCACCGACTGAGCCAGTATTCCACAGTCTATCCTATCCAGTCTGTATGAGTTACCCCACTGGTCCGAGATTCGCGACATTCAGGCCACCTTGGTGTTGTGATGGGAGGAATCCCTGTGCAGGGGTTAACCTTGCCCAGTGCTCCGCTACGTGGTACAGTGTCGTGATTGAGAGGGATTCCACTCAGATACCTTTCCTCTTTTGTTAAACTTTCTTTTATAAATATCTTCGGTTTTATGAAGCTCATTCTCCTGTCTGAAGTATAGGGTATACAGCTACCACTCCACCATCAGTGGTCTAGTGAGTCCACTAATCTTCATCATGCCCTGGTGGCGTAACAGTAATAACGCAATATGCTAAGGTGAAAACTCAGGGTATAATAATATTTATTCATTTATATAGCGCCATTAATTCCATAGCACTTTACATACATCAGTAATGCCGTCCCCATTGAGGTTCACAATATAAAAAGGACTTGCTTCAGTCACCAGTAGATATATCCTACCTGAGGATTAGGGGCTTCGGTCCCGGCAAGAAGGTCATAACCTGGATCATATTCTGCAGGAGTTCAGCCTAGAATCCTAGAATTCAACTGGAGAAAAAGAGCCGGGGTTTGTCCGCGCTAGACCACAGGGAAAACCGAGGATGCAAGCAAACCTTTATTTAAACTCAAGCCAACGCGTTTCATGGCCACCTGGCCACTTCATCAGGGCAGCAATCTTTTTCTCCTATACTGTATGTATCTGCACCCCGGGATCTGCAGCGGCCAAAACTTCTACAGGTGGTTGTGACTCTCAACCATACCAGGTGAGTGGATTACCTTTGTTAATAACACGCTCGTGTCCCTCATTTACCGCCTTAGTGCGCTCCCCTTCTCTCTAATTTTTTGCAGAATTCAACTGGAAGATACCCAGGTTGGGACAATTCAGTCATCTGGCTACAGACTTTGCTGTGCTCGGTTAGTTTCCTAAGCTTGCTGCTATCCCTTTTCAGTAGGTGCCTGCCAAAAGCAGGCTGCTGCTGGACTGGGGTAGATGGCCTTGGAAGCCCCGAAGGCATAAATATTGTAATCCCTGGTGAGCCAGTGGAAGGGTGTTCCTTGTCACATTTTGTTCTTGCTGGTTATGTGTTATATGCCTTTAACTGTTGGGGATCCAATAAAGTCTAACCAATGTGTTGTTCACTCACCCTGTGTTGTCTGACTAGTGTTCTGCCCACAGGTAAGAAGTTCAGGCATCAGTGAGATGAGCCCTGGTTTATGCGGTCTTTCCAAAGGCATCCGGACCAGCGGACAAGACACCCACTGATTCCCATGTCTCCAAAGGGTCTATGGAGAAAGGCATGGCAAAAAAATGAACCTATAATTTACATGCTGTAGATATTTTTTCTGCACCAAACGCACAAGGAAAAATATGCAACGTGGGCACAGCACTTCTGAATAGAGATGAGCGAGTACTAAAATGCTCGTGTGCTCGAAGCTCGGGCTGAGCATCCCAAGATATTCGTGTACTCGGCCTGAGCACTGAGCCCAATGTTATCCTATGGGAGACCCGAGTATTTTTCTGGCATGACCCCCGGCAGCATGGATAAACCCTAAAAAGTATCAGAACAGTGCTCAAATGACATGGGACCAGCATGGGGAAGACCCCTGTAAGCATTTCAGACTCCAAGGTCACTGCTGTGAACAATGTTGTCAGACTATTACGCCACTTTTACGGACTGTCAAGAAAACGTTACAAAATGAAACCAAAATGGATTTTCATGGAGAAAATATTAAGGGCTCATACCCACTTGTGAGACAGAGTTGGTGTATGTTAGTTTTTTGGATTACATGAAAGATTTAAAAAAAAAAATTGTGTGGCAATCCCATGCCCCTGGAAAGAGACGTACATGAAGGCCTCTTTAAATATTGTGCCCATTTTAAGGAAGTGGGTCTTTTGTAGTATTGCCCTAGGCAGGGCAGAAAAATTTGGGAGGCATTTCAATGCCCCTGGATAGAGACGTGCATGAGGGCCTCTTTAAATATTGTGCCCATTATAAGGAAGTGGGTCTTTTGTAGTATTGCCCTAGACAGGGAAGCCAAAAATTGTGTGGCACTCTGATGCCCCTGGATAGAGGCGTGCATGAGGGCCTCTTTAAATAATGTGCCCAATTTAAGGAAGTGCGTCTGTTGTAGTATTGACCTAGGCATGGCAGTCAAAAATTGTGTGGCACTCCCATGCCTCTGGGAAGAGACGTACATGAAGGCCTCTTTAAATCATGTGCCCATTATAAGGAAGTGGGTCTTTTGTAGGATTGCTCTAGGCAGGAAAACCAAAAGTTGTGTGGCACTCTTATACCCCTGGATAGAGGCGTACATGAGGGCCTCTTTTAATAATGTGCCCATTTTAAGGAAGTGGGTCTTTTGTAGTATTTCCCTAGGCAGGGCTGCCAAAATTATGAGGCACCCCAATGCCTCTGGATAGAGACGTGCATGAGGGCCTCTTTAAATAATATGTCCATTTTAGGGAAGTGGGTCTTTTGTAGTATTGCCCTAGGCAGGGCAGCCAAAAGTTGGGAGACACTTCAATGCCCCTGGATAGAGGCGTGCATGAGGGCCTCTTTTAATATTGTGAAATGGGAAAGGGAAGGGGAGTGGTTCACCCACATGTCTCCAGGATCCTGGTCTGCTGGCTGGATGGCTGGTTCCATCCATATATAGCAATAATATATATATATATATATTTATACTGTATATATCTATTATATAATCACGAATCGGAAAAGCGCCCTCTGGGCGCTACTTCCGGCGTGGTCATGTGGATACGAACGAAGCATTGGCCGCGAAGCGGCCAATGCGGGTCGTTAGCCTGCGCGAGCAATGGCCGCGAGGCCATTGCGAGTCGCTGGCCCATCTCCGCACAGCCCCCCCCATGTCCGCACAGCCCCCCCCATGTCCGCACAGCCCCCCCATGTCCGCACAGCCCCCCCCATGTCCGCACAGCCCCCCCCATGTCCGCACAGCGCCCCCCATGTCCGCACAGCCACCCCCATGTCCGCACACCCACCCCGCAACAAAACCACCCCCAACAATATCCGCACAGCCCCCCATGTCCGCACAGCCACCCCGCAACAAAACCACCCCAACAATGTCCGCACAGCCCCCCATGTCCGCACAGCCACCCCATGTCCGCACAGCCCCCCCATGTCCGCACAGCCACCCCCATGTCCGCACAGCCACCCATGTCCGCACACCACCCGCAACAAAACCACCCCCAACAATGTCCGCACAGCCCCCCATGTCCGCACAGCCACCCCGCAACAAAACCACCCCCAACAATGTCGCACAGCCCCACTATGTCCGCACAGCCCCCCCATGTCCGCACAGCCCCCCCATGTCCGCACAGCCCACCCATGTCCGCACAGCCCCCCATGTCCGCACAGCCACCCCCATGTCCGCACAGCCACCCCCATGTCCGCACAGCACCCGCAACAAAACCACTCCCACCAATGTCCGCACAGCCCCCCCATGTCCGCACAGCCCCCCATTTCCGCACAGCCCCCATGTCCGCACAGCCACCCCGCAACAAAACCACCCCACCAATGTCCGCACAGCCCCCCATGTCCACGCCACCCATGTCCGCACAGCCCCCCATGTCCGCACAGCCACCCCACAATGTCCGCACAGCCACCCCACCTAAGCCTCCCCTAACTCCCGCCCCTAAGTCCCTACCCTCTAAGCCCCGCCGCACCTAAAAGCCCCGCCGCACCTAAGCCCTACCCCTAAGCCCTGCCGCACCTAAAAGCCCGCCGCACCTAAGCCCTGCCGCACCTAAGCCCGACCCGCCGCACCTAAGCCCTACCCCTAAGCCCCGCCGCACCTAAGCCCCTATCCCTAAGCCCCGCCGCACCTAAAACACCCCCCACCTAAAAGCCCGCCGCACCTAGCCCCTACCCCTAAGCCCCGCGCACCTAAGCCCCTATCCCTAAGCCCGCCGCACCTACAGCCCGCCGCACCTAAGCCCCTACCCCTAAGCACCGCCGCACCTAAGCCCTATCCCTAAGACCCGCCGCACCTACAAGCCCCGCCGCACCTAAAAGCCCCGCCGCACCTAAGCCCTACCCCTTAAGCCCCGCCGCACCTAAGCCGACCCGCCACACCTAATCCCCTACCCCCTAAGCCCCGCCGCACCTAAAAGCCCCGCCGCACCTAAGCCCCCCTACACCCCTAAGCCCGCCGCACACCTAAGCCCCTACCCCTAAGCCCTACGCCGCCGCACCTAAGCCTACACCCGCCGCACCTAAGCCCCTACCCGCCGCACCTAAGCCCCTACCCCTAAGCCCCGCCGCACCTAAGCCCCTACCCGCCGCACCTAAGCCCTACCCCTAAGCCCCGCCGCACCTAAGCCCACGCCCGCCGCACCTAAGCCCACTACCCCCTAAGCCCCGCACCGCCCCTATCCCTAAGCCCGCGCACGCCCTACCCGCGCACTAAAGCCCCCCCGCACCTAAGCCGCCGCCTACCTACCCTAAGCCCCGCCCACCTAAGCCCTACCCCTAAGCCCGCGCACTAAGCCGCCGCACCTAAGCCCCTACCCTAAGCCCCGCCGCACTAACCCTACCCCCTAAGCCCCGCCTACCTACAAGCCCGCCGCACTAAGCCCGCCGCACCTAAGCCCCTACCCCTAAGCCCCGCCGCACCTAAGCCACCGACCCGCCGCACCTACAAGCCGCCCACCTAAGCCCCGCCCCTAAGCCACCAGCCCGCACCTAAGCCCCTACCCCCTAAGCCCCGCCGCACCTAAGCCCCTACCCCCCCTAAGCCCCGCCGCACCTAAGCCCGACCCTGCCCGCGCACCTAAGCCCCTACCCCCTAAGCCCGCCGCACCTAAGCCCCGACCCGCACCTAAGCCCCTACCCCCTAAGCCCCGCCGCACCTAAGCCCTACCCCCTAAGCCCCGCCGCACCTAAGCCCCCCTAAGCCCCCTAAGCCCGCCGCACCTAAGCCCCTACCCCCTAAGCCCCGCCGCACCTAAGCCCCTACCCCCTAAGCCCCGCCGCACCTAAGCCCCTACCCCCTAAGCCCCGCCGCACCTAATCCCCTACCCCCTAAGCCCCGCCGCAACTAAAAGCCCCGCCGCACCTAAGCTCCTACCCCCTAAGCCCCGCCGCACCTAAGCCCCGACCCGCCGCACCTAAGCCCCTACCCCCTAAGCCCCGCCGCACCTAAGCCCCTACCCCTAAGCCCCGCCGCACCTAAGCCCCGACCCGCCGCACCTAAGCCCTACCCCCTAAGCCCTGCCGCACCTAAGCCCCTACCCCTAAGCCCCGCCGCACCTAAAAGCCCCGCCGCACCTAAGCCCTACCCCCTAAGCCCTGCCGCACCTAAGCCCCTACCCCTAAGCCCGCCGCACCTAAGCCCCTACCCCTAAGCCCCGCCGCACCTAAGCCCCGACCCGCCGCACCTAAGCCCCTACCCCCTAAGCCCCGTCGCACCTAAGCCCCTACCCCCTAAGCCCCGCCGCACCTAAAAGCCCCCGCGCACCTAAGCCCCTACCCCCTAAGCCCCGCCACACCTAAGCCCCTACCCCCTAAGCTACGCCGCAACTAAAAGCCCCGCCGCACCTAAGCCCCTACCCCCTAAGCCCCGCCGCACCTAAGCCCCTACCCCTAAACCCCGCCGCACCTAAAAGCCCCGCCGCACCTAAGCCCCTACCCCCTAAGCCCCGCCGCACCTAAGCCCCGACCCGCCGCACCTAAGCCCCTAATGCCCTACCCCCTAAACCCCGACGCACCTAAAAGCCCCGCCGCACCTAAGCCCCTACCCCTAAGCACCACCGCACCTAAGCCCCTATCCCCTAAGCCCCGCCGCACCTAAAAGCCCCGCCGCACCTAAGTCCCTAATGCCCTACCCCCCTAAGCCCCGACGCACCTAAAAGCCACGCCGCACCTAAGCCCCTACCCCCTAAGCCCCGCCGCACCTAAGCCCCTATCCCCTAAGCCCCGCCGCACCTAAAAGCCCCGCCGCACCTAAGCCCCTAATGCCCTACCCCCTAAGCCCCGACGCACCTAAAAGCCCCACCGCACCTAAACCCCTACCCCCTCAGCCCCGCCGCACCTAAGCCCCTATCCCCTAAGCCCCGCCGCCTCCTAAGCTCCCGCCGCTTACCCCCGCCGCTGTCGCTAACACCTAAGGCCCTACACCCGAAGTCCCCGCCGTCCCCTAACCTAACGCCCCCGTCGATCACTTACATGCCTTCTTAGTCATCTGATCGTCCGTCGCGATCCACAACTCCTCCGTCCGGCCAGGCGTCCTCTTCCTCCGGCCCCGCCAGTCTTCTCTCTTCTTTCCGACAACTTCCAGCTCCGACGTCCTCTTCACTTCTCATTAAGATAGAATGGACGAAAAATCCGCCATTCTATCTCAATGAGATGTGAGCCGCTCTTCTGATTGGTCGCTGTCTACTGCCCTCAACCAATCAGAAGAGCCCCTCATTTCCCATTGACATACATTAGCGATGTGTCGGCGATTTTATGGCCGCCCACCTGGTTCTATTTGTCGGCCCTAAAATCGCGGACACACGCTAATGCATGTCTATGGGCGGTGAGTTCGAATTCTGATTGGTCGGCGTCAGCAGAGAGCGACCAATCAGAAATCGGGCTGACTGCCCATAGACATGCATTAGCGGTCTGTCTGCGATTTTAGGGCCGACAAATAGAACCAGGTGGCCGCCCATAAAATCGCCGACACACCGCTAATGTATGTCAATGTGAAATTACGGGCTCTTCTGATTGGCTGAGGGCAGTACACAGCGACCAATCAGAAGAGCGCCTCAAAAAATAAATTTAATAATAAAAATAATAATTAAAAAATAATTAAAAAATAATAAAAAAATAAATAAAAAATAATAAATAATTCAATAAAAAATAATAATAATAAAAAAAAATAAATGCTAATAAGATGAGCCCTTTCAGCGGACCCGAAGGAGAACTGTGTCTCAGCCTCAGGCTCACTTAAAATAAATAATAAATTTAATAATAAAAATAATAATTAAAAAAATAATTAAAAAATAATAAAAAAATAAATAAAAAATAATAAATAATTCAATAAAAAATAATAATAAAAAAAAATAATAAATGCTAATAAGATGAGCCCTTTCAGCGGACCTGAAGGAGAACTGTGTCTCAGCCTCAGGCTCACTTAAAATAAATAATACATTTAATAATAAAAATAATAATTAAAAAATAATTAAAAAATAATTAAAAAATAAATAAAAAATAATAAATAATTCAATAAAAAATAATAATAAAAAAAAAAAAAAAATGCTAATAAGTTGAGCCCTTTCAGTGGACCTGAAGGAGAACTGTGTCTCAGCCTCAGGCTCACTTAAAATAAATAATAAATTTAATAATAAAAATAATAATTAAAAAGTAATTAAAAAAATAAAAAAAATAAATTAAAAATAATTCAATAAAAAATAATAATAAAAAAAAAAATTAAATGCTAATAAGATGAGCCCTGTCAGCGGACCTGAAGGAGAACTGTGTCTCAGCCTCAGGCTCACTTAAAATAACTAATAAATTTAATAATAAAAAAAATAATTAAAAAATAATTAAAAAATAATAAAAAAATAAATAAAAAATAATAAAAAAATAAATAAAAAATAATAATAAAAAAATACAAATATGCTAATAATATGAGCCCTTTGAGCGGACCGGAAGGAGAACTGTGTCTCAGGCTCAGGCTCACTTAAAATAACAAATAATAAATTAATTTAATAATAAAAAAAA
The DNA here is from genome assembly GCA_033576535.1 of Allobates femoralis. NCBI lineage: Eukaryota > Metazoa > Chordata > Amphibia > Anura > Aromobatidae > Allobates > Allobates femoralis. The sequence continues at coordinate 232,071,584 of JARQOC010000006.1, forward strand.
TAATTAAAAAAAATTCACAAAAAAAATAAAAAATTATACATAATACCATAAAAAATAAGAATAAAAAAAAAATGCTAATAATAATGATATTACTGCTAATAATAATGCTATTAATGCTAATAATTATGCTATTATTGCTAATAATAATGCTATTAATGCTAATAATTATGCTATTAATGCTAATATTTATGTTTTAATGCTAATAATTATGCTATTAATGCAAATAATTATGGTATTAATGGTAATAATAATGCTATTAATGCAAATAATGTTGCTATTAATGCTATTATTAATGCTATTAATGCTAATAATTATGCTATTAATGCTAATAATTATGCTATTAATTGTAATAATAATGCTATTAATGCAAATAATATTGCTATTAATGCTATTATTAATGCTATTAATGCTAATAATTATGCTATTAATGCTAATAATAATGCTATTAATGCTAATATTTATGTTATTAATGCTAATAATTATGCTATTAATGCTAATAATTATGGTATTAATGGTAATAATAATGCTATTAATGCAAATAATATATTGCTATTAATTCTATTATTAATGCTATTAATGCTAATAATTATGCTATTAATGCTAATATTTATGCTATTAATGGTAATAATAATGCTATTAATGCAAATAATATTGATATTAATGCTAATAATTATGCTATTAATGCTAATATTTATGCTATCAATGCTAATAATTATGCTATTAATGCTAATATTTATGCTATTAATGCTAATAATTATGCTATTAATGGTAATCATAATGGTATTAATGCAAATAATGTTGCTATTAATGCTATTATTAATGCTATTAATGCTAATAATTATGCTATTAATAGTAATAATTATGCTATTAATGGTAATAATAATGCTATTAATGCAAATAATATTGCTATTAAGGCTATTATTAATGCTATTAATGGTAATAATAATGCTATTAATGCAAATAATATTGCTATTAATGCTATTATTAATGCTATTAATGCTAATAATTATGCTATTAATGCTAATATTTATGCTATTAATGGTAAATAATAATGCTATTAATGCAAATAATATTGCTATTAATGCTATTATTAATGCTATTAATGCTAATAATTGCTATTAATGCTATTATTAATGCTATTAATGCTAATAATTATGCTATTAATGCTAATATTTATGCTATTAATGCTAATAATTATGCTATTAATGGTAATAATAATGCTATTAATGCAAATAATATTGCTATTAATTCTATTATTAATGCTATTAATGCTAATAATTATGCTATTAATGCTAATAATTATGCTATTAATGGTAATAATAATGCTATTAATGCAAATAATGTTGCTATTAATGCTATTATTAATGCTATTAATGCTAATAATTATGCTATTAATGCTAATAATTATGCTATTAATGGTAATAATAATGCTATTAATGCAAATAATATTGCTATTAATGCTATTATTAATGCTATTAATGCTAATAATTATGCTATTAATGCTAATAATTATGCTATTAATGGTAATATTAATGCTATTAATGCAAATAATATTGCTATTAATGCTATTATTAATGCTATTAATGCTAATAATTATGCTATTAATGCTAATAATTATGCTATTAATGGTAATAACAATGCTTTAATGCAAATAATATTGCTATTAATGCTATTATTAATGCTATTAATGCTAATAATTATGCTATTAATGCTAATATTTATGCTATTAATGCTAATATTTATGCTATTAATGGTAATAATAATGCTATTAATGCAAATAATATTGCTTTTAATGCTATTATTAATGCTATTAATGCTAATAATTATGCTATTAATGCTAATATTTAATGCTATTAATGCAATAATATTGCTATTAATGCTATTATTAATGCTATTAATGCTAATAATTATGCTATTAATGCTAATAATTATGTTATTAATGGTAATAATAATGCTATTAATGCAAATAATATTGCTATTAATGCTATTATTAATGCTATTAATGCTAATAATTATGCTATTAATGCTAATAATTATGCTATTAATGGTAATATTAATGCTATTAATGCAAATAATATTGCTATTAATGCTATTATTAATGCTAATGAATGCTAATAATTATGCTATTAATGCTAATAATTATGTTATTAATGGTAATAATAATGGTATTAATGCAAATAATATTGCTATTAATGCTATTATTAATGCTATTAATGCTAATAATTATGCTATTAATGCTAATAATTATGCTATTAATGGTAATAATAATGCTATTAATGCAAATAATATTGCTATTAATGCTATTATTAATGCTATTAATGCTAATAATGATGCTATTAATGCTAATATTAATGCTAATTATGCTAATTAATAATCTTATTAACGCTATTAATAATGCTATTAAGGCTAATAATCATGCTATTTATGCTAATTCAAAATGCTATTAATGCTAATAATATTTGCTATTAATGCTCTTTAATGCTAATAGTATATGCTATTAATGCAATTATTTAATGCTATTAATTCTAATATTTATGCTATTAATGCTATTAATAATGCTATTAATGCTATTAATAATGTTATTCATGCTATTAATAATATATTAATGCTATTAATGCTAATATTTAATGCTATTAATTGTATTATTAATGCTATTAATGCTTTTAATATAATGTAATAATGCTAATAAATAATGCTATTACTGCTAATAATGCTATTAATGCTAATAATTATGCTATTAATGCTAATATTAATGCTAATAATGCTAATTAATAATCATTATTAACTGCATATTAATAATGCTATTAAGGCTAATAATCATGCTGTTTATGCTATTCAAAATGCTATTAATGCTAATAATATTGCTAGTAATGTATTTATGCTAATAGTGAATTGCTATTAATGCATTAGTTATGCTAATTAAATTCTATTTGTTATTGCTATTAATGCTATTAATAATGCTATTAATGCTATTAATGCTAATTAATAATGTTATTCATGCTATTAATAATACTATTAATGCTATTAATGCTAATAATTAATGCTATTAATTGTATTATTAATGCTATTAATGCTAATAATAATGCTATTAATGCTAATAATTATGCTATTAATGCTAATATTAATGCTAATAATGCTAATAATAATCATATTATCGCTAATAATAATGCTATTAAGGCTAATAATCATGCTATTTATGCTATTCAAAATTCTATTAATGCTAATAATATTGCTATTAATGCTCTTTATGCTAATACTCATGCTATTAATGTGATTATTTATGCTATTAATTCTATTATTTAGGCTATTAATGCTATTAATAATGGTATTAATGTTATTAATAATGCTATTAATGCTATTCATGCTAATATTAATGCTATTAATTCTAATAATCATGCTATTAATCCTATTAATAATGCTATTAATGCTATTTTTAATTCTATTAATGCTATTAATAATTTTAATAATGCTAATAATGCTATTACTCCTCATAATAATGCTATTAACGCTATTATTAATGCTATTTATGGTAATAATGCTATTAATTCTAATAACAATACTATTAATAGTACTATTATTGCTGTTAATAATGATATTAATGCTAATAATAATGCTGTTAATGCTAATAATTTTGCTATTAATGGTAATAATAATGCTATTAATGCAAATAATATTGCCACGTTCTAGAATCCTGATGCATTTGCATCGGGCTCACAGCTAGTATATATATTATATATATATATATATATATATATTATTGCTATATATGGATGGAACCAGCCATCCAGTCAGCAGACCAGGATCCTGGAGACATGTGGGTGAACCACTCCCCTTCCCTTTCCCATTTCACAATATTAAAAGAGGCCCTCATGCACGCCTCTATCCAGGGGCATTGAAGTGTCTCCCAACTTTTGGCTGCCCTGCCTAGGGCAATACTACAAAAGACCCACTTCCCTAAAATGGACATATTATTTAAAGAGGCCCTCATGCACGTCTCTATCCAGAGGCATTGGGGTGCCTCATAATTTTGGCAGCCCTGCCTAGGGATATACTACAAAAGACCCACTTCCTTAAAATGGGCACATTATTAAAAGAGGCCCTCATGTACGCCTCTATCCAGGGGTATAAGAGTGCCACACAACTTTTGGTTTTCCTGCCTAGAGCAATCCTACAAAAGACCCACTTCCTTATAATGGGCACATGATTTAAAGAGGCCTTCATGTACGTCTCTTCCAGAGGCATGGGAGTGCCACACAATTTTTGACTGCCATGCCTAGGTCAATACTACAACAGACGCACTTCCTTAAATTGGGCACATTATTTAAAGAGGCCCTCATGCACGTCTCTATCCAGAGGCATTGGGGTGCCTCATAATTTTGGCAGCCCTGCCTAGGGCAATACTACAAAATACCCACTTCCTTAAAATGGGCACATTATTAAAAGAGGCCCTCATGTACGCCTAAAGAATTGGGTAGTCTGGAATGCATATATAGTTTATTTACTAATAGTTAGGGGAGTGGGTTAAATGAATTGTGTGTATACAGATGGCTCAGTGGGTAGCAGAGTATACGGTGGCTCAGTTAGCACTGCGCGGTGGCTCAGTGGTTAGCACTGCGCGGTGACTCAGTGGTTAGCACTGGGTGGTGGCTCAGTGGTTAGCACTGGGCGGTGGCTCAGTGGTTAGCACTGCGCGGTGGCTCAGTGGTTAGCACTACGCGGTGGCTTAGTGGTTAGCACTGCGTGGTGGCTCAGTGATTAGCACTGCGCGGTGGCTCAGTGGTTAGCACTGCGCGGTGGCTCAGTGGTTAGCACTGCGTGGTGGCTCAGTGGTTAGTACTGCGCAGTGGCTCAGTGGTTAGCACTGCGCGGTCGCTCAGTGGTTAGCACTGCGCGGTGGCTCAGTGGTTAGCACTGGGCGGTGGCTCAGTGGTTAGCACTGCGCGGTGGCTCAGTGGTTAGCACTGCGCGGTGGCTCAGTGGTTAGCACTGCGCGGTGGCTCAGTGGTTAGCAGTGAGTGCGGTGGCTCAGTGGTTATTAGTGAGTGCGGTGGCTCAGTGGTTAGCAGTGAGTGTGGTGGCTCAGTGATTAGCAGTGACTGCGGTGGCTCAGTGGTTAGCAGTGAGTGCGGTGAGATTGGTCAGCGCAGCGCCGTGGGCAGAGTGGTCAGCGCAGCGCCGTGGGCAGAGTGGTCAGCGCAGCGCAGTGGGCAGAATGGTCAGCGTAGTACCGTGGGCAGGGTGGTCAGCGCAGCGCCGTGGGCAGGGTGGTCAGCGCAGCGCTGTGGGCAGAGTGGTCAGCGCAGCACCATGGGTAGAGTGGTCAGCACACACACACATACACACACTCCGCTATACTTACCACCGACCCTGCGTCTTCCCCGCCGCCTGGATCCTGAGTCGACATGTTGCCGCCCCGGACGACTGTATCCAATATGGTGTCCGGGAAGTTTGGCAAGACTTCTTGGACGCTATATTGGATCCAGTAGTTCAGGGGTGGCAACATGTCGACTGAGGATCCAGGCGGCGGACACAGGGCCGGTGGTAAGTATAGCGGAGTGTGTGTGTGTGTATATGTGTATGTGTGTGTACAAAGTGAGGGAAGTGCGGACAAAGTGACGGAAGTGCCTACATAGACACATATATACACATACTGTACATTGCATATGGAGGGGTGAGGAGAGCGGAGGCTGGAGGGGTGAGGAGGGGTGAGGAGAGCGGAAGCTGGAGGGATGAGGAGAGCGGAGGCTGGAGGGGTGAGGAGAGCGGAGGCTGGAGGGGTGAGGAGGGGTGAGGAGAGCGGAGGCTGGAGGGGTGAGGAGGGGTGAGGAAAGGGGAGGAAGGAGGGGTGAGGAGGGCAGAGGACAAGGGAGGCTGGGGGGCAGAGGACAGGGAAGGCTGGAGGGGAGAGGCTGGAGGGCAGAGGCTGGAGGGCAGAGGATGGAGGGGAGAGGCTGGAGGGCAGAGGAGCGGGCGCGAGGTATCCGGGAGCCAGAAGACAGCGACCAATGAGAATAGCGCCTCACTTCCCATTGAGATATAATGGAGGACTTTGAGTTTCAAATTTACCGCTGTAAGTGAGGCGCTATTCTCATTGGTCAGCGCCAGCACACAGCGACCAATGAGAATAGCGCCTCACTTCCCATTGAGATATAATGGAGGACTTTGAGTTTCAAATTTCCCGCTTAAGTGAGGCGCTATGCTGATTGGTCGCTGTGTGCTGCGCCGACCAATGAGCATAGCGCCTCACTTCCCATTGAGATACATAGCAGTCTTTAGAGCTATGCATGGCTTGGTTCTATTTTCGGCCACGGCGCTCGGCTCTCGTTGGTCGTCGGCGGGGCATGAAACTCGCAATGGACCTACGTGCCAGAGTTACCGCAGCTGCAACGACTCGCCACCGGGAGACGAACGGCTAAGGCCGGTCGTCTCCCGGCTGGCTCGCCACGATCCTCCCGCATAGGGCGGCCATCTTGGTCCACCCTGTGCGGGTGGAGCTGGCCGAATATCCGACCACAACACTACGGAAGTGGCTTCGGGCTTTATATGATACTAGATGGTGGCCCGATTCGAAAGAATCGGGTAGTCTAGAATCTATATATAGTTTATTTAGTAATAGGGGAGTGCTGTGAAATTAATTGTGTGTATACAGGCGGCTCAGTGGTCAGCAGGGAGAGCGAGGCAGAGGAGAGCGGAGGCTGGAGAAGAGCGGAGGCTGGAGGGCAGGGGAGAGCGGAGGCAGAGGAGAGCGGAGGCTGGAGAAGAGCGGAGGTGGAGGAGAGCAGAGGCTGGAGAAGAGCGGAGGCTGGAGGAGAGCGGAGGCTGGAGAAGAGCGGAGGCTGGAGGAGAGCGGAGGCTGGAGGAGAGCGGAGGCTGGAGGAGAGCGGAGGCTGGAGGGCAGAGGAGAGCGGAGGCTGGAGGGCAGAGGAGAGCGGAGGCTGGAGGGCAGAGGAGAGCGGAGGCTGGAGGGCAGAGGAGAGCGGAGGCTGGAGGGCAGAGCGGAGGCAGGGGAGAGCGGAGGCAGGGGAGAGCGGAGGCAGAGGAGAGCGGAGGCTGGAGGGCAGAGGAGAGCGGAGGCGGGAGGGCAGAGGAGAGCGGAGGCTGGAGGGCAGAGGAGAGCGGAGGCTGGAGGGCAGAGGAGAGGGAGGCAGGGGAGAGCGGAGGCAGGGGAGAGCGGAGGCAGGGGAGAGCGGAGGCAGGAGAAGAGCGGAGGCAGGGGAGAGCGGAGGCAGGGGAGAGCGGAGGCAGGGGAGAGCGGAGGCAGGGGAGAGCGGAGGCAGGGGAGAGCGGAAGCTAGGGGAGAGCGGAGGCTGGAGAAGAGCGGAGGCAGAGGAGAGGCGGAGGCAGAGGAGAGCGGAGGCTGGAGAAGAGCGGAGGCAGGGGAGAGGCGGAGGCAGGGGAGAGCGGAGGCAGGGGAGAGCGGAGGCAGGGGGAGAGCGGAGGCTAGGGGAGAGCGGAGGCTGGAGAAGAGCGGAGGCTGGAGAAGAGCGGAGGCTAGGGGAGAGCGGAGGCAGGAGGGGGAGAGCGGAGGCAAGGGAGAGCGGAGGCAGGGGAGAGCGGAGGCAGGGGAGAGCGGAGGCAGGGGAGAGCGGAGGCAGGGGAGAGCGGAGGCTGGAGGGCAGAGGAGAGCGGAGGCAGGGGAGAGCGGAGGCAGGGGAGAGCGGAGGCAGGGGAGAGCGGAGGCTGGAGGGCAGAGGAGAGCGGAGGCAGGGGAGAGCGGAGGCAGGGGAGAGCGGAGGCTGGAGGGCAGAGGAGAGCGGAGGCTGGAGAAGAGCGGAGGCTGGAGAAGAGCGGAGGCTGGAGAAGAGCGGAGGCTGGGGAAGAGCGGAGGCTGGGGAAGAGCGGAGGCAGGGGAGAGCGGAGGCTGGAGGGCAGAGGAGAGCGGAGGCTGGAAAAGAGGGGAGGCTGGAGAAGAGCGGAGGCTGGAGGAGAGCGGAGGCAGGGGAGAGCGGAGGCAGGGGAGAGCAGAGGCAGGGGAGAGCGGAGGGGGCAGGAGGAGAGCGGAGGCTGGAGGGCAGGGGAGAGGCGAGAGAGCGGAGGCGGAGGGCAGGCGGGAAGAGCGGAGGCAGGGGAAGAGCGGAGGCGGAGAAGAGCGGAGGCTGGAAGCGGCAGGGGAGAGCGGAGGCTGGAGAAGAGCGGAGGCGGAGGGCAGAGGAGGAGCGGAGGCTGAGGAGAGGGAGAGGAGGCGGAGAAGGCGAGGCGGAGAAGGCGAGGCGGAGGGCAGGAGGAGGAGAGCGGAGGCTGGAGGGCAGGAGGAGAGCGGAGGCAGGGGAGAGCGGAGGAGCGGAGGCAGGGGAGAGCGGAGGCAGGGGAGAGAGCTGAGGCGGAGGGAGAGCGAGAGGCGGAGCAGGGGAGAGCGGAGGCAGGAGAAGAGCGGAGGCAGGGGAGAGCGGAGGCAGGGGAGAGAGAGCGGAGGCAGGGGAAGAGGGAGGAGGCAGGAGGAGAGCGGAGGCAGGGAGAGAGCGGGGCAGGGGAGAGGGAGGAGGGGAGCGGAGCAGGGAGGAGAGCGGAGGCAGGGAGGAGACGGAGGCTGGGGAGAGGGAGGCAGGGCTGGAGGAGCGGAGGCAGGGAGGGAGGCGAGGTGGAGGGAGGTGGAGAGCGGAGGCTGGAGGCAGGGGAGAGCGGAGGCAGGAGAGAGGCGGAGGCAGGGAAGAGCGGAGGCAGGGGAAGGGGGAGGCGGAGGCAGGGGAGAGGGAGGCGGGGAGAGGGAGGGAAGGCGGAGGAGGAAGAGCGGAGGCAGGAGGGCAGGGGAAGAGCGGAGGAGGGGAGAGCGGGCAGGGGAGAGCGAGGCAGGGAGAAGCGGAGCGGAGAGGGGGCGAGGCGGGAGAGCGGAGGCTGGAGGGCAGAGGAGGGAGGCTGGAGGGAGGGGAGAGCGAGGCAGGGGAGGGAGGGGAGGAGGGAGAGCGGAGGTGGAGGGAGGAGAGCGAGGCTGGGAAGAGCGGAGGCAGGGGAAGAGCGGAGGAGGCAGGGAGAAGAGGGAGCGGAGGGCAGGGAGAGCGGAGGTGGAGGGAGGGGAGGAGAGGCGGAGGCAGGGAGAGAGCGGAGGCAGGGGAGAGCGGAGGCAGGGAGGCGGAGGCAGGGTGAAGAGCGGAGGCAGGGGAGAGGGGGCAGGGGAGAGCAGGAGGCTGGAGGGCAGGGGAGAGCGGAGGCTGGAGAGGCAGGGGAGAGGCAGGGAGGCGGGAGGGAGGGGAGAGGGCAGGGGAGGCGGAGGGCAGGGGAGAGCGGAGGCGGAGGAAGAGGCGGAGGGAGGCGGAAGGAGAGAGGGGAGGCGAGGCAGGGGAAGAGCGGAGGCTGTGGGGAGAGGAGCGGAGAGGCAGGGAGAGCGGAGGCAGAGGAGAGCGGAGGCAGGGGAGAGCGGAGGCAGGAGGAGAGCGGGAGGAGGGGAGAGCGGAGGCTGGAGGGCAGGGAGAGCGGAGGCTGAGGGAGGGAGAGCGAGGGTGGAGAGAGCGGAGGCGGGGAAGAGTCGGAGGCAGGGGAAGAGCGGAGGCAGGGGAGAGCGGAGGTGGAGGGCAGGGAGACGAGGAGGCGGAGGGCAGGGGAGAGCGAGGCTGGAGGGAGGCGGGAGAGCGGGAGGAGGAAAGAGCGGGAGGCAGGGAAGAGCGAGGCAGGGGAAGGGGAGGCAGGGAAGGTGGAGGCAGGGAAGAGCTGAGGCAGGGGAAGAGCGGAGGCAGGAAGAGGGAGGAGGGAAGGCGAGGAGGGAGGGAGGCGGAGGCAGGGAGGGGAGGCAGGAGAGCGGAGGCTGGAGAGAGGCGGAGGCTGGAGAAGAGGAGGCGAGAAGGCGAGGAGGAGGCAGAGCTGGGGAGAGCGAGGCGGAGGAGAGCAGGAGGAAGCGGAGGCTGGAGAGAGAGAGGCAGGGGAAGGAGCAGGAGGAGAGGGGAGGCGAGGCAGGGGAGAGCGGAGGCAGGAGAGCGGAGGCTGGAGGGAGCGGAGGCTGGGAGGAGAGGGGAGGCAGAGGAGAGCGGAGGCTGGAGAGAGCGGAGTGAGGGAAGAGCGGAGGCTGGGAGGAAGAGCGGAGGCTGGAGAAGAGCGAGGCTGAGAGAGAGCGGGGGCTGGAGGGCAGAGGAGGGAGGCGGAGGCGAGGAGAGGGAGGCTGGGAAGAGCGGAGGCTGGAGAGGCGGAGTGAGGGGCGGAGGTGAGGAGAGCGGAGGCTGGAGGAGAGCGAGGCTGGAGGAGAGGGAGGCTGAAGGAGAGCGGAGGCTGGAGGGCAGAGGAGAGCGGAGGCAGAGGAGGAGCGGAGGCAGAGGAGAGCGGAGGCTGGAGGGCAAAGAGAGCGGAGGCGAGCGGAGGCTGGAGGGCAGAGGAGAGCGGAGGCTGGAGGGCAGGGAGAGCGAGGCAGGGAGAGCGGAGGCAGGGAGAGCGAGGCTGGAGAAGAGCGGAGGCTGGAGAAGAGCGGAGGCAGAGGAGAGCGGAGGCTGGAGAAGAGCGGAGGCAGAGGAGAGGCTGGGGGCACAGAAGAGGGAGGCTGGGGGGGCACAGGAGAGGGGAGGCTGGGGGGGGCACAGGAGAGGGGAGGCTGGGGGGGCACAGGAGAGGGGAGGCTGGGGGGCACAGGAAAGTGGAGGCTGGGGGGCACAGGAAAGTGGAGGCTGGGGGGCACAGGAAAGTGGAGGCTGGGGGGCACAGGAGAGGGGAGGCTGTGGGCACAGAAAAGGGGAGGCTGGGGGGGCACAGGAAAGGGGAGGATGGGGGGGCACAGGAGAGGGGAGGCTGGGGGGGCACAGGAGAGGGGAGGCTGGGGGGGCACAGGAGAGGGGAGGCTGGGGGAGCACAGGAGAGGGGAGGCTGGGGGGGCACAGGAGAGGGGAGGCTGGGGGGGCACAGGAGAGGGGAGGCAGAACACGCACCGGGCTGTCGGCGGGGCTGTGTGGTCCCTGATGGAGGAGGAGAGTGGGCGGTGCCGGCGGAGGCCGCACATTGGAGTGTGGTGCGGGCCGGTTCCCGGATGTTGGTGGGAGGGTGCATGTAGCCACCCTGCCGCCTGAGCCGATCGGAGGCCGGTGTCAGCCCCGCCGGCCCTGCAGCGTCCGCTCGGCGCCGCCGCCCTGCAGTGCCACAGGGCGCGCGCCCTCTTACAGCGTCCGTCTCTGCTGAGGCCGCCGCTGATGTTGGTGGCGCCGCCCCCTTATGTGATGCTGCTCCCCCTGGCTGCCGGCGCTCTGGACTCAGGGCTCACACTGTCCAGTGGACGGTGCGGCCCTGGGTGGGAGCACACGGCTCTGTGTGGGGGTTGCGGTGGCGCTTTAGCGCCCACTGCGAGCCGCTATTCAGGTTTGACAGCGGCTCGCGGTGAGCCGCACTCACCGCTCGTGGGTCTGGAACTTCCGGTTCCGGTCTGTGACACAGGGCGCAGGCCATCACGGAAGTTGGCCAGATTCCACAGGAAGTGGCCTTCGGGTTTTATATATATGATATATATATATATATATATATATATATATATATATATATATATATATATATATATATAATATAACACTAGCTGTGAGCCCGATGCAAATGCATCGGGTGTCTAGAATATTTTTAAATTTTTTTTAACATTTTCAAATAATCCCCATAGAAAGTATAGGGGGACTTGCGGCAGGTGCGGCAAGTGCGGTTTTGCACTTGCGGCAGGTGCGGCCGCGAAAAAAACCGCGGCTGACCACGTTTTTTTTTTGCGGCCGCACCTGCGGCAAGTGCAAAACCGCACTTGCCGCACCTGCCGCAAGTCCCCCTATACTTTCTATGGGGATTACCGCAACCGCGCCGCAAGTGCAGCGGCTATGCGGCAATCGCGGCAGATGCGGTTTTTTATGCTGACATATGGGGGGGGGTGTGGTGACAGCGGGGGGGGGGGGGTGTGGACATCGGGGAGTGTGGTTACAGGAGAGGCTCCGGAGCACTGTGTCAGCATTTGCTGACAGCAGCGGCTCCGGAGCGGGATCGGAGCAGGGGTGTGCGGACATATGGGGGGGGTGAGGACATATGGGGGGGTGTGGTGACAGGGGTTGGGGGTGTGTGCTGACAGCGGCGAGGGGTCGCAATGCCCGCTACGCGGGCAATGCTTCGCACGTGGTGACGTCACAGAGTGACAAAGGCACGGTCTTTTGCAGGGTCCGACACGGAAGTGCCTACGGCAATTATATAGTAGATAGAATACATACAGCAGTACCGGTGTGCAGCGGTGCCAGTGTGCAGCGGTGCCGGAGTCCAGGAGGAGACAGCAGGCGGGTGCGGTCAGGGGGGCCGGGGGACAGTGGCCGGGTGCGTTCAGGAGCAAGCCGGGGAACAGCGAGCAGAAGGGGGCTGGTGGAATAACAGCCATGTGAGGGCAGGAGGAGGCTGAGGAAGAGCGGCCAGGTGCGTGCAGGAGGGGGCCGGGGGACAGTGGCCGGATGCGGGCAGGAGGGAGGCAGGGAGACAGCGATCGGGTGCGGCAGGAGGGGGTCAGGGGGACAGCGGCCATGTGCGGGCAGGAGGGGGCCGAGGAAGAGCGGCCGGGTGCGTGCAGGAAGGGGTCGGGGAACAACGGCCATGTGTGGGCAGGAGGTGGCCGAGGAAGAGCGGCCGGGTGCGTGCAGGAAGGGGTCGGGGAACAACGGCCGGGTGCGGGCAGTAGGGGCGGGGGGGCCTTCCTGGCCGCACCCGGCCGCTGTCCCCGGCCCTCTCCTGCCCGCAGCACTGTGCTTAGCAGAGTTTACAGCAACTCAGTGGTTAGCAGACTTTATGCGGCTCAGTGGTTAGCAGAGTATACGGCGGCTGAGTGGTTAGCAGAGTATACAGGGTCTCAGTGGTTAGCACAGTATACGCTGGCTCAATAGTTAGCACTGTAAACTGAGCCTCAGTGGTTAGCACTCTATGCTGGCTCAATGGTTGGCACTGTATATGGTGGCTCAATAATTAGAGCAGTAATGTGACTCAGTGATTAGCACTGTATACGGTGACTCAGTGGTTAGCACTCTATGGTGGCTAAGTGGTTGGCACTGTATATGATGGCTCAATAATTAGAGCAGTAATGTGACTCAGTGGTTAGCACTGTATACGGTGACTCGGTGATTAGCACTGTATGGTGCCTCAGCGGTTGGCACTGTATATGGTGGCTCAGTGGTTAGCACTGTATGCTGGCTCAGTGGTTAGCACTGTACAGTGGCTCAGTGGTTAGCACTGTAAGGTGGCTCAGTGGTTAGCACTGTACGGTGGCTCAGTGGTCAGCACTGTACGGTGGCTCAATGTTTAGCACTGCACGGTGGCTCAGTAGTTAGGACAGTACAGTGGCTCAGTGGTCAGCGGAGGACGGAGGGCAGAGTGGTCAGCGGAGGACGGAGGGCAGAGTTTATCAGCGGAGGATGGAAGGCAGAGTGGTCAGCAGAGAACGGGGGGGGCAGAGTGGTCAGCGTAGGCCCAAGGGGGGGCAGAGTGGTCAGCGAAGGTCGAGGGGCAGAGTGATCAGCGGAGGCTGGGGGGGCAGAGTGGTCAGCGGAGGGCAGTGGGGGGCAGAGTGGTCAGCTGAGGGTGGGGGGGCAGAGTGGTCAGTGGAGGGAAGGGGGGGCAGAGTGGTCAGCGGCGGCCAGGGGGGCAAAGTGGTCAGCGGAGATCAAGGTGGTCAGTAGAGGCCGGGGGGCAGAGTGGTCAGTGGAGGCCGGGGGGGGCAGAGTGGCGGCGAAATACTTACTTCCATCGCCATCTTGCATGTCGCCACTGTGAACAGGGCGAAACCAAGATGGCGGCCGGGAACTCTCGTGATACTTCCCGGCCGCCATCTTGGTTTCAATATGTACGGGGCGGCGACATAGAAGATAGCGGGCGGAAGACGGAGGACAGAGGAACATGCAGGAAGACGGAGGCGGGTGCGATCTGGTGGTAAGTATGACAGGCACAGGGGCACAGGCTCCGGAGCACTGTGTCAGCATGTGCTGACAGCAGCTGCTCCGGAGCGGGATGACAGCGGCGAGGGGTCGCAATGCCCGCTATGGGCACAGGGGCACAGGGGCACAGGCTCCGGAGCACTGTGTCAGCATGTGCTGACAGCAGCTGCTCCGGAGCGGGATGACAGCGGCGAGGGGTCGCAATGCCTCGCACGTGGTGACGTCACAGAGTGACAAAGCCAGGGTCTTTTGCGGGGTCCGACACGGAAGTGCCTACGGCAATTATATAGTAGATATATACCTATACATCAGGATTTTAATGTTTTAAAGCATTTTATATAAAAAAAATTTTGCTAAAAATAATTTTAATAAATATCCGGTACACGGTTAAAAAACACACATCTGTGATTTCATTTAAGATTTTTTAGTATACATATTGTTACCTATATTGATATACAGTAGACATAAGCCTTTGATAAAAAGGAATTACGCTGAGCCTACACACCCTTCTTTATATTTAATCCTGTTTTGAATGTGTCAAAGGTCGTTATCAATTTGTATTCCCAAATTCTTCTCTCTCTCTGAGATTTGAAGTTGCTTTTTAAGATGAGCAGCCTTATATCAGTCTAACTGTGGTCAAGGCTAGAAAAGTGTTTTGCTACAGGTACAGTGTTGGCCAAAAGTATTGACACCCCTGCAATTCTGTCAGATAATACCGTATATACTCGTGTATAAGCCGAGTTTTTCAGCACAAAAAATGTGCTGAAAAGTCCCTCCTCGGCTTATACACGAGTATATATGGTATACAGTGCCCCCCCATCAGTGGTATACAGGGCATACAGGGCCGCACACCTGTAAAGCAATAGATCATTATACTTATCCCTGTCCTGTCGCCGCCACCGCCGCCGCTCTCTGACACCGCGCTCCTCCGGGTCTTCATGCTTCCTTCTCCGGCGGGCGCAGGCAATGACGTCATTCCCTGTGCGCCGGAGAAGGAAGCATGAAGACCCGGAGGAGCGCGGTGTCAGAGAGCAGCGGCGGCGACAGGACAGGGATAAGTATAATGATCTATTGCTTTACAGGTGTGTGGCAGCAAGGGGGGGCCCTGTATGCCCTGTATGCCCTGTATGCCACTGATGGGGGGGCTGTGTACCGCTTGGGCTGCTGTGTACCACTGGGGCTGCTGTATACCACTGGGGCTGCTGTATATACTGCTGGGGCTGCTGTATACCACTGGGGCTGCTGTATATACTGCTGGGGCTGCTGTATACCACTGGGGCTGCTGTATATACCACTGGGGCTGCTGTATATACTGCTGGGGCCTGTATACCACTGGGGCTGCTGTATATACTGCTGGGGCCTGTATATACCACTGGGGCTGCTGTATATACTGCTGTGACCTGTATATACCACTGGGGCTGCTGTATATACCACTGGAGCTGCTGTATATACCACTGGGGCTGCTGTATATACTGCTGGGGCCTGTATATACCACTGGGGCTGCTGTATACCACTGGGGCTGCTGTATATACCACTGGGGCTGCTGTATATACTGCTGGGGCCTGTATACCTCTGGGGCTGCTGTATATACTGCTGGGGCCTGTATATACCACTGGGGAGGCTGCTGTAATACTGCTGGGGCCTGTATATACTGCTGGGGCCTGTATACTACCACTGGGGAGGCCTGTATACCACTGGGGGGGGCTGTATACCACACTGCTGGGTGCTGTATACCTGTGCTGGGGTCCACCCTCGGCTTATACACAAGTCAATAGGTTTTCCCAGGTTTTGGGGGCAAAAGTAGGGGGTCGGCTTATACACGGGTCGGCTTATACACGAGTACATACAGTACTCAGTTTCTTCCTGAAAATGATTGCAATCACAAATTCTTTGGTATTATTATCTTCATTTAATTGTCTTCAATGAAAAAAACACAAAAAGAATTGTCCTAAAGCCAAATTGGATATAGTTCCACAGCAAACATAAAAAAGGGGGTGGACAAAAGTATTGACACTGTTAGAAAAATCATGTGATGCTTCTTTAATTTGTGTAATTAACAGCACGTGTAACTTACCTGTGGCACCTAACAGGTGTTGGCAATAACTAAATCACACTTGCAGCTAGTTGACATGGATTAAAGTTGACTCAACCTCTGTACTGTGTCCTTGTGTGTACCACATTGAGCATGGAGAAAAGAAAGAAGACCAAAGAACTGTCTGAGGACTTGAGAAACCAAATTGTGAGGAAGCATGAGCAATCTCAAGGCTACAAGTCCATCTCCAAAGATCTGAATGTTCCTGTGTCTACCGTGTACAGTGTCATCAAGAAGTTTAAAGCCTATGGCACAGTGGCTAACCTCCCTAGATGTGGACGGAAAAGAAAAACTGACAAGAGATTTCAATGCAAGATTGTGCGGATGGTGGATAAAGAACCTTGACTAACATCCAAACAAGTTCAAGCTGCCCTGCAGTCTGAGGGTACAGCAGTGTCAACCCGTACTATCCGTCGACGTCTCAATGAAAAGGGACTGTATGGTAGGATACCCAGGAAGACCCCACTTCTTACCCCGAGACATAAAAAAGCCAGGCTGGAGTTTGCCAAAACTTACCTGAGAAAGCCTAAAACGTTTTGGAAGAATGTTCTCTCTTTTTGGGCAAAGGCATCAACATAGAGTTTACAGGAGAAAACACAGGGGCATTCAAAGAAAAGAACACGGTCCCTACAGTCAAACATGGCGGAGGTTCCCTGATGTTTTGGGGTTGCTTTGCTGCCTCTGGCACTGGACTGCTTCACCGTGTGCATGGCATTATGAAGTCTACAGACTACCAACAAATTTTGCAGCATAATGTAGGGCCCAGTGTGAGAAAGCTGGGTCTCCCTCAAAGGTCATGGGTCTTCCAGCAGGACAATGACCCAAAACACACTTCAAAAAGCACTAGAAAATGGTTTGTGAGAAAGCACTGGACGCTTCTAAGGTGGCCAGCAATGAGTCCAGACCTGAATCCCATAGAACACCTGTGGAGAGATCTCGCCTTCCGGCTACCTCGCGCCGGCGGAGCGAGCCGCCCATATCTGCGGCTCAGCTCCGGGGAGCCGCGAGCCAGCAGGGATTTGCCCGGTACCGCCGCTGCAATTCTGATTGGTCAGTCGCTTGTGAGCGACCAATCAGATTCAAACCGCGGCACGGCGCACTGTTTAAAAATCTGAGAAGTGAAAAAAAAATTAAAAAGATGGCGCCGTTTTTCCCGGCGCTCCTCTCATTGGTCGCCGTCAGGCGCGAGCGACCAATGAGAAGAGTGGGGCGGGGCACGGTGCCATATATGAAATCCAAAGTTCCCGCTGGATTTCAAATATGGTGCCGTGCCCCCACCCCACTCTTCTCATTGGTCGCTCGCGCCTAGCGGCGACCAATGAGAAGAGCGCCGCCATCTTTTACATTTTTTTTTTTTTTTTTTTTTTTAATTCTTAGATTTTGAAACATAGCGCCGTGCCGCGGCTTGAATCTGATTGGTCGCTCGCAAGCGAGCGACCAATCAGAATTGCGGCGGCGGTACCGGGCAAATCCCGGCTGGCTCGCAGCTCCCCGGAGCTGAGCCGCGGATATGCCCAGCATGGAGATCCCCGGCGCGAGGTAGCCGGGAGCCGTGCCCCGCCCCGCTATTCTGATTGGTCGCTCGCCAGCCGCTAATCAGAATAGCGCCTCGCTTTATGGCGCCATACTTCAAATACACTGAGTACAGTGTATTTTAAAGATGGCGCCATAGACCGCGGCGCTGTTCTGATTGGTCGCCACGCTGAACGCGGTGACCAATCAGAATAGGCGCGCTGTATGGCACCATACTTCAAATACACTGTCCTCAGTGTATTTCAAATATGGCGGCATTGCGCGCGCCGCTATTCTGATTGGTCGGCGCCTTCAGCGCGCCTACCAATCAAAATAGCGGCGCGCTGGATGGCGCCATACTTCAAATACACTGTACTCAGTGTATTTCAAATATGGCGGCATAGCGCCCGCCGCTATTCTGATTGGTCGGCGCGCTGAAGGCGCCGACCAATCAGAATAGCGGCGCGCGCAATGCCACGACATTTGAAATACACTGAGTACAGTGTATTTGAAGTTTGGCGCCATAGAGTGCGCCTATTCTGATTGGTCGCCGCGTTCAGCGCGCCGACCAATCAGAATAGCGGCGTGCTGTATGGCGCCATACTTCAAATACACTGTACTCAGTGTATTTCAAATATGGCGGCATTGCGCGCCGCTATTTTGATTGGTCTGCTATTAACCCCTTTTTTGTCAGCTGCTTTTACACTGAGTATTGCACTGAGAGACTCTGTCTGCTATTAACCCCTCATTTGCCAGCTGATTACTGACTGAGTATTGTACTGAGAGACTCTGCCTGTTATTAAGCCCTCATTTGCCAGCTCTTTTTTCACTGAGTATTGCACTGAGAGACTTTGCCTGTTAATAACCCCTCAATTGCCAGCTGATTACTCACTGGCAATTGCACTCAGATACTCTGCCTGTTATTAACCCCTCATTTGCCACCAACACAGCTATAGCTGTTTATGATAAACAACATGAGCTCTGAAAACACGTCTACTTATGACACTGGCTGAACAGCTGCCAATGCCGCACGTAAGATTAGGAGAGATACCAAGTATACTAATGACACTGAACGAAAAGCTGCCAAAGCCGCATATATGCATCAACAGCGTGCTAACGAGACTCAAGAAGAGAGACGCCAGCGCCTCGACAAAAACAGCGAAAATAGGAAAAAACGCATTACTAATGAGTCTGCTGAGCAAAAAGCACTTCGGTTAAGTAATCAGGCTGCGGCTGCTCGCCGTCAACGTTCCAAAAATATTAATGCCATCTCTCCAGTCTTTGATTCTAAGCACAATATACCTTCTATGTCTACTGCCATACAATGTCCTGACCCTGAGCCTACTATATTTGTGTCTAATTCTGAACGTAAGCGCAAACAGTGTGCTACCCACAATTTTGAACACAAATGTCGTCGCCTCAACACCGTGGAGTCTGCTGTCACAAAATCCTTCACACATGACTCTTCTATGCCAATAATTAATCCAGTAATAAATGCTGCTGCTGCTGCATGCCGTGAACAGCGCAACAATACTCCTTTGACCTCTGCACTCATACACTCTGTTGACGATACAACTTTCACCTCTTCCGTCATTGCATCTGTGGACAGTTAAGATCCTCTACCAGGTCCACGCTTTATATATCTTGGCTTCCAGTGCCAGTCTAATCGTCCATTACCACAATCTTTAGCTATACTTCCTAAAGGTTTCACTCATGATGACAGTTCCATTGTACAACACTCCTGTGGTCCTATGAACTATCTTTGTGAAGATTGTCAAGCATTGCATTTTAATGCTGAGATACCATCAGATAAAAAGTTCATTCTATGTTGTCACAAGGGTAAGGTCCATGTACCTATACCCCAATATCCCTACCTCTTCACACGTTTGCTCACAGGACAAAGTGAGTTCAGTAAAAATCTGATGGAAAACATCCGTAGCATCAACAGTTCCTATGCGTTTGCCTCCATGGGTGCCAATATTTCTCCACCTCCTGGATATGGCCCATATTGCTTCCGGATACATGGGCAAATATATCATCGTACTGGAACCTTACATCCATCTCATGAAGACGTTCCAGTGTATGCCGAGCTTTACATCTTAGATACTCAGACTGCTAATCAACAACGTTTGCAATGTCAACACAATCAAAATTGTCATCCTACTTTGATGAGTATGATTGCTCTTCAATTAGATAACATCAATCCATTTGTTGCGGCGTACAAAATGTTAAGGGATGTAGAACAGGAGGAACATCTTAAAGCTCTTGCAAATGGTACTGTCATGCCTAATATAATCATGGCCCTAAAACAGGATCGTACACAAGACCCTCGACGCTACAATAACCCTACTGTCAATGAGGTTGCCGTTGTTTTTGAATATGACAATGGCGAGCCACGATTCAATCGTGATATCTAAATTCACCTAAAACCTGACCCAAACAACCCTTTGGCACCAAAAACCAAACCTATTAGCATTCTACACAGTAACTTAGATGCCCTCCTGTATCCATTGTTTTTTCCGTACGGAGAACAAGGTTGGCATGATGACATGAAACAACAAGCTCCAAGAAAACCCAAAAACACACTGCAATATTATTGCTACATGCTATCTGTAAGAGATTACTTTAATCCGGTACTGAATGGTGGCAAACTCACCCAACAGTACATTGTTGACGCGTATGTGAAAATTGAGGCCAATTGCCTACATTTTATCCGCAAACATCAAAAGGATTTGAAAGTAGAGGACTACTGTGTATTGCAAGAGCATTTATTACAAAACTCCATCCAAAAAGGCATCCCCATTGGCAAGACCGTCATTTTACCTTCCTCCTTTGAGGGTAGTCCGAGGAACATGCAGCAACGCTATCAGGATGCTATGGCTATTGTCACCAAGTACGGTCGCCCTGATTTGTTCATCACTATGACCTGCAATCCTAAATGGAGCGAGATTACAACTAATTTGCAGCCATGGCAGCGTGTTGAACACAGACCTGATTTAGTAGCACGTGTGTTCAAAATCAAGTTAGAAGCTCTATTACAAGACATTAGAAAAGGATTATTAATAAACCTAAACTTGCCCACACAAAGCTCCACCCCAATTAACAGGTAATGCAATATAGTGAGCCAAAGAGAATCCAGTATATATTTCAATATGCAAATTTATTAAAGAAGCGGCGCCTGGTTGCCGGGGTGACGGCTGGGATGACGTTGTTCCTCCTGGCCATCACTTCCGGTGCGCGGGCGCCGCGATTGCTTGCCGACGCCCACATCATGGCGGAGGTACGGTGGTTCCGTTATTAGCAGGTGGATATATAAGGGGTTAGTTGTCCTGCAGTAGCCACGCCTCCTGACGAAGCCGCGATAGTTGCGGTGAAACGCGTAGAGGACACACAGGGACCGTTGTGGTGCGTTTTCTTCCCCCCAGCTCCCGGTCAGACATGGCACAGGGTATGTATACATAGGATAATGGGTACATGACATTGGGATTTGACCATATGCTTACTACCCTGTGACTTAGAGATTTTGTGTACTGACAGTGGGTGTATTGGGGGGTTGATTGTTAACCTATTATCCTTTTGGGAGAGGAATTATACAATTGCAGGGACCCCTGTATGACCAGATTCTGGTCATGATACACTTGTCAGTTATTGCTAGGAGTTGAGGTACTCCTGAATATATTAGTTGGTCTATATGATCTATGCAATGTTACTATATATATCTCCCCCTTGAGTTAGAATATACTGTGTAAGGACAGGCTATCTGTCATCTTTAGATTTTTATAGCACCGCATTTCGGTCCCTCTTTCTTGACCTACATCTGCTCCTCAGTTGTGGTTTCCATGGCTGGGATCTGAATGTCACTGTTGGTGTATACTGTATATGTAATTTTATCTAATACTTCTTTTTATATACATTGTTTGTGCTCCTTTAATAAATTTGCATATTGAAATATATACTGGATTCTCTTTGGCTCACTATATTGCATTACCTGTTAATTGGGGTGGAGCTTTGGTTGGGCAAGTTTAGGTTTATTATTATGGTGATCCAGTAGGACTTGCAGTCCAATTTTGTAGGATATAATTAGAAAAGGATTGTTTGGAAAAGTTTGTGCTATGGTGCATGTAATAGAATTTTAAAAACGTGGTCTACCACATGCACACATTTTGATAATTTTGGATACCAACTCTAAATTAAGAACTAAGGAGGATGTTGATAACATTGTCTGGGCCGAAATTCCTGATGCTAACTCCTACCCTCTACTTCATGGCATTGTTTTGCAACATATGATTCATGGGCCCTGTGGAGAACACAACCCCAATTCGCCCTGTATGGATCTCGGCAAATGTACAAAAGGTTTCCCTAAAGATTTTCAAACCTCTACCATTATAGCTAAAGATGCCTATCCCATTTATCGTAGAAGCTCTGGCCCTTCTATTCAACACCACTAAAACAATTGACAATTCTTGGGTAGTTCCGTACAATCCATTCCTACTGTTGAAATACATGTGCCATATCAATGTGGAAGTTTGTGGTTCAATAAAAAGTGTCAAATATTTGTTTAAATATGTCTACAAAGGCCATGATAAAGCAAACCTTGACATTTGCCAAACTCACATTGACCATGATGAAACACATCAATTTATGGATTCCAGATATGTCAGTGCACCAGAGGCAGCTTGGCGCATTTTTGCTTATCCTATGCATAAGCAATCGCATAGCATCATTCGCCTTGCCATACATCTGCCTCATTCTCAGTCACTCTATTTTCATGAGGATGACTCCATTGCTAACATCCAACAAAAACTTCATCGGAATTCTACTCTTATGGCCTACTTTGAGTTTAATATAAATGACCAACATGCTCATAACTTTTTATACCGGCAAATTCCAGAGTACTATGTTTGGCAGGAAGGCTCTTGGGAACTTAGAAAGCGAGGTGGTGGCTCTGTTATTGGAAGGATGTACACTGTCAGTGTCAAAGATCAAGAACGCTACTACTTGCGATTGTTGCTATTACACGTCAAAGGTGCAACAAGTTTTGACAGTATTAAAACGGTCAACGGAGTCACGTATGAAACCTTCAAAGAGGCAGCATTAGCCCTTGGCTTACTATTTGATGATAGTCTATGGAAAAATACGCTACATGTATTCTTAACATGCCAGCACAGCTTCAGGAAATGTTTGCCTATATCTGCATTTTTGGCCCTCCAGCTAATCCTCTGCAGTTATGGGATAAATTCAAGGAACACTTTGTACAGGACTATTGCCATGCATACCACTCCAATACTGAGGCCTGTATAAATTGTGAAGACTATGCTATGACTGATGTTCAAGATGTTCTAAAAAGTCATGGCAAAAGTTATATGGATTTTCATTTACCACGACCTGTAAATAAACCACACCTCCTCCCGCTGTATAGTAAGGATGTTGAGCTACAAATAGCTGCGGACATGAAAGCTACTCTAAATGACGAACAACTCTTGGCCTATAATACTATCAGTCAAGCTTTACAAGACTCTACTGATAGCACAAAATGCTTTTTCATAGACGGTCCTGGTGGGAGTGGTAAGACCTACTTATATCATCTACTGCTACATCAGCTAAGGGGAGAAGGACACATTGTGTTAGCAGCTGCTACAACAGGAATCGCAGCTAACTTACTCAAAGGAGGACGCACAATCCATTCTCTTTGTGGCATTCCAATTCCTGTCAATGAAACTTCGGTTTCAAGGATTAAAACTGATACAGAGCCAGCCAAACAGTTAAAGAATACTAAACAATGTATCATTGATGAGTGCACAATGCTCTCTAAATATGCATTGCATGTCATTGATAGACTTTTACAGGATGTCATGACAACACATGTCTCCAAGAAACAGCAAACACCGTTTGGAAGTAAAGTTATTGTTCTGGGAGGAGACTTTAGACAATGCCTTCCTGTCATCGCTCACGGAACCAGAACTGATATTGTAGAGAGCTTCATTAAGTATTCCAAACACTGACAAAATTTTGTTAGACTACCACTTATTAACAACATGCGCTCCATTGACCAACAATACAGTTCTTGGTTGCTTCAACTGGGAAATGGTGAACTTTCCAATGATTTCAACCTTGGAGATGATGTCATCGAAATACCTTCAGACACGCTTTCCACTGGCTGCTTAATACGTGATATCTTTGGAGACAACATTTCTATTGATATTAACAACAATGACAGCATCAATATTGCTGCATCACATGCAATTCTATGCCCTAAAAATGAGGATGTGGATAATGTTAACTCCAATATCATGGATCGTCTGAATGGTGACTACACAGAATATATCAGTCATGATTCCATAGATACTGATGAATGTGATGACCCTGACCAATATCCAGTAGAATTCTTACATTCGCTTACACCAACTGGAATGCCTTCACATCGGCTAAAACTGAAACGTGGTACTATTATCATGCTGTTACGCAACCTCAACACCAAAAAAGGTCTGTGCAACGGTACTCGCTTGATTGTTACTGCTTTGCTTCCTAACATCATAGAAGCCAAAGTAATTACTGGGTCAGCTGCTGGAAATGTTGTTTTTATTCCACGTATTGACTTATGTCCATCTGACACAGGATTACCTTTTAAATTGAGACGTCGCCAGTTTCCTGTGAAGCCAGCATTTGCCATGACCATTAACAAATCGCAAGGCCAAACACTTCATCGAGTTGGTATTTTTCTACCTGAACCAGCATTTGGCCATGGTCAACTCTACGTGGCTTTTTCTAGAGTGAGGCAACGCTCTAATGTCAAAGTTCTAGTCCTTGATACACCAGTTCAAGGGAAAATAGTGGAAAATTGTGACAAAGTTTTCACTAAAAATATAGTGTATCAAAATATTTCACTTTAAATTCTTTAGATACATATTAGATTTAGATACATAGTTACTTTCTAATTAAACACAAATATTACAATAAATTAGTTTAGCCATAGATGTATAGGATAATAATAAAAAAAAAAAAAAATACAAAAAAATTAGTTTAGCCATAGATGTAAAGGAATAGAAAAAAACAAAAATACCAAAAAAATTAGTTTAGTTATAGATAAAGACATTATAATTAGTTATTAGATATAAAACAAACAGTCATTTAAGATATATAGTCGTTAGTTTTCGTTTTCACTAAAAATATAGTGTATAAAAATATTTTACTTTAAATTCTTTAGATACATATTAGATTTAGATACATAGTTACTTTCTAATTAAACACAAATATTACAATAAATTAGTTTAGCCATAGATGTATAGGAATAAAAAAAAAAAAATACAAAAAAATTAGTTTAGCCATAGATGTATAGGAATAGAAAAAAAACAAAATACCAAAAAAATTTGTTTAGTTATAGATAAAGACATTATAATTAGTTATTAGATATAAAATAGTCATTTAAGATATATAGTCGTTAGTTTTATTTTTACTAAAAATATAGTGTATAAAAATATTTTACTTTAAATTCTTTAGATACATATTACATTTAGATACATAGTTACTTTCTAATTAAACACAAATATTACAATAAATTAGTTTAGCAATAGATGTATAGGAATAGAAAAAAAACAAAATGCCAAAAAAATTTGTTTAGTTATAGATAAAGACATTATAATTAGTTATTAGATATAAAATAGTCATTTAAGATATATAGTCGTGCTCCCCTCCTTCCTCCCCCCACCCTTTCCCTCATTTTACCTCCCCATATCCCTCATCTTCCCTTTCTTTGCCTTGCTTCCTCCCCATATTACCCTCCCTTCCTTTTTCCCCTTCTCGTACCATTTACTTACTCAGAGTACAGAGGCAGACACTACTACAAGAGAGACTTCTGCCCGTCCCCCTGAGTGAGCGCGGATTGCACTGTCCATCAAAGGGCGCCCACCATACCTGAGGGGCTGGCGGCCGTTGGGACTTCTTGGACCCCCCGTTTGGGGGTCAAGTGGGGACTCGGACTGTTCCTGGGACTCCGCCCATACCCGCCAGCAAACGTATTGGCAACTGTGATCCCACCGACACATGGGGGCCATATTTTGGGTGCCCCTTTGCCACACTATTGTGACAAAATCGCAGTTACCTCTGATTTTTAGTGGTTGCATTTAGTGAACCTGTCGAAGCTGTGCTTGCCGTATTTACTGCAAGCTAACTGCAAGTTCCATATACATTACATGTTACTTGCTGAAAGTGAGCTGTAGGTAGGCCCTTTGGTGCCAAGTGCAGAAATTGTATTTTGTTATTCCACACCTTCTGCAAATAGCCGAAAAATATCTGATTTAAAAGGACTCTAACTATTAATAATTAGGGATAGAGTAGAGTAGGTCCCACCAGCTGTAAGGCTATCTTCCCGTGGTTGGTGGGGAAACATGTACTGGCTAAATCATAGATTATTAACATTCATATATAAATTGAATATACGTAATCTGTACAAAACATCGGTGCCAGTATCTGTACGAAAAGCCTTGCTTTAGAATCATGACATGTACTACACTGACATATACCATACAAACATTGGTAGTTGATAGATAGATATCATGTCTTATGTGCATTATTGTCAAATTTGAATGAATAATGTACATATGCATGCTAGACTCCCGATTCTTTAGAATCTTTGGGAAAGGAAGGTGTGTCACAGTCCGCGCTGCCAAGAAATCCGCTCGTAAATAACGCTAGTAGTCGGTATCCAAATCAATCCTTTTTATTCATCCAACGCGTTTCAACGCCCTCCTGGCGTCTTCCTCAGGGATGTGGACATCCCTGAGGAAGACGCCAGGAGGGCGTTGAAACGCGTTGGATGAATAAAAAGGATTGATTTGGATACCGACTACTAGCGTTATTTACGAGCGGATTTCTTGGCAGCGCGGACTGTGACACACCTTCCTTTCCCAAAGCTTCAATTTTGTCTACCCGAGGGGAGACCGGTGGAAGTCCAGCAGCAGCCAGCAGGACATTGATCCAATCAGGCCTTTTAACCAGTTGTGGGTGGCACAACTGGACTAGGTGAGTGAACCTCTTCTCACTTGCTTGTTTAGTGTCTAGTGATAAGGGCACTATTGCGCCTCTTGTCCCCCCTCCTCTCTTTTCTTGATTCTTTAGAATCGGGCCGCCATCTAGTATATATATATAATATATAAAGCTGAATGTGTGTGTGTGTATGCATGTATATCCGGGATTGGCATCTACACCGTAGTAAGTACAGCCACAAAATTTTGCAAAGTCACACGTCTGGATCCCGGGAGCATCATAGGCTATGTTGTGAGGCGAAATTTTAACCCTGCGTGTTCCAGTTCACCAAACAATTTTGCCCCTATCTACATAATGGGGAAAAAGTGAATGGAAAAGGGTTGGAGGAAAATCGACAGCTGTCAGCTATAGCCACAAAATTTTGCACAGTCACACGTCTGGACCCCGGGAGCGTCATAGGCTATGTTGTAAGGCGAAATTTTAACCCCGCGCATTCCAATTCACCAAACAATTTTGCCCCTATCTACATATTGGGGAAAAAGTGACAGTTACCAGTTGACAGTTGTGAATGAGAGGGGCTTAATGATAGCGCCAAAGACTAACAGCATATACCAGCATATAGTCACTAAGGTGGGGCCCCAACATGAGATATTCACCATGCATGGGAACATGTATACACACCACACACACACAAAGAGTAACAGCAAGTGTATAGTCGCTAAGGTGCAGCCCCAACATTGGATATTCACCACGCACCCGAACAAACACACACACACCACAAAGAGACACACACAACACAGAGACACATACACACCCCCATGGGGACACACACACACCCTATAGCGACACATGCACTCACCCCACAGGGACACACACACACCACAAAGAGACACACACACACCACACAGACACCTCCACAGGGACACACACACATAGCCACCCTATAGGGACACATGCACTCACCCCACAGGGACACACACACACACACCACAAAGAGACACAAACAACACAGAGACACACACCACACTGACCCCACCCACAGGGACACACACACATAGCCACCCTATAGGGACACATGCACTCACCCCATAGCGACACACACCACAAAGAGACACACAAACACCACACAGACCCCCCACAGGGACACACACACATACACACCCTATAAGGACACATGCATTCACCCCACAGGGACACACACACCACAAAGAGACACACACAACACAGAGACACACACAACCCACACAGACACCCCCCTACAGGGACACACACACATACACACCCTATAGGGACACATGCACTCACCCCACAGGGACACACACACCACAAAGAGACACACATAACACAGATACACACACACACCACACAGACCGCCCCCACAGGGACACACACATACACACACCCCAGGGACACACACACCACACAGACACAGATGTGCACAAATCACCTCACACAACTCGCCTCATACGTGTGCTATCTTTAATTTCCAAACATAAACATCTGATTAAAAACAGCCAATGTGCAACACATGTGCCATATAGAGAATTAAGGCAGATGTCAGTCACATGAGCTGTTTATTATGTGTATGTGTGAGGTAACATATACTGCCCGGCCAGGGGGAGGGATTACTGTTGGCTGGAGATTTATCAGGCTGCCTATAGCAACCAATCACAGCTCAGCTTCTATTTTCCTACAGGTCATTAATATGACATATTCAAATCCTATTTTGTTATAGCTAACATCAGTTATTTATTAACCCGGGCGTAGCCGGGTACTACAGCTAGTATATATAATATATATATATATATATATATGTATATATATATATACAGTTATTTCTATATTTCAATGAATATCTCATTACTCTTCTGGACAGGGTTCTGTTCCATTAGTGGGGGTGATGTCTCTCAGAATCCATATGGGGTGCCCTAAAAAATATTTACTGTATCAGTATATATATATATCTTTCTGTTTGGTTATTATTGTATATTAAGCTTGGATGGTTTCTTTTACCTCTATATATTGCTCTATATGTTACCTTCTTGTCGGGCTATGTATTGCTTTTTGCGGTGCTTCATTATAAAAATGTTTGTATTATAGTATGTTGTTGTATAGGGGATCAAAATATCTCTGTGTTTTTGTGCTCACCTGTTTTTTTCTTGCTATGATCCTCCACACAAAAACACAGGGATATTTTGATCCCCATAATACAACATACTAATACAAACATTTTTATAAGTAAGCACCTCAAAAAAGGAGGAAATCCACATCTAATATATAAAGCTGAATGTGTGTATGTATGTGTGTATATCCGGGATTGGCATCTACACCGTCACAACTACAGCCACAAAATTTTGCACAGTTACACATCTGGACCCCGAGAGCGTCATAGGCTATGTTGTGAGGCGCAATTTTAACCCTGCGCGTTCCAGTTCATCAAACAATTTTGCCCCTATCTACATAATGGGGAAAAAGTGAATGGAAAAGTGTTGGAGGAAAATCGACAGCTGTCAGCTATAGCCACAAAATTTTGCACAGTCACACGTCTGGACCCCGGGAGCGTCATAGGCTATGTTGTAAGGCGAAATTTTAACCCGCGCATTCCAATTCACCAAACAATTTTGCCCCTATGTACACAGCTGAAGAGTATTGCAGGTCCGTCATCGAGTGATCTGTTGCCAGGAACCTCAAAGTTACAGCCAACCTTTCCTCAGGTGGCCCAGCTCTATGCATCACAGTATCCTCACAGGCTATCCATGGCCGAATGCGGTCCAATAGAAACTTGAATGAGTCCTCGGACATACGGAGATCGTTCCTGAAGTCATGCGGACTCCTGTCCTCCAGCTGACAGACCAGGCGCATGTGGCTCAGGTTGTTTCTTTGCAAAAGCCACTCCAGAGACCACACATGGCGTGATCTGCGAGCCCGCAATCTCTCAGCTCTCTCCTCCACCCACAAGTTCTCATTCACCAAGGCAAGAGCCACGAGAGGCCTCTGTTCTGGATCCATGATAAGCAGATGAACCAACCCCTTTGGATCAGGGAAACAACAATTGTAAGTCATAAATTACATGTCACAACTCACAAAAAGCCTACACTATTTGCTTGCCTACATACATGCTACACATACAAGTAGCAAAAACAAGATTCTGGTGCAGTGGCCATACCCCTCTGAAATATCCACCATTCACACAACATACAATAACATTGTTTTCCCAACATACACACACAAACAAGATCTGACCAACACATTACCCATTAACTACATGACCATCCCAAATATACATAGTCACTAATAACAAGAACATATTGTAGACCATCATGTGTAGAAATGACATGACAAAATTATTGCCATAAAATAATATGACCCGTACATGTACATTTGTAGGACATACCATCCAAAACCATATTGCCACCACGTACAACATGCATGGGGTATTAACATGGCCATGTCAACGCTACAACAAACACTGCCGGAATCACCATTAGCAAACTACATCCCTGTTGAGTGACAATAACCAGATATTGGCCCGCACACATTCACAATACTCCAAACACACTCAAGGTGTCCGCATCACCACAACACAT
Source organism: Allobates femoralis (assembly GCA_033576535.1). NCBI lineage: Eukaryota > Metazoa > Chordata > Amphibia > Anura > Aromobatidae > Allobates > Allobates femoralis. The sequence goes on from JARQOC010000006.1 coordinate 232,101,598, forward strand.
CCCTTTTGTGTGTACAAGTCAGGATACATTTCTCATCACTGTATATGTTGGCCACACATCATCAGGTAGCCAACTTGTATACACATTACACAATTTAAACCACTATATATAAACACAATGAGTATGGGACATGCCCCATTGTGCAACCATGCATACACTATCTGAAATCAAGCACAACAAGGTCACACATCCGAAGTCTGGCCTGCACACACCTGGAGGTGTATTTGTGCTGACCAACACACTACACATGTATATTACCTAAAAACCATGACAACAAAAAACACTCTACCATCATAGAAAGCACATCAGAAGAGTGCTACTTACCCAATGACTCTGGCCAGCTAGCCTGACCACGCACTGGCGTAGCTGCTTTTTATATGCTATGCAGCCAATCACAGCACACTGGCATCACCAAATACATGCACCCGCATCGGCGTTCACACGCCTAAATCCTGTGATTTGCTGATTTGAGCGTTCTGATTGGTTGGCGGACCATTTAAAATTGGCGGTGTGGAAAGAAGTTGTGTGTTGCAAAGTTCTATGCAACATCTTGGTAGCGTCTCTTCAAGCACACTCTGCTGGTCAGATGGTAGGTATAGTGATGTGCATGCCTGGCTAATCTGTACATGACTGCATTTTTCAGTTCTACCCCTACCAGCTGTCCCATATGAAAATGTGGTATAGAATAATGTTGGCTATGTAGCGTTCTATGGATGGTGTTTGTGAGGTTTATGTAGCCATGTTCCGGACGTCAATGTAATGTGTCACACATAATATGGGGTTACACAGTACATCTGCATAATGAACAGTGGTCCCCATTGTCTATATCATGGGCCAAGCATCTCCCAAACCTGAAATGTAAACATATGGCAAACAAGACTGCCATACAACTGGCTTGCTGTTCCTACATAGTGTCTTTGGTAATACATGTATACCTACACTCACTACCGTATGTAGAATAGTGCATCTTGAAGCCTTTGCAAAAACTTCATGTGTTAGGAGTTTTGTGGTGGCTTATCATATGTCTAAACATTAAACAATGTCAGGCTTCATTGTAAAGAGCTTCCCGAATTATGCCACAATGATTATCCATTATTCATGGGACCTTATGTGAATATACAGACATCTATGTGTGGTTTTGATGTGCTTTCTGGTTATGTTGCAGATGGGGGACAATCAGGATTTTATTCGGGCCTTGTTGGCAATGTACCAGGACCATGAATGCCTGTGGTGGCTGCGCTCACCTGAATTTAAAAATAATCAGGTGAAGGATGTGGCCTATGGCCGCCTTGTTGCCCTCGCCCAAGACCACCACCCTGGGGCGAGGTGGGATAAGGCGAAGGTTAAGGCCAAGATCAAACATCTGCGCACCATATTCAAAAAGGAGCACAACCTGGTCCAGAGGTGCAAGCATTCTGGGATGGGAAGTGAGGAGGTACGTGTGCCACACCTGTGGTACTATGACCTCCTCACTTTCACTCTGCATCAGGAGGCTGCGCCAGGGAGTTTGATCACCCCACCACGGCCACATCCGAAGCCACCGCTCTGTCACAGGAGGTACGTTTTATGAAGCTTCTTGTGTATAGAAATCCCTTGTTGGTAGTAGTCAGTGTTGTTTTTGCAAGTCCCTTCAGGCACAATCCTGTGGGTGTTTTTCGAAAACTGTGTGTGTTTTGGTGATGGGTCACACAATTGGCTCTTTTTTTTTTTCTGGTTGGTTGTAAACACACATCACTTACCATGTTGTCCCTTGAGGTAAGTAGAGTGGACATTTTTCACTGTTTCTTCTTGTTGTTCTTTTATGTTGAATGTTTGTGTGGCTCTAATGCAATGGTGTCGTACTGGTGCTTGTGCAATAAATCTGCAATGGCTAATAGACTTTTTGTGAGACCTGACAAGTGATTCCCTTTTTCTTTTTCCCATTCTTTACATGATCCGCCGAAATGTCCAAGGGCACCAGAACCCATTCCCCCCCAAAGTTGGTCAAAAGGTTGGAGATATGGGGATTTGGGGCCTCAACCCACATCTGAACCAGTAGATGATTACACCCATGAGGAGAGACGCTACCAATGACTTTGGTTTTTTGTTTGTACATACCTTTTATTTTATGATTAATTCACACGGTGTGTGGATTTTTTTATGTTTGGTTCCAATAAATTGGAAAGAGGAAAGACTACGTGCATGAACTGACCGGGATCGAGGGGATACCAAAGCGCAAAGCTCTGATTATATATGTACAACACCATTAATGTACCAAAATAGAAAAAAGTATTTTATTAAACACACAAAAAAACACCAGGGCAACATATAAAACCATTTAAAAACAGTAGAAAACTGTGCAAACAAGAGTCCAAGTCCATAATAATTGATTGAGAGTTCATGTCATGAACAGATTTTTTTATACAATAATATATACGGTAATGAATTAACCGTCCAGAAGAATGCCCAAACTGATAATAACCTGTATCAGAGGCACCTAACAATGAATGGTAACATGAAACATGGGTCTCATCAATAATTTTCCTTGGAATCAATATTCATTCATTTGAATTGGGTAAATATTTTGTTTCCAAATTTCTATATACAAAAAATAATTTTTTCAGAGGTGATAATTGTTATCATCTCTGAAATGAACAATCTGGTCCTTGTTGTCCTTTGTTTGACCTTTTTTGTTTCCTCATATTTTGCCAATTTTCCTTCCTACAGGTTCTACTACAATGATGCAGTTCAGCACTTGCAGCTAATGGTGTTAATATAGCATTAGTATGTTTTGACATTGTTTCTTTAATAGATTTGTCATCATACTAACTCCATAGCAGCTCATTCTCTGTCTGCACACATTTGCTATTAGTATTTGTTCCTCCCCCCTTGCCTTGCTCGCTCTTTAAGAACCCCCCTCCCTTTTAGGAAGCGTGTTGCTTTCCTACAATGAGCGCAATAGACCGGCCGGTCCATGCATGCGCACTCGTTGCTACGCAATGTTCAGACGCTCCCTTTCATTGGTCCTCAGCCCCGGAACGTCACTTCCGGTATCTGCGCCGCGTCACTTCCGGAATACGGACGGCGCCACATTACACACACCACATAAAAAAACTGGAGCTCCAGCTGGCTTCTAGCACCCTCCCATCTGAGGAAGCTGCCTTTTCAGACAGCGACACACGTTAGGTGTCGGTGCCTCCTTGCTCTCCAGTCCCTCATGAGTCTGTCCAGCTCTGAACAAAAATCACCGAATTGGTACATAGAAAATATATATAAAAAACTCACCAAATTTGGCCTCTTACAAATACCAATGCATTTAGCAGGATACTATCAGCCACCTCAGAAGCAACCCATATCTCTCAACACCGATGCTCCATCCCCTACAACCCTGAAATGGGGGCGATTGTGGCATCTGCGACCAGCCGTGCCACAAGGAGGAGACAGGTGATATCACTGGACATGAGATCACTACAGGGCGGCAGCCACTCCAAGAGTGAAGCATAAAGTCAGAAAGCAGCCTATTAATGACGCCCAGCTGTTAGACAAGGCGGGCTGCCCTGCAACAAAATATGCAACACAAGTGACTGACACCCCCTTGAGGACCCAGCTGTAGACTGCAGATGGATAAAAAAATGCAATATAACTCTAAGATGACAGTGAGGAGTTAGTTTGATATTTTGGACCAAAATAGCGTAAGCTCGTAGCCCCCGTCACGGACCCTCACGCCTACGAGTACCTAGTTCCCGTCACGGACCCTCACGCCTACGAGTACCTAGACAGAACCTGGTAGGCGTGAGGGTCCGTGACGTGGGCTACGAACTTACGCTTTTAGGGGATGGAGCATCGGTGTTGAGAGATATGGGTTGCTTCTGAGGTGGCTGATAGTATCCTGCTAAATGCAATGGTATTTGTAAGAGGCCAAATTTGGTGAGTTTTTTCTATATCTGTCCAGCTCTGCGCAGCCTTGCATTTATGCCTGCCCAGCATGCCTGGTAATTTAGACCTGTCTATCACATCTGCGTAGCACTACCTGTATCCTGTGCTTTTCTTCTTTAGGCACTGTTCTTATATGGGGTTTTTTAAATATCCCTATTACTCTTATGGTACCTTTACACGTCGCAACAGGATGGTGGCAACAACCGGGTACATGAGAGAAATGTATCTTGCACCGCCAAATCAACCCGAGGTAGCAGCGTGTGAAGACGGTTGTTGCCACCCGCCAGTGGAGGCACCTGTTTCAGAGCACTGCCCTAAAACAGGTGGCTGTCAAGGCGATGGTTGCGGCCTGTATTGGCGTGTAAAGATGGAACAGAAGGGTTGTTTCCACACCATGCTATGTACCTGGTATGTACCTGGGGCGTGACACAGGCTCTGGGTTACCACGCCCCAGCAGCGATCATTGGAGGAAGCTCCTGCGTTATGATTGGTAGTCACTGCATAGGGCGGCATATTTAAGGTGCTGACCAGTCACACTACTCAATTTCTCGAGCGTCATGTATTAGTCAGCCTCCTGCGCTGGCTGGCCAATCATGATGTTATTGCTTTGTCCTATCAGCGTACGGAATTCTCATAATCCACAATTGTGGCACGCCTATGTGTTGTCCCTGCTGCCTTTGTTCCGCCCATATTACCTTGTTGTAGCGGTGTGTAAATGAGGTAGGGTGAGCTACAGAAGGTAACTTGTGGTACCCGGCGTTGTATCCTCGGATAGATGTAACCTACCGTAGCGCACCTTGTTGCGGCGTGTAAAGGTGTGACGGGTACCGTTTGCAACCGTTGCTGCGATAAAAAAAGTGCGGGGAGGGGGAAAGGACATGGCGGACTCTCCCTCTCTCCCTCTCCTTCCCCCCCCGCACTTGTTTTATCGCATGTACCATAACTTGGATATGTGAATAAAAGGACAAAAGATCATCTCTGGTGAGTGCCGCATTTTTTCTTATTTTTTGATATTTGGATATGCAACTGTGTGCACCACTAAAAAGAGACCAATATTATAGCAGACCACTGAAGGTATTAACCCCTCAAACCCAGAAAAGTGCCCAGTGATTCTTGATTGACTATATATGGGTTTTATATATTGCCCTGGTTTGTTTTTGTGTGTTTAATAAAATACTTTTTTCTATTTTGGTACATTAATGAGATGTTGTACATATATAATCAGAGCTTTGCTCTTTGGTATCCCCTCGATCCCGGTCAGTTCATACACGTAGTCTTTCCTCTTTCTTGCTTACAGATCTAGCTATATGTGTGACTGGTGGATCATGTTTTTGTGCTCGCCATTTATCAATATTTGTGGTTCCAATAAATTGATTTTGGTGAGCACAATATCATGCTTGAACTTGATGTCTCATGTATGTGTAGATATGTATAGTGATGTAGTATGACACGCCAAGGCTGTGTGTCACTTGTATAGCCCACATAACCAAGATAACATGGTCACGCACATATTTGGACATATGTTACATCCGTTTGTCCCCTAGGTGTCACAATGCGTTTGTTGGAGTTGTAAAGGTTGATCACCTATAAAGCTCAACAATTGTGTACACGTCACCCACAAATGCTTGTGTTGTTTGCCATACAATGCTGATGAGTAGTGTGTACCCATTGTTTTGTTTGGGATGCTCCTTAAATTGGGTCAGTAATGTAGTGTAATTGCTTAGAACATTGATGATGTCCATTCATGGAGCACATCTGGAACTTGGAAATAATGTTTGCACCGACAATGCTAACGTGACCCACCACAAATTTGTTTGTGGTATCAAGAAGTAGCTTTAGTAAAGAGGTTTCAACTCCATACTCAAACACCTCTGTGTATATAGTCATGAGGCCAAAGACAGTAGTGGGATTTGCACAACAATTGCATTGTTTAAATACCTTTTATGGGGGGTTGGTGTTATTGGCCTTTTTGTAAAGGTTGGCCAAGGTCAATACAAACATTTTTTTATTCCCTTTTATTGCTTTTCAAAGCAAGGTTTTTAATTTATTTTTTTTGTTTTTTTCTGGGTAAAAGTGCAAATAGCCAACATATTTGCCATGGTGACCGTGGAGTCACAGCCATGTTGAACGAATTTAAAATGTCAAGTAAACACAACTTTAAACCAATCATGGCAACATGCCACACCCTAAATACACAAGAGTGATGTGAAAAGGGGATGCTACAAATTTAAAAACATTAGGCCTCTGGCACTGACTCACCGCCGGCCCGTGGGCGCCGGTTTAGACAGGCGTTCGCTTCCTCCTTCATGTCACGGATGGACCGCGCCTGCCGGTAGCGAGGGCCCGGTGGTACAGATCAAAGGGATTGCTGGCTGAACAGTGGTTGGTTAGTTAACCTTGTCGTGACGCCACCTATGAGTAGTTCGGTAAGTCTTACCGACGCTGCGGGGCCTCCGGGGGATGGATAGCAGCAAGATGGAACGCTCCCCACAGGCTGAGCGGTGATCCCCGGAGCCTGGAGCTGCTTAAGATGTTCTGCAGCAGCTGCGGTTACTTTGTGTGCGGACGGATGCAATCATAAGGAAGCACGGACACTGTAAGTCTCTGTAACGGGTCTTTTACTGTAACCAGCAAGTAGTACATGGCATACAGTTACGGGTAGTGGACCGGGTGGACTCAGCAGTGATGGGTGTCCCTCAGAGATCCGTGGTGTTCCTCCATTGTAGCTAAGTGTTGCTGTTGGCGACCAGGAATACCAGATCGGGTACGGGGAGGCTGCTTCAATGCCCTATCCAAAATGTATGTTATGGATGTTTTGGGGAACCTTGGGTCCCTCGGTGGGTACACCACTGGTTAGACGACTGGATTTGGCGGGTGGTGGGGTGCTCCTGTAAAGCGATCCTCCACTCTTCTGGTTTGCATAGCAGAGCTGAACCGCTGCTAGCTTCGGTACCAGCAAACCGGCTGTAAGTTGGGCACGGGAGTCTTTTGGAACCCGTGTTTAACGCCTGATCCCGGTTGTTCAGGCCTCAGGTGGTGACACCCGACCGGTGATGGCCCGGGGGCTGCACAGCGGTGCGGAGCCCCCGCTCCTACGTTACTCTCCTCTCAAGTTCAAGTCTGTGTCTTCTCTCTGTCTTGGTCTAGACTCGACTCTCAATTGTGTTACACTTCTCCTACACACTACTCTTACACTCCACCCACCAGGACCTTGATTGGCCCTCTATACTAAGTGAGGCATGCAGAGTATGGATCTCTAAGTTAACCAGATGACTGATGGGTCAGAGAATATTGCTGCTACTGTCTTGGCTGCAATACCCTCCTGTGATGCACTCGTTGCGGGGCACCGCAGCACAACCCCAGGATGCTCCCCAGCCTGGCCACCAGTGAGACGCTGGATGATGGACCACATTCGGTTGAGATTGGCTTGCGCCTCACGGTGGACAGCAACCAACTCCACGATGGTTTGTTGCCCTGTAGGGTAAATATACATCAGTATAATGTAATTCTGTGTTCACAAATGTTATGTGACTGTGTTACCAAACTTACGATTCTGGACAGCATCAGCAACTTCCCGTTATGGTGTTGTGGATGACGTCCCTGGCAACATGTGCCCAGCTGCTGTGGCATCTGTATTAACCAAAGGGATACAACAAAAACAGGAAAGTATTAACACCGGGTCACACAGGGGACATTTAAAGGGATCCTGTCACCCCCAAAACGCCTCATAAGCTATTAAAACATGTCCCTAGAGCATATTATCACTTATCCTACACTCTTTTTGGCTCATAAATGCAGCTAGTGAAAATGTATAAAAACGTTATTAAACTCACTCATTAGCAATGTTAATAAGTGGCTACTGTATTCATAGTCACCCAGGCAGGCTCTCCCTCTTCATAATATCACGCCTCAATAGGCGTGATCTTGAATGCTGATTCAAATGCGCGCCTCCCCGTTCTCCTCTGTGCCGGCCGGGCTGCAGAGTGCGGCTGTATGACGCGAATCGCGTCATTTCCGGCTTCGGGTGACGTGGGTACACCCGCGTCAAGCCCCGCACTGCGCATGCGTGCTGGAGGCATAACAGAGCGGCAAGCCGGAGAAACAGGCAGCCCCAGAAGAAGAGTACATTACACAAAAACGTGCAGCACGGCGGTCCCATTATAAAACAAGCAGGTTGCTAGCACATCTCCCACTGTCCCACCAACGATTCACATACCCTCCCTACATATAATAAAGTCTTCTCCACTATATAACTACACTATTACAGGTGGAAGACTTGTTGCCTAGGCAACTATCTGTATACAGATAGATACACAGACAATGCTATAGCATATTAGTATATGCATGCATGTATATGTATATATAACAAACATTAATCTACATAGATAGACAGTAAAAACATTATATATACACATATGGACATAAATTCTGATATATATATATATATATATATATCAGAATTTATGTCCATAAATTGCATATATATATATATATATATATATATATAAATCAAGGAAAACAGGCAGCACTCCAGTTCAGGTGAATAAAGGGTCTGTTTTTTATTCAGAGCCCATGTGGCACGACGTTTCGGTGCACTAGGCACCTTTCTCAAGTACAGAGTGCAGGCATACACAGTGGGTTTATATAGCTCACAAATTTACATAATTAACATTAATTCATTAAGACAATAACGATAAAACATCCATAAAATCATTATTGATTTGTGTACAAATAAACTGACATATACATATATAAAGTGCAATCATATAGGTGCTATTAGTGCATATAAAAGTGCTACGTTGCTGTAATAAAAGACTTCAATCCCTTAATAAGGTGCAGATTTGATCACAAGTGCACCTGTGTGAAGATAAGAACATTAGCATTAGTATAACATATGGGACTCACATACACAGTAACGTTGTACAAGCAGAGCTGTCTCCATTAGCCTCCATTTCCTCATTGTGACATGTGATTCCAGCTCTGTACCTCATTGGCCAAGATCGCCGCCCTCTACTATTGGATATGGCCGTGCATGCTCAGAATAACCTGTTCCATCCAGGCTTCACACTGAGCATGCTCAGAACCACCGAAGCCTCTTTTTACCCTCTTTTAAGTTTACCCACTTCCAAAATGGCGTATGAGGCTTCGGTGGTTCTGAGCATGCTCAGTGTGAAGCCTGGATGGAACCTGTTATACTGAGCATGCACGGCCATATCCAATAGTAGAGGGCGGCGATCTTGGCCAATGAGGTACAGAGCTGGAATCACATGTCACAATGAGGAAATGGAGGCTAATGGAGACAGCTCTGCTTGTACAACGTTACTGTGTATGTGAGTCCCATATGTTATACTAATGCTAATGTTCTTATCTTCACACAGGTGCACTTGTGATCAAATCTGCACCTTATTAAGGGATTGAAGTCTTTTATTACAGCAACGTAGCACTTTTATATGCACTAATAGCACCTATATGATTGCACTTTATATATGTATATGTCAGTTTATTTGTACACAAATCAATAATGATTTTATGGATGTTTTATCGTTATTGTCTTAATGAATTAATGTTAATTATGTAAATTTGTGAGCTATATAAACCCACTGTGTATGCCTGCACTCTGTACTTGAGAAAGGTGCCTAATGCACCGAAACGTCGTGCCACATGGGCTCTGAATAAAAAACAGACCCTTTATTCACCTGAACTGGAGTGCTGCCTGTTTTCCTTGATTTATTTGAATTGGTTTGGACACTAATACACAGGACTTGCACCGCGGATGAGTATAATATTGTGCTGTTCCATTTTCTCTTTTTATATATATATATATATATATGCATATACATATATATCTATATATATACATATATACATATATATATATATGCATATATATATTGTGAGACAGTGCGGGGGATCATATGTGAGGGGCGCTATGTCTCCCCCAGAATGTGCACTGTCACGTATTGAGCCCGATGTAGGGTGTGAGAGAAAGGGACGGTCTGCTCCCTCCACTCCGGGTCTTGCAAGGTCCCGGAAGTAGACACGGAGTTAAAAGCCTGATCAGGAGGCAGGGCGGGGTTCCTTGTACACAGATTTGTGCCTAAACTGCAGCAGCAGCAGAGATAGACTGGAGAGGTCTAGAGTTCCAGGGGGCCGTGTGCTAGTCTAACACGGCCTAGCCCAGGGGGGCTGGGCAGCTCGGGGTGACCGATAACGGAAGCCCATAACCTGAAGGAACCGGGTTACTTTGTGTGAACTGTATCCTGTGTACCCGGCTGCGACCCGGATTCCGGCAGCTTGTGCCGCCGCTGTGTGTATCAGCAATAAAACCGGTTACTGTTTGAACTACTACCGGGCTCCACGTGTTTCCTGACTTGCAATCCCGGTGCTGCCCCACAATATATACATATATATACTGTATATATACATACATACATACACATTATATATATATATATATATATATATATATAAGTATAAAAAATGTTATTGAGCAGCGGTTCTTTTTTTATATATAGCAGACTTGCTAGGTGCTTATCAGTCCTTGAGGTGGTATCCAGCCACCTATACTAGACAATAGACGTAAAATAAAGGCTGCAGCACTCAAATTTCAGATGTTTCCTCGCCTTTAATGGCCTTCAGGTATAAAGTAGCGACGTTTCGGTCTATGATGACCTTCTTCCAGCCAAAGGCGAGGAAACATCTGAAATTTGAGTGCTGCAGCCTTTATTTTACGTCTATATATATATATATAATATATATATATATATATATATATATATATATATATATATAAAATTCTTGCAGCACACAGCTACTACCAATGATGTACAAATGCTATAAGCTATATGTATTTGAGGAAAAAGTTTAAAAACTTACGTTTTTTTCAAAAAAACTCAAAAATTCTAATTTCTTATTTCTGAAGTTCTTAGTACACACATTGGCCAATGTCTGCTTGCTCATCAACTGCGACAAAGTAATATGGAGTAGCACATGTACAGCAGATCTACATTATATGGCGGTACATCACAGTACATGTATACCAGCGCTATGGTATATGGTGGTACTTTATAGAACATGTACAGTAGCACTGCACCATATGGCGGTACTTTGTAGCACATGTACAGCAGAAGAACACTATATGGCGCTACATCACAGTACATGTATACCAGGGCTATGGTATATGGCGGTACTTTGTAGCACATGTACAGCAGAAGTACACTATATGGCACTACAGCACAGTACATGTATACCAGCGCTATGGTATATGGCGGTACTTTGTAGCACATAGACTGCAGAAGTACACTATATGGCGCTACATCACAGTACATGTATACCAGCGCTATGGTATAAAACTGCGGTACTTTGTAGCACAGTTACAGCAGAACTACACTATATGGCGCTACATCACAGTACATGTTTACCAGCGCTATGGTATATGGCGGTACTTTGTAGTACATAGAAAGCAGAAGTACACTATATGGCGCTACATCACAGTACATGCATACCAGCGCTATGGTATATGGTGGTACTTTGTAGCACATAGAAAGCAGAAGTACACTATATGGCGCTACATCACAGTACATGTATACCAGCACTATGGTATAAAACTGCGGTACTTTGTAGCACAGGTACAGCAGAACTACACTATATGGCGCTATATCACAGTACATGTATACCAGCGCTATGGTATATGGCGGTACTTTGTAGTACAGAGTCAGCAGAAGTACACTATATGGTGCTACATCACAGTACATTTATACCAGCGATATGGTATATGGCGGTACTTTGTAGCACATAGACAGCAGAACTACACTATATGGCGCTGCATCACAGTACATGTATACCAGCGCTATGGTATATGGCGGTACTTTGTAGTACATAGATAGCAGAAGTACACTATATGGCGCTACATCACAGTACATTTATACCAGCGCTATGGTATATGGCGGTGCTTTGTAGCACAGGTTCAGCAGAACTACACTATATGGCGCTATATCACAGTACATGTATACCAGCGCTATGGTATATGGCGGTATTTTGTACTACATAGACAGCAGAAGTACACTATATGGCGCTACATCACAGTACATTTATACCAGCGCTATGGTATATGGCGGTACTTTGTAGCACATAGACAGCAGAACTACACTATATGGCGCTACATCACAGTACATGTATACCAGCGCTATGGTATATGGCGATACTCCACTCCCTGCGGCCCCCCTGCTTTTCCTGGCTCCTCCATGTAAAAAAAATAAAAAAAATCATTGAGGATACTCAAATGTCCTCCGGCTAGCTCCACCTCCGTCTTCTATGTCCTGTAGCCTACAGGCCGTTACGACCTGTCGTTGCCTGGGAAACCGATCATCTGATCAGTCACATGACCGCTAACTGCAGGGGCGGCAGGATGGAGCAGGGGGGCAGGATTGAGCAGGGGGGCAGGATGGTTACGGGGATGGGGGGCAGGAAGAAGCGATCAGAGCAAGATGGAGCCGGGGTGGGCTGGAAGAAGCCAGCGGGGGTCCAGAATGGAGCCGGCGGGAGTGCAGAATGTAGCCGGCGGGGGGGGGCACAATGGAGCAAGCGGGGCTGAATGGTGGCAGGGTGGATTGCTCCTTGACAGTACAGTACAGTAGTAGCAGGCCCTGTCCTGCAAGGACCTTGCATGATGTCAGAATGACAATGGCGTTAGGCACTGTAATTGGCCGGCTCATGGTCATGTGACATGTGATGCGCATATCCCATGGACGCGAGCGGGCTAATCACAGTGCCGAACGCTGATGTCATTCTGACATCATGCAAGGTCCTAACAGGACAGGGCCTGCTACTACTCCCGGTTACCGGTCAATGTATTTTTAATACATTTGCCTTTATTTTATATTTGATTTCACAGTGTATAATGCACTGCCAAATCAAATCACTAAAGAAGTAGCCCTAAGGAGCAGGGTGCCGCGGGAGGCTGCGGGAAGTGGGAGCACAGACAGGGCAGAGGATCGGGGTATGGAGCGCGGGCAGGACAGGAGGAGCAGGGGGGGGGGAGGGAGGAAGAGCGGGCAGGGCAGAGGAGCAGGGTATGGAGGTATGGAGCGTGGGCAGGACAGGATGAGCGTGGCGGGGAGGGAGGAAGATCGGGCAGAGGACTGGGAAACACAGGGGCAGAGGACAGGGAGACGAAGGGCCAGAGGATAAGGGCACACAGGGCTAGAGGATAACGGGACACAGGGCCAGAGGACAGGGGGACACATTGCCAGAGGACAGGGGGAGACAGCTAACAACTCAGCCACTCTATACAGTCCTAACCACTAACCCAACATGTACACTGCTCTCCACTGAGCCACCATATACTGTGCTAACCACTGACACACCATGTACAGTGCTATCCACTCAGCCACCATATACTGTCCTAACCACTGAGCCAACATATAATGTTAACCACTGAGCCACTGTAAACAGTGCTAACCACTGAGCCACCATATACGGTGCTAACCAATGATCCACTATATACCGTGTTAACCACTGAGCGACCCTATACAGTGCTAACCACTGACCCACCGTATACACTGCTAACCACTGAGCCACCATATACAGTGCTAACCACTGAGCCACCATATACAGTGCTAACCACTGAGCTACCATATACTCCATTTAAATCCTTCAACAACAGCGTACTTTCCGGAGAGAAGACTGTACTATTCAGCGGCTATTTTTACGGCACCTGTTCATTACACCGCACTCCCGATGCAATAGCATCGGGCCTATTTATAGTCATGTACAGGGCTGCCACTAGGAATTTCGGGGCCCCTTACTGCCAAAATTTTGGGGCCCCCCTGAGATTCCGCCTAGCCCCCACCCAGCTCCACCTCCACCCATGCCCTGCCTCCACCCATGCTCTACCTCCACCCAAACATGCATTATATTTATATAGAAAAATTGGAACAGCACCAAAAATTACCTCAATTTATGTGGAAAGCTTTTTTCTATATTTTTGTGCGTTTTTTCCTTTTTTTTTTTACAGTCACTCTATGATATATTACACACATTCACACTTGAGACTGCTGTGGGCTAATACACAATAGCTGGATACATAATAGAGAATACACAACAGAGACGGCTGCTAGCTGTATACACAATAGAGATCGCTGCTGGCCGTATAGACAATGGAGATGGCTGCGAGTTATACACATAATAGAGATTACACAATAGAGAATGCTGCTGCCTGTATACACAATGGAGATGGCTGCTGGGTAAATGCACAATGGAGACAGCTGCAGGACAAATGCACAATGTAGACGGCTGCATCTTTGATCTAAAAAAATCTGCAACATGTCAATTTCAATTAAATTACGCCACTTACCTTGCGTACTGGCAGGCATTTCTTGGATTCGAACGCATCACACATCACGTTGGTAGGAGTTGTGTGACCTACGTGGTGTGACACGGCCGAAACCTGGAAGTGCCTACCAGTACGCAAGGTAAGTGGCATACAACAGGCCAGAGACAGCAGAGAGGATGCAGAATTTTCTGCATCAAAAAAGCTGATATGATGTAGCCAAAGCACAATGTTTTTGCTACGTAATTTCTGCTACTACGGTGGCAGATTCAAATTTGATGCAGAATTCTGCATCACATTTTTTGCCCATCGGCACAAAGCAACACACACACATGCACACAGATTTATAGAATATATATTATATTTACATACATTATATACATATACTGTATGAAGACATTCAGAAACATAAATATACTCATGCAGAAATCATATACTCACAAAATTGTACACACAATTATTATTATACTAAATTGTGGCACAATTCTAACACATCGGGTATTCTAGAATATAGAAATAGGGATTGCATGGGGAAGGCGGTGAGGGCTGAATAGGGAGGGACTTTGAGGACGGAGCGGCGTGGGGAGGATGGCGTGGCAGGCGGGAGGAGGATAGAGGGGCACAGGTAGGGGGAGGATGGAGCAGCAGGGGAGGACGGATCACAGAGCGGCGGGGGAGAGGAGGATGGAGGGTGAAGTGGCGGGGTGGGGGAGGCCAGAGCAGCACAGAGAGGGGGAGGACGGAGGATGGAGTGGCAGAGGACAAAGGAAGGAGGAGAAAGCAGTGGGGTGTGGAAGGATGGAGTCGCACAGGCAGGGGGAGGACGGAGCGGCAGGGGGAGGAGAATGGAGGACGAAGCAGCGGGGTGGGGGAGGACGGAGGACGATGCGGCGGAGTGGGGGAGGACGAAGCAGTAGGGGGGAGGCGACGGAGGACGAAGCGGCTCAGGCAGGGGGAGAACCCTCACACACAGACTCACACCTACACACAGAGTCACACCTAGACACAGACTCACACCTACACACAGAGTCACACCTACTCACAGACTCACACCCACACACATACAGACCTCACACCTACACACAGAGTCAAACCTACATACAGACTCACACCCACACACATACACACACAGATTTACACCCACAGCCAGACACACACACACACACATAGACTCACACTCACAAACACACACGCATGGGATCTCAAATCTCCGTCCCCTGGCAGTCCCAGTGATGGCCCTCATGTCCCTGGTGCTGAGCGTGGTGTCAGCAGAGAGGTGTGGAGGAGGCGGTCGCAGAGGCGGCGGTGTACAGGATGATCCTGGTGCAGTGCTGCTGTACATGTTCTATAAAGTACCGCCATATAGTGTTGTGCTGCTGTACATGTTCTATAAAGTACCACCATATATCATAGCGCTGGTATACATGTACTCTGATGTACCGCCATATAATGTAGATCTGCTGTCTATGTGCTACAAAGTACCACCATATACCATAGCGCTGGTATACATGTACTCTGATGTACCGCCATATAACGTAGATCTGCTGTGTATGTGCAACAAAGTCCCGCCATATACCATAGCGCTGGTATACATGTACTGTGATGTAGTGCTATATAGTGTACTTCTGCTGTACATGTGCTACCAAGTACCGCCATATGGTGCAGTGCTGCTGTACATGTTCTATAAAGTACCACCATTTACCATAGCGCTGGTATACATGTACTGTGATGTAGCGCCATATAGTGTACTTCTGCTGTCTATGTGCTACAAAGTCCCACCATATACCATAGCGCTGGTATACATGTACTGTGCTGTAGTGCCATATAGTGTACTTCTGCTGTACATGTGCTACAGAGTACCGCCACATGGTGTAGTGCTGCTGTACATGCTCTACAAAGTACCGCCATATACCATAGTGATGCTCTCTCTTTCTACACATATATATATATATATATATATATATATAAAATACATAAAACATCTATTATATAATCGCGAATCGGAAATGCGCCCCTCCGCACGCTACTTCCGGCGTGGTCATGTGGATACGAATTTAACATTGGGCGCGAAGCGCCCAATGCTGCGCGAGCAATGGCCGCGAGGCCATTGCGAGTCGCTGGCTGAGTGCGAGCAATGGCCGCGAAGCCACAACCTTAGCGATTTACCGCTCAGGTAGCGCGAGCAATGGCCGCGAGGCCATTGCGAGTCGCTGCCTGAGCCGCAACTCGCTCCCCGGGGACCATGGAGCAGAGGCGGCTCAGCCGCCTCCGCTCCCCGCTACCCACAATTCGCCCCACCCCATGTCCGCACAGCCCCCCCATGTCCGCACAGCCCCCCCATGTCCGCACAGCCCCCCCCATGTCCGCACAGCCCCCCCCCATGTCCGCACAGCCCCCCCCATGTCCGCACAGCCCCCCCCATGTCCGCACAGCCACCCCCATGTCCGCACAGCCACCCCCATGTCGTCCACACAGCCCCCCCCATATCCGCACAGCCACCCCATGTCCGCACACCCACCCCGCAATGTCCGCACAGCCACCCCGCACCTAAGCTCCTTCCCCCTAACTCCACCGCCCCTAAGTCCCTACCCTCTAAGCCCCGCCGCATCCTAAGCCCCGACCCGCCGCACCTAAGCTCCTACCCCCTAAGTCCACCGCACCCCTACACCCTAAGCCCCGACCCGCCGCACCTATGCCCCTACCCCCTAAGCCCCGCTGCACCTAAGCCCCTACCCTCTAAGCCCCGCCGCACCTAAGCCCCTACCCCCTAAGACCCGCCGCACCTAAGCCCCGACCCGACGCACCTAAGCCCCTACCCCCTAAGACCCGCCGCACCTAATCCCCTACCCCCTAAGCCGCGCCGCACCTAAAAGCCCCGCCGCTTCCTAAGCCCCTACCCCCTAAGCCCCGCCGCACCTAAGCCCCGACCCGCCGCACCTAAGCCCCTACCCCATAAGCCCCGCCGCACCTAAAAGCCCCGCCGCACCTAAGCCCCTACCCCCTAAGCCCCGCCGCCTCCTAAGCTCACGCCGCTTTCCCCCGCTGCTTTCCCCCGCCGCTGTCGCTAACACCTAAAGCCCTACACCCGAAGCCCCCGCCGTCCCCTAACCTAACGTCCCCGTCGATTACTTACATGCCTTCTTAGTCATCTGATCGTCCGTCTGATCCACAAGTCCTCCGTCCGGCCAGGCGTCCTCTTCCTCCGGCCCCGGGGGTCTTCTCTCTTCTTTCCGCCATCTCCGCCTCTTCGTCCGGCCCCCGGGGCCTTCTGTCTTCTTTCCGCCAACTTCCAGCTCCGACGTCCTCTTCACTTATCATTAAGATAGAATGGACGACAAATCCACCATTCTACCTCAATGAGATGTGAGGGGCTCTTCTGATTGGTCGCTGTCTACTGCCCTCAGCCAATCAGAAGAGCCCCTCATTTCCCATTGAAATACATTAGCGGTGTGTCGGAGATTTTATGGCCGCCCACCTGGTTCTATTTGTCGGCCTTAAAATCGCGGACACACCGCTAATGCATCTCTATGGGCAGTGAGCTCGAATTCTGATTGGTCGGCGTCACCAAAGAGCGACCAATCAGAAAGCAGGATGACTGCCCATAGACATGCATTAGCGGTGTGTCCGCGATTTTAGGGCCGACAAATAGAACCAGGTGGCCGGCCATAAAATCGCCGACACACCGCTAATGTTTGTCAATGGGAAATGACGGGCTCTTCTGATTGGCTGAGGGCAGTAGACAGCGACCAATCAGAGGAGCCCATCAACAAATAAATTTAATAATAAAAAAAAAATTAAAAAATAATTAAAAAATAATAAAAAAATAAATAAAAAATAATAAATAATTAAAAAAAAATAATAATAAAAAAATTAAATATATGCTAATAATATCAGCCCTTTCAGCGGACCTGAAAGAGAACTGGGTCTCTGCCTCAGGCTCACTTTAAATAAATAATAAATTTAATAATAAAAAAAATAATTAAAAAATAATAAAAAAATAATAAAAAAATTAATAAAAAATAATAAATAATTAAATAAAAATAATAATAAAAAAATTAAATATATGCTAATAATATCAGCCCTTTCAGCGGACCTGAAAGAGAACTGGGTCTCAGCCTCAGGCTCACTTTAAATAAATAATACATTTAATAATAAAAAAAATAATTAAAAAATAATTAAAAAATAATAAAAATAAATAAATAAATAATAAATAATTAAATAAAAATAATAATAAAAAAAATAAATATATGCTAATAATATCAGCCCTTTCAGCGGACCTGAAAGAAAACTGGGTCTCTGCCTCAGGCTCACTTTAAATAAATAATAAATTTAATAATAAAAAAAATAATTAAAAAATAATAAAAAAATAAATAAAAAAATCATAAATAATTAAATAAAAAATAATAATAAAAAAAATAAATAAATGCTATTAATTGTATTATTAATTTTATTAATGCTATTAATAATGCTATTAATGCTAATAATTATGCTATTAATGCTAATATTTATGTTATTAATGCTAATAATTATGCTATTAATGCTAATAATTATGCTATTAATGGTAATAATAATGCTATTAATGCAAATAATATTGCTATTAATTCTATTATTAATGCTATTAATGGTAATTATTATGCTATTAATGCTAATAATTAGGCTATTAATGGTAATAAGAATGCTATTAATGCAAATAATATTGCTATTAATGCTATTATTAATGCTATTAATATTAACAATTATGCTAATAATGCTAATATTTATACTATTCATGCTAATAATTATGCTATTAATGCTAATATTTATGCTATTAATGCTAATAATTATGCTATTAATGGTAATCATAATGGTATTAATGCAAATAATATTGCTATTAATGCTATTAATGCTAATAATTATGCTATTAATGTTAATAATTATGCTATTAATGCTAATAATTATGCTATTAATGGTAATAATATAATGCTATTAATGCTATTATTAATGCTATTAATGTTAATAATTATGCTATTAATGCTAATACTTATGCTATTAATGCTAATAATTATGCTAATAATGCTAATATTTATGCTATTAATGCTAATAATTATGCTATTAATGATAATCATAATGGTATTAATGCAAATAATATTGCTATTAATGCTATTAATGCTAATAATTATGCTATTAATGTTAATAATTATGCTATTAATGCTAATTATTATGCTATTAATGGTAATAATAATGCTATTAATGCAAATAATATTGCTATTAAATGCTATTATTACTGCTATTAATGTTAATAATTATGCTATTAATGCTAATAATTATGCTATTAATGCTAATCATTATGCTATTAATGGTAATAATAATGCTATTAATGCAAATAATATTGCTATTAATTCTATTATTAATGCTATTAATGCTAATAATTATGCTATTAATGCTAATAATTATGCTATTAATGGTAATAATAATGCTATTAATGCAAATAATATTGCTATTAATTCTATTATTAATGCTATTAATGCTAAAAATAATGCTATTAATGCTAATAATTATGCTATTAATGGTAATATTAATGCTATTAATGCAAATAATATTGCTATTAATGCTATTATTAATGCTATTAATGCTAATAATTATGCTATTAATGCTAATAATTATGCTATTAATGGTAGTAATAATAATGCTATTAATGCAAATAATATTGCTATTAATGCTATTATTAATGCTATTAATGCTAATAATTATGCTATTAATGCTAATATTTATGCTATTAATGCTAATAATTATGCTATTAATGGTAATAATAATGCTATTAATGCAAATAATGTTGCTATTAATGCTATTATTAATGCTATTAATGCTAATAATTATGCTATTAATGCTAATATTTATGCTATTAATGCTAATAATTATGCTATTAATGGTAATAATAATGGTATTAATGCAAATAATATTGCTATTAATGCTATTATTAATGCTATTAATGCTAATAATTATGCTATTAATGCTAATAATTATGCTATTAATGGTAATAATAATGCTATTAATGCAAATAATATTGCTATTAATGCTATTATTAATGCTATTAATGCTAATAATTATGCTATTAATGCTAATATTAATGCTAATTATGCTAATAATAATCATATTAACGCTATTAATAATGCTATTAAGGCTAATAATCATGCTATTTATGCTATTCAAAATGCTATTAATGCTAATAATATTGCTATTAATGCTCTTTATGCTAATAGTAATGCTATTAATGCAATTATTTATGCTATTAATTCTATTCTTTATGCTATTAATGCTATTAATAATGCTATTAATGCTATTAATAATGGTATTCATGCTACTAATAATACTATTAATGTTATTAATGCTAATATTAATGCTATTAATTGTATTATTAATGCTATTAATGCTAATAATAATGCTATTACTGCTAATAATAATGCTATTAATGCTAATAATTATGCTATTAATGCTACTATTAATGCTAATAATGCTAATAATAATCATATTAACGCTATTAATAATGCTATTAAGGCTAATAATCATGCTATTTATGCTATTCAAAATGCTATTAATGCTAATAATATTGCTATTAATGCTCTTTATGCTAATAGTAATGCTATTAATGCGATTAGTTATGCTATTAATTCTATTGTTTATGCTATTAATGCTATTAATAATGCTATTAAATGCTATTAATGGTATTAATAATGTTATTCATGCTATTAATAATACTATTAATGCTATTAATGCTAATATTAATGCTATTAATTGTATAATTAATGCTATTAATGCTAATAATATTGCTATTAATGCTCTTTATGCTAATAGTAATGCTATTAATGCGATTAGTTATGCTATTAATTCTATTGTTTATGCTATTAATGCTATTAATAATGCTATTAATGCTATTAATGGTATTAATAATGTTATTCATGCTATTAATAATACTATTAATGCTATTAATGCTAATATTAATGCTATTAATTGTATAATTAATGCTATTAATGCTAATAATAATGCTATTAATGCTAATAATTATGCTATTAAAGCTAATATTAATGCTAATAATGCTAATAATAATCATATTAACACTATTAATAATGCTATTAAGGCTAATAATCATGCTATTTATGCTATTCAAAATTCTATTAATGCTAATAATATTGCTATTAATGCTCTTTATGCTAATACTCATGCTATTAATGCGATTATTTATGCTATTAATTCTATTATTTAGGCTATTAATGCTATTAATAATGGTATTAATGTTATTAATAATGCTATTAATGCTATTCATGCTAATATAAATGCTATTAATTCTAATAATCATGCTATTAATCCTATTAATAATGCTATTAATGCTATTTTTAATTCTATTAATGCTATTAATAATTGTATTAATGCTAATAATGCTATTACTCCTCATAATAATGCTATTAACGCTATTATTAATGCTATTTATGGTAATAATGCTATTAATACTAATAACAATACTATTAATAGTACTATTATTGCTGTTAATAATGCTATTAATGCTAATAATAATGCTGTTAATGCTAATATTTATGCTATTAATGGTAATAATAATGCTATTAATGCAAATAATATTGCCACGTTCTAGAATCCCGATGCATTTGCATCGGGCTCACAGCTAGTATAAATATATTTTATTATATTTAAAAAAACGGATATATATATATATATGTGTAGAGAAAATGTTTTTTCAGACAGCTATACATATATATATATATATACATACACATATATATATATATATGTATGTATCTATTATATAATCGCGAATCGCAAATCCGCCCCTCTCGGCGCTACTTCCGGTGTGGTCATGTGGATACGCGCGAAGCATTGGCCGCGCAGCGGCCATTGCGAGCCGTTGTAACTCAATGCCCACCACCCGGCCACGGTCCCCAGCCCCGTACCGCTCCCAGCCCCGTACCGCTCCCCAGCCCCGTACCGCCCTCAGCCACGCCCTGCTCCCAGCTGCCTCCGCTCCAGCCCCCCAGGGATCATGGAGCGGAGCCCGCGAAGCCACCTCCGCTCCACG
The DNA here is from genome assembly GCA_033576535.1 of Allobates femoralis. Lineage (NCBI taxonomy): Eukaryota > Metazoa > Chordata > Amphibia > Anura > Aromobatidae > Allobates > Allobates femoralis. The sequence goes on from JARQOC010000006.1 coordinate 232,123,908, forward strand.
CTGGCCACAGCCAGCCTGCCCTACCCTGTCCGCCCCGCCACCCCACCGCACAGCGGAGGCGCCAGCCGCCTCTGCTCCCCACATCCGCCTCTCTTCCCATGTGCGCCCCCTCTATGGAGCGGAGGCTGCGAGGCCCCCCCAGGGACCATGGCCCTGCAGCCTCCGCTCCAGCCAGCGGGGGATCAGGGACCGGAGGCAGAGAAGCCACCTCCGATCCCCGCAATGTCGGCACAGCACGCCCATATGTCGGCACACCCCCGCCCATATGTCGGCACCCCACCCCATATTTCCGCACAGCCCCCCCCCACAATGTCCGCAGAGCCCCCCCCCCACAGTCCACACAGCCCCCCTACAATGTCACAAGCCCCCCCCACACATGTCCACACAGCCCCCCACAATGTCCACACACCCCACCCTACAATGTCCAACAAGCCCCCCCCACAATGTCCAACCCCCCCCACAATGTCCAACAGCCCCCCCCCCCACAATGTCCACAACAGCCCCCCCCACAATGTCCAAACAGCCCCCCCCACAATGTCCACACAGCCCCCCCACAATGTCCAACAGCCCCCCCACATGTCCAAACAGCCCCCCCCACATGTCCAAACAGCCCCCCCCACATGTCCAAACAGCCCCCCCCAACACCCCCACAATGTCCAACAGCCCCCCCCCACAATGTCACACAGCCCCCCCACAATGTCCACATCCACCCCCCCCACAATGTCCAAACAGCCCCCCCATCAATGTCCAAACGTCCCCCCCATCATGTCCAAACAGTCCCCCCATCATGTCCAAACAGCCCCCCCATCATGTCCAAACAGCCCCCCTACAATGTCCACACAGCCCCCCCCACAATGTCGACACACCAGCCCCCCCCCCACAATGTCCAAACAGCCCCCCCCCCACAATGTCAAACCCATCCCCCCCCCACAATGTCCAAACTGCCCCCCCCAAATATGTCCAAACTGCCCCCCCCAAATGTCCAAACAGCCCCCCACAATGTCCAAACAGCCCCCCCACAATGTCCCACAGCCCCCCCACAATGTCCAACAGCCCCCCCCCACAATGTCCACACAGCCCCCCCCCACAATGTCCAAACAGCCCCCCCCCCACAATGCCACTACAGCCCCCCCCCACAATGTCCAAACAGCCCCCCCCCACAATGTCCAAACAGCCCCCCCCAATCCACCCCCCCACAATGTCCAAACAGCCCCCCCCACAATGTCCAAACCAGCCCCCCCCCCCACACACCCCCCACAATGTCCAAACAGCCCCCCCCACCCCCCCCACAATGTCCAAACAGCCCCCCCACAATGTCCACACAGCCCCCCCCACAATGTCCAACAGCCCCCCCCACAATGTCCAAACAGCCCCCCCCACAAGCCACACACCCCCCCCACAATGTCCAAACAGCCCCCCCCACAATGTCCAACAGTCCCCCCCACAATGTCCACACACAATGCCCCCCCCACAATGTCCCACAGCCCCCACAATGTCCCACACCCCCCCCACAATGTCCAAACAGCCCCCCACAATGTCCAAACACCCCCCCACAATGTCCAAACAGCCTCCCCCCACAATGTCCACACAGCCCCCCATGCCACACCCCCCACAATGTCCAAACAGCCCCAGCCCCCCCCACAATGTCCAACAGCCCCCCCCACAATGCCGCCCACAATGTCCAACACAGCCCCCCCCACAATGTCCACACCCCCCCACATGTCCAAACAGCCCCCCACAATGTCCACACAGCCCCCCCACAATGTCCACAGCCCCCCCACAATGTCCAAACAGCCCCCCCCCTACAATGTCCAAACAGCCCCCCCACATCACACCCCCTACAATGTCCAAACAGCCCCCCCCACAATGTCCAAACAGCCCCCCCCTACAATGTCCACACAGCCCCCCCCACAATGTCCACACAGCCCCCCCACAATGTCCACACAGCCCCCCCCACAATGTCCAAACAGCCTCCTCCCCACAATGTCCACACAGCCCCCCCCACACAATGTCCAACAGCGCCCCCCCCACCCACAATGTCCACACAGCCCCCCCGCACAATGTCCAAACAGCCCCCCCCACAATGTCCAAACAGCCTCCCCCCCACAATGTCCACACAGCCCCCCCTACAATGTCCAAACAGCCCCCCCACAATGTCCAAACAGCCCCCCCCCCCTCACAATGTCCACACAGCCCCCCCCACAATGTCCACACAGCCCCCCCACAATGTCCACAACAGCCCCCCCACAATGTCCACACAGCCCCCCCCTACAATGTCCAAACAGCCCCCCCCCCACATGTCCAAACAGCCCCCCCCACAATGTCCAAACAGCCCCCCCACAATGTCCAAACAGCCCCCCCCACAATTGCTCAACAGCCCCCATCCCCCCACCCACAATGTCAACACAGCCCCCCCCACAATGTCCAAACAGCCCTCCCCACAATGTCCACACAGCCCCCCCCACAATGTCAACACAGCCCCCCCCACAATGTCCAAACAGCCCCCCACACATGTCCAAACAGCCCCCCCCACAATGTCCAAACATCCCCCCTACAATGTCCAAAACATTCACCCCCCCATACAATGTCCAAACAGCCCCCCCACAATGTCCAAACAGCCCCCCCCACAATGTCCAAACAGCCCCCCCCTACAATGTCCACACAGCCCCCCCACAATGTCCACACAGCCCCCCCACAATGTCCACACAGCCCCCCCCCCCACAATGTCCACACAGCCCCCCCACAATGTCCACACAGCCCCCCCCACAATGTCCACACAGCCCCCCCACTATGTCCACACAGCCCCCCCCCCCCCACTATGTCCACACAGCCCCCCCCCCACTATGTCCAAAAAGCCCCCCCCCACAATGTCCAAACAGCCCCCCCCACAATGTCCAAACAGCCCCCCCCACAATGTCCAAACAGCCCCCCCCACAATGTCCGCACAGCCCCGACGCCGTCGATCACTTACCTGTCTTCATGACATCTGATTCGTCAGGTCCAGTCTTTCATCCGGCCCAGGCGTCCTCTTCCTTCAGCCCGGGCCACAAGTCTTCCATCCGGCCCAGGCATCCTCTTCCTCCGGCCTCGGGGGTCTTCTTTCTTCCTTCAGCGAGCTCCGGGTCCTGGATGTTCTCTCTAAGGTCCGCTCCGCTGGCGGATGATGGTGGACGCTGATTGGTCGCTTATTGCCATAGAGAAACATGGCCATGTTTCTCTATGGGAAGAACCGACCAATCAGCGTGCAGCATGATCCGCCATGTATCTGTAGGAGCCCTTTGAGCGGACCTGAATGGAAACTGTGTCATTTCTAAAGACACAGTTTCCATTCAGGTCCGCTCAAAGGGCTCCTACAGATACATGGCGGATCATGCTGCACGCTGATTGGTCGGTTCTTCCCATAGAGAAACATGGCCATGTTTCTCTATGGCAATAAGCGACCAATCAGCGTCCACCATCATCCGCCATGTAACTCTATGAGCCCTTTTAGCGGACCTGAATGGAAACTGTGTCTTTAGAAATGACACAGTTTCCATTCAGGTCCGCTCAAAGGGCTCCTACAGATACATGGCGGATGATGGTGGACGCTGATTGGTCGGTTCTTCTCATAGAGAAACATGGCCATGTTTCTCTATGGCAATAAGCGACCAATCAGCGTCCACCATCATCCGCCATGTAACTCTATGAGCCCTTTTAGCGGACCTGAATGGAAACTGTGTCATTTCATATTATTAATACTATTAAAGCTAATAATCATGCTTTTAATGCTATTAATAATGCTATTAATGCTATTATTAATGCTAATACTGCTATTAATAATCCTATTAGTGCTAATAATAATGCTATTAATGCTAATAATTATGCTATTTATGGTAATATTAATGCTAATAATGATAATAATAATGCTATTATTAATGCTATTAAGGCTAATATTCATGCTATTAATGCTATTAATAATGCTATTAATGCTAATAATACTGCTATTAATGCTATTAATACTTCTATTAATGCTACCAATAATGTTATTAATGCTAGTAGCCTCCCTGGCGGTCTGTTTAGGTCTTGAATTTGTTGCTAAAAGCGGGCTACCCGCGTTCGCGGCAGATGCGGTTAAAAAACCGCATCTGCCGCACTTGCCGCATAGCTGCCGCACTTGCGCCGCACTTGCGGCGCGGTTGCGGTAATCTGCATAGGAACCAACCACCTCGGATGACCCTCATACACTGTTAATATGTGCCCCTGCAGCCTAGTAAACCATTAGCAGCACTGTTTTAGTGTGAAAAGTGGCTGCAGTAGAAGTGAGATAATGATTTTATACACTTACATGCCTGCGTACTTGAGGGCGTCTCCCTGTGTGTGCTGGCACTTGTGGGCTGTGCTCATCATGTCTGATCTCCCCCTCCCTTATGCACGCCCCCTCTCAGCCTGCTATAATGCGTGAGGCTGATTGCGTCATAAAGGGGCGGGGCTACCGGGATGCCGCGATTTAGCCCCGCCCCTTTATGACGAGATCAGCCTCACATCACTATAGCAGGCTGAGAGGGGGCGTGCATAAGGGAGGGGGAGAGCAGACATGATGAGCACAGCCCACAAGTGCCAGCACACACAGGGAGACGCCCTCAAGTACGCAGGCATGTAAGGCTGCCTTCAGACTGCGGCAGCGTCCGGTCCGGGGCTGTCAAGAGTGACAGCCTGGACCGGAGTTCTGCAGCATAGAATATCATCGGGCTGCATGGAGCTGGATCCCGGCGGGTGTTAATTACCTGCTATCCGGCTGCTGTATTGCCGGATGAATCGTGCAGAAGTGGGGATTTTCTGCCGGTTCCAAAACCGGTGCATGCAACGTTTTTGGAATCGGCAGAAAATCCCCACTTCTGCACGATTCATCCGGCAATACAGCAGCCGGATAGCAGGTAATTAACACCCGCCGGGATCCAGCTCCATGCAGCCCGATGATATTCTATGCTGCAGAACTCCGGTCCAGGCTGTCACTCCTGACAGCCCCGGACCGGACGCTGCCGCAGTCTGAAGGCAGCCTTAGTGTATAAAATCATTATCTCACTTCTACTGCAGCCACTTTTCACACTAAAACAGTGCTGCTAATGGTTTACTAGGCTGCAGGGGCACATATTAACAGTGTATGAGGGTCATCCGAGGTGGTTGGTTCCTATGCAGATTACCGCAACCGCGCCGCAAGTGCGGCGCAAGTGCGGCGCAAGTGCGGCAAGTGCGGCAGATGCGGTTTTCTCACCGCATCTGCCGCGAACGCGGGTAAGCCCGAGCCTGACTCGGGGTTAACGCTTCTGGTAGTGAATGTTAACCCCGAGTCAGGCTCGGGAATAACGCTAGGAAGGTTAATAAAGTTATTAATGCTAATAATGCTATTATTAATGCTATTAATGCTAATAATAATGCTGTTAATGCTAATAATAATGATAATAATGCTATTAATGATAATATTAATGCTATTAAGGCTAATAATCATGCTATTAATGCTATTCTTAATGCTATTAATGCTAATAATATTGCTATTAATTTTATTAATGCTATTATTTATGCTATTAATGCTATTAATTATACTATTAATGCTATTAATAATGCTATTCTTGCAATTAATAATGCTATTAATGCTATTAATAATGCTATTAATGCTATTAATTATGCTATTAATGCTAATATTAATGCTATTAATGCTATTAATGCTATTACTGCTAATATAAATTCTATAAATACTACTAATTATGCTATTAATGCTAATAATGCTAATAATAAGACTATTAATCATATTAGTAATACTATTAAAGCTAATAATCATGCTTTTAATACTATTAATAATGCTATTAATGCTATTATTAATGCTAATACTGCTATTAATAATGCTATTAGTGCTAATAATAATGCTATTAATGCTAATAATTATGCTATTTATGGTAATATTAATGCTAATAATGATAATAATAATGCTATTATTAATGCTATTAAGGCTAATATTCATGATATTAATGCTATTAATAATGCTATTAATGCTAATAATACTGCTAATAATGCTATTAATACTTCTATTAATGCTACCAATAATGTTAATAATGCTATTAATAATGTTATTAATGCTAATAATGCTTTTAATAATGCTATTAATGCTAATAATAATGCTGTTAATGCTAATAATAATGATAATAATGCTATTAATGATAATATTAATGCTATTAAGGCTAATAATCATGCTATTAATGCTATTCTTAATGCTATATGCTAATAATATTGCTATTAATTTTATTAATGCTATTATTTATGCTATTAATGCTATTAATTATGCTATTAATGCTATTAATAATGCTATTCTTGCAATTAATAATGCTGTTAATGCTATTAATAATGCTATTAATGGCTATTAATTATGCTATTAATGCTATTAATGCTAATATTAATGCTATTAATGCTATTACTGCTAATATAAATTCTATAAATGCTACTAATTATGCTATTAATGCTAATAATGCTAATAATAATGCTATTAATCATATTATTAATACTATTAAAGCTAATAATCATGCTTTTAATGCTATTAATAATGCTATTAATGCTATTATTAATGCTAATACTGCTATTAATAATGCTATTAGTGCTAATAATAATGCTATTAATGCTAATAATTATGCTAGTTATGGTAATATTAATGCTAATAATGCTAATAATAATGCTATTATTAATGCTATTAAGGCTAATATTCATACTATTAATGCTATTAATAATGCTATTAATGCTAATAATACTGCTAATAATGCTATTAATACTTCTATTAATGCTACCAATAATGTTATTAATGCTATTAATAATGTTATTAATGCTAATAATGCTATTAATAATGCTATTAATGCTAATAATAATGCTGTTAATGCTAATAATAATGCTAATAATGCTATTAATGCTAATATTAATGCTATTAAGGCTAATAATCATGCTATTAATGCTATTCTTAATGCTATTAATGCTAATAATATTGCTATTAATTTAATTAATGCTATTATTTATGCTATTAATGCTATTATTTATGCTATTAATGCTATTAATTATGCTATTAATGCTATTAATAATGCTATTCTTGCAATTAATAATGCTATTAATGCTATTAATGCTAATATTAATGCTATTAATGCTATTAATGCTATTACTGCTAATATAAATTCTATAAATGCTACTAATTATGCTATTAATGCTAATAATGCTAATAATAATGCTATTAATCATATTATTAATACTATTAAAGCTAATAATCATGCTTTTAATGCTATTAATAATGCTATTAATGCTATTATTAATGCTAATACTGCTATTAATAATGCTATTAGTGCTAATATAATGCTATTAATGCTAATAATTATGCTATTTATGGTAATATTAATGCTAATAATGATAATAATAATGCTATTATTAATGCTATTAAGGCTAATATTCATGCTATTAATGCTATTAATAATGCTATTAATGCTAATAATGCTAATATTAATGCTATTAATTGTATTATTAATGCTATTAATTGTATTATTAATGCTATTAATGCTATTAATAATGCTATTAATGCTAATAATAATGCTATTACTGCTAATAATAATGCTATTAATGCTAATAATTATGCTATTAATGCTAATATTAATGCTAATAATGTTAATAATAATCCTATTAATGCTCTTAGTAATGCTATTAAGGCTAATATTCATGCTATTAATGCTATTAATAATGCTATTAATGCTATTAATGCTAATAATAATGCTGTTAATGCTAATAATTATGCTATTAATGGTAATAATAATGCTATTAATGCAAATAATATTGCTATTAATGCTATTATTTATGCTATTAATGTTATTGTTTATGCTATTAATGCTATTATTAATGCCATTAATGCACATACTAATGCTATTAATGCTATTCATAATGCCATTACTCCTATTAATACTGCTCTTAATGCTATTAATACTGCTCTTAATGCTATTAATACTGTTATTAATGCTCATAATACTGCTAATAATGCTATTAATACTGCTATTACTGCTGATAATAATGCTATTGCTAATATTATTGCTATTGATGATGCTATTGATGATGGTATGGATGATGGTATGGATGATGGTATTGATGATGGTATTGATGATGGTATTGATGATGGTATTGGTATTCATGCTATTGGTATTATGTATGCACATTCGATGTCCTTAACTATTCAGTGAGCTGTTACTATTATTGATATCAATAACAAACATGTCTATATCTTTGTAATACGTCGTAGGGTACATTATAAGGACATTCAATTTTCCTTAAATGATATCAACAATACAAATATATGTAGTTAGTGTAAAGATGTCATTGGAATAATTGGATTATTATTTAAAAATCTTTAAAAAAAAAAATAAACATATTCTAGACACCCGATGCATTTGCATCAGGCTAACAGCTATAACTACTATAATCAAATTAATGCACGTTCTAGAATCCCGATGCATTTGCATCGGGCTCACAGCTAGTGTATATATATATGTGTATGTATGTGTATGTATGTATGTATACATATATATATATGTATATACATATGCATATATATGTATATATGTATATATATATATATATATATATATATATTATCTCCAGAAAAAAACAGGCAGCACTCCAATAGGATCTCAATGTGGATTTATTCCAGCCTCATGTGCAACGTTTCGGAGTTGATCCTCCTTCCTCAAGCACAGTGCACCAAATGAGTGAAAAGTCTTATATACAAGTCAAGCCTGACAGGCAATTAAATTATTTGTACATATAACTCACACATAGAACATTATATAAAGTGCCAAACAGTGTCAAACAGTGATCTTTCCATAAAGTGCATTTATAGTGCCAATTACTTCAGTCCAGCTGAAGTTATACATACTGTAAACAATCTCTATACATAATCCTCAGTTTTTGGCTTCCGGTCACTGTGTCGGTATGACGCGCAGCGAGCCCTAAACCCCTGTCGCCGGACAGTACCTAACCCCACCAATGCCCGCTGCCCCCCAGCCCCTTCTTCCCGCTCGGCCGCGCTCCAGGGCTGCACCGTCCATTGGACGGTGTCAGCCCTCAGCACCCAGCAGCAGCAGCAGCCAGGGGGAGCGCCTTTACTACAGGGGGCCGCACCACCATCAACGCCCGCCTTCAGATACCATCCGCCCCAGCCTCCCGCGCCCACCTTCCTGAGAGACACCGGCCTCCCCAACTTCCCCAGGTAAGATGGCGGCAGCAGTGGCGCTCTCTCATTGTAGCCTCCAGCGGCGCCGGGGCTGCTGACTCCTCTCATCTCACCCACCCCCCGCGCCTCTACTAACCCACCTGCCGCCTCTGTCACATGCTCCCCGCACAGCCCCTGCTCCCCGCACAGCCCCCTGTGTCACCTGCTCCCCGCACAGCCCCTGCTCCCCGCACAGCCCCCTGTGTCACCTGCTCCCCGCACAGCCCCCTGTGTCACCTCCTCCCGGCACAGCCCCCTGTGTCACCTGCTCCTTGCACAGCCCCCTGTGTCACCTGCTCCCCGCACAGGCCCCTGTGTCACCTCCTCCCCACACAGCCCCCTGTGTCACCTGCTCCCCGCACAGCCGCCTGTATACTGTGCTCCCCGCACAGCCGCCTGTATACTCTGCTCCCCGCACCGCCCCCTCTATACTCTGCTCCCCGCACAGCCGCCTGTATGCTCTGCTCCCCGCACAGCCGCCTGTATACACAGCCGCCTGTGTACTCTGCTCACCGCACAGCCGCCTGTGTACTCTGCTCCCCGCACAGCCGCCTCTGTACTCTGCTCCCCGCACAGCCGCCTCTATACACAGCCGCCTGTATACTCTGCTCCCCGCACACCCGCCTGTATACTCTGCTCTCCTCACAGCCGCCTGTATACTCTGCTCCCCGCACAGCCGCCTGTATACTCTGCTCCCCCACAGCCACCTGTATACTCTGCTCCCCGCACCGCCCCCTGTATACTCTGCTCCCCGCACCGCCCCCTGTATACTCTGCTCCCCGCACCGCCCCCTGTATACTCTGCTCCCGCACATTCGCCTGTATACTCTGCTCCCCGCACATTCGCCTGTATACTCTGCTCCCCGCACAGCCGCCTGTATACTCTGCTCCCCACACACCCGCCTGTATTCACAGCCGCCTGTGTACTCTGCTCACCGCACAGCCGCCTATGTACTCTGCTCCCCGCACAGCCGCCTCTGTACTCTGCTCCCTGCACAGCCGCCTCTATACACAGCCGCCTGTATACTCTGCTCCCCGCACCGCCCCCTGTATACTCTGCTCCCCGCACCGCTCCCTGTATACTCTGCTCCCCGCACCGCCCCCTGTATACTCTGCTCCCTGCACAGCCGCCTGTATACTCTGCTCCCGCACAGCCCCCTCTATACTCTGCTCCCCGCACAGCCGCCTGTATACTGTGCTCCCCGCACAGCCGCCTGTATACTGTGCTCCCCGCACAGCCGCCTGTATACTCTGCTGTCCGCACCGCCCCTCTATACTCTGCTCCCCGCACAGCCGCCTGTATGCTCTGCTCCCCGCACAGCCGTCTGTATACACAGCCGCCTGTGTACTCTGCTCACTGCACAGCCGCCTGTGTACTCTGCTCCCCGCACAGCCACCTCTGTACTCTGCTCCCCGCACAGCCGCCTCTATACACAGCCGCCTGTATACTCTGCTCCCCGCACACCCGCCTGTATACTCTGCTCTTCTCACAGCCGCCTGTATACTCTGCTCCCCGCACAGCCGCCTGTATACTCTGCTCCCTGCACAGCCACCTGTATACTCTGCTCCCCGCACAGCCCCCTCTATACTCTGCTCCCAGCACAGCCGCCTGTATACTGTGCTCCCCGCACAGCCGCCTGTATACTCTGCTGTCCGCACCGCCCCCTCTATACTCTGCTCCCCGCACTGCCGCCTGTATGCTCTGCTCCCCACACAGCCGCCTGTATACACAGCCGCCTGTGTACTCTGCTCACCGCACAGCCGCCTGTGTACTCTGCTCCCCGCACAGCCGCCTCTGTACTCTGCTCCCCGCACAGCCGCCTCTATACACAGCCGCCTGTATACTCTGCTCCCCGCACACCCGCCTGTATACTCTGCTCTCCTCACAGCCGCCTGTATACTCTGCTCCCCGCACAGCCGCCTGTATACTCTGCTCCCCGCACAGCCACCTGTATACTCTGCTCCCCGCATCGCCCCTGTATACTCTGCTCCCGCACCGCCCCCTGTATACTCTGCTCCCCGCACCGCCCCCTGTATACTCTGCTCCCGCACAATTCGCCTGTATACTCTGCTCCCCGCACATTCGCCTGTATACTCTGCTCCCCGCACAGCCGCCTGTATACACAGCCGCCTGTGTACTCTGCTCCCCGCACATTCGCCTGTATACTCTGCTCCCCACACACCCGCCTGTATTCACAGCCGCCTGTGTACTCTGCTCACCGCACAGCCGCCTGTGTACTCTGCTCCCCGCACAGCCGCCTCTGTACTCTGCTCCCTGCACAGCCGCCTCTATACACAGCCGCCTGTATACTCTGCTCCCCGCACCGCCCCCTGTATACTCTGCTCCCCGCACGCTCCCTGTATACTCTGCTCTCCGCACCGCCCCCTGTATACTCTGCTCCCTGCACAGCCGCCTGTATACTCTGCTCCCCGCACAGCCCCCTCTATACTCTGCTCCCCGCACAGCCGCCTGTATACTGTGCTCCCCGCACAGCCGCCTGTATACTCTGCTGTCCGCACCGCCCCCTCTATACTCTGCTCCCCGCACAGCCGCCTGTATGCTCTGCTCCCCGCACAGCCTCTGTATACACAGCCGCCTGTGTACTCTGCTCACTGCACAGCCGCCTGTGTACTCTGCTCCCCGCACAGCCACCTCTGTACTCTGCTCCCCGCACAGCCGCCTCTATACACAGCCGCCTGTATACTCTGCTCCCGCACACCCGCCTGTATACTCTGCTCTTCTCACAGCCGCCTGTATACTCTGCTCCCCGCACAGCCGCCTGTATACTCTGCTCCCTGCACAGCCACCTGTATACTCTGCTCCCCGCACAGCCCCCTCTATACTCTGCTCCCAGCACAGCCGCCTGTATACTGTGCTCCCCGCACAGCCACCTGTATACTCTGCTGTCCGCACCGCCCCCTCTATACTCTGCTCCCCGCACTGCCGCCTGTATGCTCTGCTCCCCGCACAGCCGCCTGTATACACAGCCGCCTGTGTACTCTGCTCACCGCACAGCCGCCAGTGTACTCTGCTCCCCGCACAGCCGCTCTGTACATCTGCTCCCCGCACAGCCGCCTCTATACACAGCCGCCTGTATACTCTGCTCCCCGCACACCCGCCTGTATACTCTGCTCTCCTCACAGCCGCGCTGTATACTCTGCTCCCCGCACAGCCGCCTGTATACTCTGCTCCCCGCACTGCCACCTGTATACTCTGCTCCCCGCATCGCCCCTGTATACTCTAGCTCCCCGCACCGCCCCCTGTATACTCTGCTCCCCGCACATTCGCCTGTATACTCTGCTCCCCGCACATTCGCCTGTATACTCTGCTCCCCGCACAGCCGCCTGTATACACAGCCGCCTGTGTACTCTGCTCACCGCACAGCCGCCTGTGTACTCTGCTCCCCGCACAGCTGCCTCTGTACTCTGCTCCCCGCACAGCCGCCTCTATACACAGCCGCCTGTATACTCTGCTCCCCGCACCGCCCCCTGTATACTCTGCTCCCCGCACCGCCCCCTGTATACTCTGCTCCCTGCACAGCCGCCTGTATACTCTGCTCCCCGCACTGCCCCCTCTATACTCTGCTCCCCGCACAGCCGCCTGTATGCTCTGCTCCCTGCACAGCCGCCTGTATACACAGCCGCCTGTGTACTCTGCTCACCGCACAGCCGCCTGTGTACTCTGCTCCCCGCATAGCCGCCTCTGTACTCTGCTCCCCTCACAGCCGCCTCTATACACAGCCGCCTGTATACACAGCCGCCTGTATACTCTGCTCACCGCACAGCCGCCTGTGTACTCTGCTCCCCGCACAGCCGCCTCTGTACAATGCTCCCCGCACAGCCGCCTCTATACACAGCTGCCTGTATACTCTGCTCCCCGCACCGCCCCCTGTATACTCTGCTCCCCGCACCGCCCCCTGTATACTCTGCTCCCCGCACCGCCCCCTGTATACTCTGCTCCCTGCACAGCCGCCTGTATACTCTGCTCCCCGCACCGCCCCCTCTATACTCTGCTCCCCGCACAGCCGCCTGTATGCTCTGCTCCCTGCACAGCCGCCTGTATACACAGCCGCCTGTGTACTCTGCTCACCGCACAGCCGCCTGTGTACTCTGCTCCCCGCACAGCCGCCTCTGTACTCTGCTCCCCTCACAGCCGCCTCTATACACAGCCGCCTGTATACTGTGCTCCCTCTCCAGCCGCCTGTATACTCTGCTCCCCGCACAGCCGCCTGTATACTCTGCTACCCGCACAGCTGCCTCTATACTCTGCTCCCCGCACCACCCCCTGTATACTCTGCTCCCCGCACCGCCCCCTGTATACTCTGCTCTCCCGCACATTCGCCTGTATACTCTGCTCCCCCCACAGCCGCCTGTATACTCTGCTCCCCGCACAGCCGCCTGTATACACAGCCGCCTGTGTACTCTGCTCACCGCACAGCCGCCTGTGTACTCTGCTCCCCACACAGCCGCCTCTGTACTCTGCTCCCCCCACAGCCGCCTCTATACACAGCTGCCTGTATACTCTGCTCCCCGCACCGCCCCCTGTATACTCTGCTCCCCGCACCGCCCCCTGTATACTCTGCTCCCCGCACAGCCGCCTGTGTATTCTGCTCCCCGCACAGCCGCCTGTATACACTGCCGCCTGTGTACTCTGCTCCCCGCACAGCCACCTGTGTACTCTGCTCCCCGCACAGCCGCCTGTGTACTCTGCTCCCTGCACAGCCGCCGGTATACTCTGCTACCCGCACAGCCGCCGGTATACTCTGCTACCCGCACAGCCGCCGGTATACACTGCTACCCGCACAGCCGCCGGTATACACTGCTACCCGCACAGCCGCCGGTATACTCTGCTACCCGCAGAGCCGCCGGTATACTCTGCTACCCGCAGAGCCGCCGGTATACTCTGCTACCCGCAGAGCCGCCGGTATACTCTGCTACCCGCAGAGCCGCCTGTATACTCTGCTCCTCGCACAGCTCCCTGTATACTCTGCTCCCCGTACAGCCCCCTGTATACTCTGCTACCTACTGACCCGCCTGTATACAGACAATTCATTTCACCGCGCTCCCGATGCAATTGCATCATGCCTTTTTACTAGTATCTCTATATTAACAAGATGATCAGTGACACCTGTGAAGTTAAAATCGTAGTTTAAATAGTGCAGAGATACCTGATCCATCCACAGCTCAGCCTTATGAAACGCTGTCCCCCATGCCGTCAGCGCCTTCCGGGTTCTCAACCGCGCATGCGCGAGCTGGTGCCGCGTCATTTGACGCTACATAGCCACTGCGATCAACCGCGGCCATTTTGGAAAGTGTCAAACAGCGGTTTTTGCCCATAAAGCACATTTACTTCAATATTTAAGCATAGAATATGCAAAAAAATATATTAAGATCTCAAAATACACTAAGTAGAGGAACCCAACCACACAATAAGGACATGGTAAGGAAGGAAACGAAGAATAACCCAGGCAGGGTATGCAAGGTATCCTAGTGTGAGCATAGTGAAAGAATGACAGATGGTCAATCCACCATTCCCACACCGCTACACACTTAAACCACACCATTCCACAACATACACAATCATACTGGTCCCAAAACTCAGAAAAAAAGTACCATAAATTCTTATAGTTCAAAAAGAATTTTTTATTTATGCTGACTAAGTCAAAGATAAACGGGCTATATTTATAAATAGGCTGGCTTGTTTGCAGATAGGATTCAGGTGCACCATCTGTAAAAAAACAAAAAAAACATTCTTTAAGAACATTATTGAATACATAACTCAAAAATGGAGTCAATATGTACATTTCAATATTATAATAGTGCAAGATCCCCTCCAGACTAGATAATGCAAAAAAAATTACTAGGGAATTCATTAGACCCAAGAATAATCATTCACAGTAATACCTTCAAGTCAGACTATTCACTTTAAATTCCACATTCAGACCATTGGGTTTTAATGTCCGTAATTTAAAAATCCTTTCCAATTCTTTACGTTTTAAAATGGCTAACCTATTGCCACCTCGCCTTTGTGGTGGCACATAGCCAATTAATCTGAATTTGATGTCGGTGTCCTTGTGGCCTCTGTCTACGCAATGTTTAGGTACTGGGAGATCCAATCTTTCTTTGCGTATAGAAATCCCTGAGTAAGGTGCCAGGAGGGCACTGAAACGCGTAGGATGCAATAAAGGATTTCATTATACCACATCTGATCGTGAGTTTCTTCCCTGGAATAAGTGGATCCTGGCAGCGCGGACTGGTGAACACCGTTTCCTCTCCCATATTACTGTGTGATTCCACGTGCAAGTGGTCGGTGGGAGTACGGCGGTACGAGAAGAGGGGAGGGTTTTTAAATTCATCAATTCCAGATAAGCCATTGGAGAGAGTCTTCCAATGTTTTTTAATTATGCTTGAGATTGCATTGCTCTCTTCACGAAAGGTTGAGACAAAGGGAATGCATTTTACATCAGATTTAATTTTTTGCTGTAATAAATCAGCCCTCTTTAGACCATCCAATTTCACTCTGTGATTTTCAAGAATGTTTTTAGGATAACCCCTGTTTTCAAACTTTCTAGTCATTACATCCAAAGTTTTATTCAAATTGGTCTCCTCACTCTCAATCCTTTTAACTCTAAGGAACTGACCAAATGGTATTGATTTTATCATATTTTTTGGGTGATGACTAGAAAATAACAAAAAGTTGTTTTTATCTGTAGGTTTTGTATATGTTCGGGTATTCATGATGTTGTTTTTTTTAACCACCAAAACATCCAAAAACTGCAATTGGTTAAGTGAGTAGACCATCGTAAATTTGATGGTTTTATTGAGAGTATTCAAGAACCCAAAAAAATCTTGTAGCACATTTTCCGTGCCGGTCCATAGGACGAAGATGTCATCAATGTATCGCCACCACCCCCTAATGTATGGTTGGTAGTGGGACACAGTGATGACATCCTCCTCCAAGACACCCATCGTAATGTTTGCGTACGAGGGGGCCATATTGGCCCCCATCGCAGTACCTCGCCTTTGTTCGAAGAACTCGTCTCCGTATAGAAAGTAATTTCTTGTTAAAACTAAAGTCAACTCTAATTAAATTTTGTGATTCAACTGAATATTGTAAGGAATCCAACTTTTTCGTAACACATTATATCCCAAATTGATGTTCAATTGAAGTATATAGATTTATAACATCAAAAGAAACCAAATAGCATACATCTTCTTTTATCTCCAAATTAGAGATTTTTGTCAAAAAGTCAGTAGTGTCCTTGATGTATGAACTAAATTTTGAAGCAAGAAATATACCTATATGGCTTAGCACCGAATTGGTACCCGCCACACTAGGCCGCCTCGGGGGGTCTATCAAAGATTTATGAACTTTTGGTAATACATATATGATAGGCGTTGACGGATATTTTACCATCATAAAATCAAAAACATCCTGAGATATTATTTTTTTACGTATACCTGGTTCGAATATTCCTTTTAATTTACGCTGGATTTCAAATTTAGGATCACAATTTAACTTTTTATACACATTAGAGTCATAAACCTGTTTACCGTATATACTCGTGTATAAGCCGACCCGTGTATAAGCCGACCCCCTACTTTTGCCCCAAAAATCTGGAAAAACCTATTGACTCGTGTATAAGCCGAGGGTGGACCCCAGCACAGGTATACAGCCCCCAGCAGTGTGGTATACAGGCCCCCCCCAGTGGTATACAGGCCTCCCCAGTGGTAGTATATAGCAGCCCCAGTGGTAGTATACAGCAGCCCCAGTGGTAGTATACAGCAGCCCCAGTGGTACTATACAGCAGCCCCAGTGGTAGTATACAGCAGCCCCAGTGGTAGTATACAGCAGCCCCAGTGGTAGTATACAGCAGCCCCAGTGGTAGTATATAGCAGCCCCAGTGGTAGTATACAGCAGCCCCAGTGGTAGTATACAGCAGCCCCAGTGGTAGTATACAGCAGCCCCAGTGGTAGTATACAGCAGCCCCAGTGGTATACAGCAGGCCCCCAGGGGTACATATAGCAGCCCCCAGGAGGTACCCAGCAGCCCCCAGGGGGTACACAGCAGCCCCCTGGGCGTACACAGCAGCCCCCTGGGGGTACACAGCAGCCCCAGGGGGTACACAGCAGCCCCCTGGGGGTCCCCAGCAGCCCCCTGGGGGTCCCCAGCAGCCCCCAGGGGGCACACAGCAGCCCCCTGGGGGTCCCCAGCAGCCCCCTGGGGGTACACAGCAGCCCCCTGGGGGTACACAGCAGCCCCATGGGCGTACACAGCAGCCCCCAGGGGGTCCCCAGCAGCCCCCAGGGGGTCCCCAGCAGCCCCCTGGGGGTACACAGCAGCCCCCTGGGGGTACACAGCAGAATGTTTTTTTTGTTTTTTCACAGATGGTGCACCTGAATCCTATCTGCAAACAAGCCAGCCTATTTATAAATATAGCCCCTTTATCTTTGACTTAGTCAGCATAAATAAAAAATTCTTTTTGAACTATAAGAATTTATGGTACTTTTTTTCTGAGTTTTGGGACCAGTATGATTGTGTATGTTGTGGAATGGTGTGGTTTAAGTGTGTAGCGGTGTGGGAATGGTGGATTGACCATCTGTCATTCTTTCACTATGCTCACACTAGGATACCTTGGATGCCCTGCCTGGGTTATTCTTCGTTTCCTTCCTTACCATGTCCTTATTGTGTGGTTGGGTTCCTCTACTTAGTGTATATTGAGGTCTTAATATATTTTTTTGCATATTCTATGCTTAAATATTGAAGTAAATGTGCTTTATGGGCAAAAAACCGCTGTTTGCCATTTTCCAAAATGGCCGCGGTTGATCGCGCATGTGCAGTGGCTATGTAGCGTCAAATGACGCGGCGCCAGCTCGCGCATGCGCAGTTGAGAACCCGGAAGACGCTGACGGCATGGGGCCAGCGTTTCATGTGGCTGAGCTGTGGATGGATCAGGTATCTCTGCACTATCTAAACTACGATTTTAACTTCACAGGTGTCACTGATCATCTTGTTAATATAGAGATATTGTTTACAGTATGTATAACTTCAGCTGGACTGAAGTAATTGGCACTATAAATGCACTTTATGGAAAGATCACTGTTTGGCACTTTATATAATGTTCTATGTGTGAGTTATATTAACCAACAGGCCGGACCGCATATCAAATATACGGGTTGGAGGTCACTTGGGTAATAGTGATCATAACTTAATAAGCTTTCAAGTATCCTTTACTAAGACGTGTAGTAGAGGGGCTACAAGGACACTAAACTTCAGGAAGGCAAATTTCCAACGGTTGAGAGATGATCTTAGTGCAATAAACTGGGACGATGTCCTGAGACATAAAAGTACACAACACAAATGGAAGATGTTTATTAGCATCCTGAATTGGACCTGTGCACAATATATACCCTATGGGAATAAGCATGCTAGAAATAGGAGGAAACCACTATGGCTAAATAAAGCGGTAAGAAGTGCAATATGTGACAAAAAGAAAGCATTTAGGGAATTAAAGCAAGTAGGTAGTGATGAAGCATTAAATAAATACAGAAAATTTAAATAACATTTGTAAAAAGCAAATCAAGTCAGCAAAGATTGAGACAGAGAGACTCATTGCCAGAGAAAGTAAAAAGAATCCCAAAATATTTTTTAACTACATAAATAGTAAGAAACTAAAAATTGATGGTGTTGGCCCATTTAAAAATAGTCTGGGTGAAATGGTGGATGAGGATGAGGAAAAAGCCAATATGCTAAATGACTTTTTTTCAACAGTATTTACACAAGAAAATCCCATGACAGACAATATGATCAGTGATAACAAAAAGTCTCAATTAAATGTCACCTGCTTAACCCAAGAGGAAGTACGGCATCGTCTAAAAATCACTAAAATTGACAAATCCCCGGGCCCGGATGGGATACACCCCAGAGTGCTGCAGGAATTAAGTACTGTCATAGATAGACCATTATTTTTAATATTTAAAGATTCCATAATAACAGGGTCTGTACCACAGGACTGGCGTATAGCAAATGTGGTGCCAATATTCAAAAAGGGGACAAAAACTGAACTTGGAAATTATAGGCCAGTAAGCTTAACCTCTACGGTGGGTAAAATCCTCGAGGGTTTTCTAAGAGATGCTATACTGGAGTATCTGAAGAAAAATAACCTCATGACCCATTATCAACATGGTTTTACGAGGGACCGTTCCTGTCAAACTAATCTGATAAGCTTCTATGAAGAAGTAAGTTCTGGACTGGACCAAGGAAATGCAGTGGATGTGGTGTATATGGACTTTTCAAAAGCTTTTGATACGGTGCCACACAAAAGGTTGATACATAAAATGAGGGCAATGGGGATAGGGGAAAATATGTGTAAGTGGGTTAAGAACTGGCTTAGTGATAGGAAACAAAGGGTGGTTATTAATGGAACACACTCAGAATGGGTCACCGTTAACAGTGGGGTACCACAGGGGTCAGTGTTGGGCCCGCTTCTATTTAATATATTTATTAATGACCTTGTAGGGGGCATACAGAGTAGAATCTCAATATTTGCAGATGACACTAAACTCTGCAGGGTAATCAATACAGAGGAGGACAATTTTATATTACAGGAGGATTTATGTAAACTAGAAGCTTGGGCTGCTAAATGGCAAATGCGCTTTAATGGGGATAAATGTAAAGTTATGCACTTGGGCAGAGGAAACAAAAGGTATAATTATGTGCTTAATTGTAAAACACTGGGCAAAACTGTCACTGAAAAAGACCTGGGTGTATGGGTAGATGACAAACTCACATTTAGTGGCCAGTGTCAGGCAGCTGCTGCAAAGGCAAATAAAATAATGGGTTGCATTAAAAGAGGCATAGATGCTCATGAGGAGAACATAATTTTACCTCTATACAAGTCACTAGTGCGACCACACTTAGAATACTGTGTACAATTCTGGTCTCCGGTGTATAAGAAAGACATAGCTGAACTAGATCGGGTCCAGAGAAGAGCGACAAAAGTCATTAGAGGACTAAGGGGTCTGCAATACCAAGACAGGTTATTAAACTTGGAGTTATTTAGCTTGGAAAAACGAAGGCTTAGGGGTGATCTTATAATAATGTATAAATATATGAGGGCACAGTACAGAGACCTTTCTAATGATCTCTTTACTCTTAGGCCTGAGACTGGGACAAGGGGGCATCCTCTACGTCTGGAGGAAAGAAGGTTTAATCATAATCACAGACGCGGATTCTTTACTGTAAGAGCAGTGAGACTATGGAACTCTCTGCCACATGCTGTTGTAATGAGTGAGTCACTACTAACATTTAAGAAGGGCCTGGATGCCTTTCTTGAAAACTATAATATTACCAGTTATACATACTAGATTCTTTGATAGGGCGTTGATCCAGGAAATTAGTCTGATTGCCGTATCTGGAGTCAGGAAGGAATTTTTTCCCCCAATGTGGAGCTTAGTGTTGCCACATGGGTTTTTTTTGCCTTCCTCTGGATCAACATGTTAGGCTATGGGTTGAACTAGATGGACTTAAAGTCTTCCTTCAACCTTAAAAACTATGTTACTATGTTACTATGTTATATGTACAAATAATTTAATTGCCTGTCAGGCTTGACTTGTATATAAGACTTTTCACTCATTTGGTGCACTATGCTTGAGGAAGGAGGATCAACTCCGAAACGTTGCACATGAGGCTGGAATAAATCCACATTGAGATCCTATTGGAGTGCTGCCTGTTTTTTTCTGGATCTATTGGAGGACGGTTGAAGCACCGTTATGCAGGAAGTATTGCACCCACTTTTTTGATAAGGTTGTGCTGATTCTATTTTTCATATTTTTATATGTATATATATATAGAAAAATATATTGCAATCTGAGAGTCCTCAGTGGTTGATACCTTTTAATGGCTAACTGAAAAGATGCATAGCAAGCTTTCGGGAAACTGAGTTCCCTTCTTCAGGCTGGTAATGACACAAATTCTGAAGACACATACATATATACATAAGCAATAGGAAAAAAAAAAAAAGAAACAAGAGAAAAGAAAAAAAAAAGGCAAAACAGTGTTATATGCTCTGGAGGATATGACAGGTGACACAAATCAGAGTCGGGTAGGGAGGGGTGGAGGAGCAGGGACAGAGAGGCCAGATTTCTAAGATAAGCGGACCCAATTGTATTAGGTAGATGGTTAGTAACCCATGGAGACCTGAAAATACTTAGTTCTAAGTGAGACACTTCACAGAAGTGTCAAGAGTTTATAGTCCTATAATTTCAGTGTGTAGCAAGCTGTCTCCAAATGCACTTTCATTTTATATAGAAAATGCATGAATCTGCTATCCCCAAATGTCCGTTCATTTTACATAGAATCCCATAAATCCATGTGAAATATTTAGTCTGGTTTTGATTGTGTCAAAAGTTGTTATCAATTTGTATTCCCAAATTGTTCTCTCTCTCTCTGAGATTTGAAGTTACCTTTTAAAATGAGCAGCCTCATATCGGATTAAATGTTGTGCTCAGAGCTGCAAAAGTGGTTTGCTACAGGTAGGTCCATACGCTTTTCTTTTATTGAGTGGCGATGAGAATTCATGCTTGTTCTGAATTGTAATCCGGTCTCCCCTATGTACATGCTGCCTGTTAGGCATTTGGTACATATAATTAAATACACCACATTGCTTGTGGTGCAGCTGAAGTTACCTGGGATCTTGTAGTCCTGATCTGTCCCAGGAATCCTTATCTTGTCCGTTGTCATTATAGATGGACAGGTTTTGCACCTGTTCTGGGTGCAGGGAAAGGTCCCTGTTCCTGCTGGAGAGGACAGGGCTCTTCTCACAATGATGTTTTTTAGATTCGGAGGTTGTCTAAAACACAAGAGTGGGGGATCCGGAAATATTGATTTTAGTCGGGCATCTTTTTGTAGGAGTGGTTGCAGTTTCCGTGCGGCTCCTCTTAGCACCTCCAAACTTGTATTGTAGGTGACTACGACAGGAACTCTGCTGTTTTCTCCTCTAGTTTTGTAATGTAGGAGATGATTCCTTGATATTCTGGTGGCTCTTGTAATCTGGTTCTCGATTGTTCTTGGATGGTAGCCCTGGTTCAGAAAGGTCTTTCTGAGGTCCTCAAGGTGATTGTCTCTGTCCGTAGGGTTGGAACATATTCGGTTGTATCTGATGGCCTGGCTGTACACAATAGAGTTTTTTATGTGCTTTGGATGAAAGCTGTCCAATCAGAGATATGTTGGACGGTCAATTGGTTTCCGGTACAAGGATGTCTCTATTTCATTGTTCTGTAGCTTAATGATGGTGTCCAGAAAGCTGATTTCAGTGCAGGAGTAGTTGAGTGTTAAGTTAATAGTGGGGTGAAATTGATTAAAGTGTTCGTGGAATGTCTTCAGCTGTTGCTCAGACTCCGTCCAGATGATCAAGATGTCATCAATATAACGGTAGAAGGCCAGAGGCCTGTTATGGCAAGAGGATAAAAAGTCACCTTCAAGCTTGGCCATGAAAAGGTTTGCATATTGTGGTGCCATTTTGCTTCCTATTGCTGTGCCAGTCTCCTGTGAATATCTGTTGTCGTCAAATCTAAAGTAATTGTGCGTGAGGATGAATTTTGTGAGTTCTACCACAGAGTCAGCATCAATCCCTGTGTTTTCCAGGAAGGTTTTGCAGGCATTTAATCCATCCTTGTGTGAGATGTTGCTATACAGAGACTCCACATCCATGGTGGCGAGGATGGCTCCTTCTGGTAGAGATCCTATTGCTGACAGTTTATTCAATAGGTCAGTTGTGTCCTGAATGTAGCTGGGTGTCTCTTTTACCAGGGGTTTGAGAACACCCTCTACCCACCCAGAAATTTGTTCGGTGAGGGTGCCCACACATGAAATGATTGGTCTCCCTGGATTTCCAGGTTTGTGGATTTTGGGAAGCATGTAGAATGTGCCTGTTCTTGGACTTTCTGGTATCAGGTCATCAGCTCTTACGGATATGTCAGGTAGACAAGAAAGCAGCCTTTTTAATTCCTTGTAATAGTCCTGTGTGGGGTCAGACTGCAATTTCTTGTAGTAACGTGTGTCCGTCAGTTGTCTGTTTGCTTCCTTCAGGTAGTCTGATTTGTTCATCATGACTATTGCACCACCCTTGTCTGCAGGTTTAATGATGATTTCTTTGTTGGTTTTCAAGGACCATATGGCCCTTCTCTCCTGGGCATTGACGTTGGATGGTTGACTCTTGTGTGTATCTAAAATAGTGGATTTTACCAAATGTCTGCACCACAAGCAATGTGGTGTATTTAATTATATGTACCAAATGCCTAACAGGCAGCATGTACATAGGGGAGACCGGATTACAATTCAGAACAAGAATGAATTCTCATCGCCACTCAATAAAAGAAAAGCGTATGGACCTACCTGTAGCAAACCATTTTTGCAGCTCTGAGCACAACATTGAATCCGATATGAGGCTGCTCATTTTAAAAGGTAACTTCAAATCTCAGAGAGAGAGAGAAGAATTTGGGAATACAAATTGATAACAACCTTTGACACAATCAAAACCAGACTAAATATTTCACATGGATTTATGGGATTCTATGTAAAATGAACGGACATTTGGGGATAGCAGATTCATGCATTTTCTATATAAAATGAAAGTGCATTTGGAGACAGCTTGCAATACACTGAAATTATAGGACTATGAACTCTTGACACTTCTGTGAACTGTCTCACTTAGAACTAAGTATTTTCAGGTCTCCATGGGTTACTAACCATCTACCTAATACAATTGGGTCCGCTTATCTTAGAAATCTGGCCTCTCTGTCCCTGCTCCTCCACCCCCTCCCTACCCAACTCTGCTTTGCGTCACCTGTCATATCCTCCAGAGCATATAACACTGTTGTGCCTTTTTTTTTCTTTTCTCTTCTTTCCTTTTTTTTTTTTTTCTATTGCTTATGTATATATGTATGTGTCTTCAGAATTTGTGTCATTACCAGCCTGAAGAAGGGAACTCAGTTTCCCGAAAGCTTGCTATGTTTACCATCTTTTCAGTTAGCCATTAAAAGGTATCAACCACTGAGGACTCTCAGATTGCAATATATTTTTCTATCTACTGGCTAACACGGTATAAATATTCTTTACCTTTTATATATATATATATATATATATATATATATATATATATATATATATGTATATATATATGTATATATATATGTATTGTGGTGATGCGACCCCGATGTGTCCCCTGACCGGTGCACAGCACATGGGGGATTGTATCTTTTGCTCTGTGGCAGCACTCACAGGGTTAACAGAAGTGAGATCTGAGCTAAGTGCTGATGGAAAGCACTCAGCGCACCTGTGATGGGATAGGAGATGATATGAGCTACCCTGGGCTGAGGAGTGGATCAGAACAGGAGGATCTGCGGTGTGAAGCTGGGAGCTCTCTCAGAGAGGACGTTCATGAGACTAGTGAGCGGACGGTGCAGAGAGAGAGTGGTTGTGTGCTGATAACACAGCCTAGCAGTGAGAACCTGGCCCTCACCAGTGGAGCCGGCCAGGACAGAGCCTGTCCTAGGTACAGAGGTACTGTGTGTGTTGGATGAACAGAGTTGTACCAGCTGTGCCCCAGAACCTGGAGGTCTGTAATATACCTGAACTGTACCATTAAACTGTGTGTTGTGTGAACAGTTGCCTGAGTCACTGCCTTCCGTCGTGCCGATCCTAACCGCTACCTTACATGTGGTGGAGAATGCGGGCACAGCAACCTGGTTGCTGACGGCAATGACTTGGTGAAAGAAAAAAAAAAAAAAGGCAAACTCAGTTCACACATGTCAGTGGTGAAACCTGCTACGCTACAGTACAAACCAGCAGCCAGCATGGAGGACCTGCTTAAGCACCTGGTGCAAGCACAGCAACAACAGCAGCAAATGCACCAGCAACAGCAGGTCGCACAACAGGAGGCTAATCAGCTCTTGATCAGGCAAATGCAGCAGCAACAGGAGCATCAGCAGCGCCAACAGGAGCATCAGCAGCGACAGTTGGATCTTCTGACGGAGGCAATCCGTGCAAAGCCAGCGGCTCCATCCCCAGGTCAAGGAGATGACAGCAGCGTCCGGAAGGCGGTAAGGCGTGCAATGCAAAAGATGACCCCGGGGGATGATGTGGAAGCTTTCCTGGCGGTATTTGAGAGGGTTTCAGAGCGAGAGAAACTGCCGCCAGAGCAGTGGGCTGAAATGTTGGCGCCTTACTTAACCGGAGAGTCCCAAAAAGCCTACCTAGACCTCTGCACAGAGGACGCCATGGACTATGGGACTCTGAAAGGTGAGATCCTTGCCAGAATGGGGGTTAATACGTATGTAAGGGCTCAACGGGTAAGCCAGTGGTCCTTTGAGGAGGGTAAACCCGTCCGGTCTCAGGCCTATGACTTGTTGCACCTGGTAAAGAAGTGGCTGCAGCCTGAAAGCCTGAGCCCCGCACAAATGATAGAGAGGGTGGTTGTTGACCGGTTTGTGCGCACTCTGCCTGTCTCCATCCAACAGTGGGTGGGACAAGGTGACCCGGGTACCCTAGATCAGGTAGTGAGTGTGGTGGAGCGGCATGTGGCTACACAAAACTTGATTCGGGACTCTGGGACACTGCGTGCAGCAGGGCGGACCGCATCCACCAAACCGGCAATTAGGGACCCCCAACCCGTGCCTCTGCTGGGTTCAACCTCACCACAGGCAGAGAATGTGCACCGCCCATAAGTGAGACGGAAACCCGGGTCTCCTAAGCGGGGCACCGTAAATAATTTTTTCCCCGCCATAAGGTGTTGGCGATGCCAGGAGTCAGGACACGCAATGGCGCAGTGTCCCCTAAACACTGAGTCCATGGACTGTGGGTATACCCGCCGGATGTCCATGTTCGCCCAATCTGCCAGGGCAGGACGCTATGGGACTGGGCGTAAAAGGAGTGTTTTGTGCCAGGTTCGGCTCAATGGATATGACGCTATGGCCCTGTTGGACTCAGGGAGTGGTGTGACCCTTGTGTGTGCCTCCTTGGCCTCTAGATCCCAACCCACCGGCCGTACGGTGCGAGTGCTTGGGGTCCATGGGGACCACCGTAGGTATCCAACAAGGAGGGTCACTATCACTACCCTGTCCGGACGGGTTCGACATGAAGTGGGGGTGGTGAAGACACTGCCTTTCGATATGATTTTGGGGAGGGATTTTCCTCTGTTCTGGACTCTGTGGGAGAGGCAAACTAATCCTCAGGTAGTGAATGGTCCAGGCCCTGAGCCCAAAGATCCCGACTCTGGGACACCTGCCATAGGGGTCACCACTATAGGGAAAGAGTGTAATCCCGATAGGTGTTCCCTAGAGGTAAAGGCAGGAGGTTTCAGAGCGTACAACCCCCGCATACAGGTGCAGAAGCGCCAACCACAATGTCCCAAGACCCGTAGATGTACTCACGGTACAGACAGTGACTCCACTGTGGACTTAGGGCTACGGGACTCAGATGACCTGCCCAATCGTGTAGCAGACGACATAGCGTCAGGACTCCACATATATATATAAGGTAAAGAATATTTATACCGTGTTAGCCAGTAGATAGAAAAATATATTGCAATCTGAGAGTCCTCAGTGGTTGATACCTTTTAATGGCTAACTGAAAAGATGGTAAACATAGCAAGCTTTCGGGAAACTGAGTTCCCTTCTTCAGGCTGGTAATGACACAAATTCTGAAGACACATACATATATACATAAGCAATAGAAAAAAAAAAAAAGGAAAGAAGAGAAAAGAAAAAAAAAGGCACAACAGTGTTATATGCTCTGGAGGATATGACAGGTGACGCAAAGCAAAGTCGGGTAGGGAGGGGGTGGAGGAGCAGGGACAGAGAGGATAGGTGGACCGCGCTACCACACTGACCGGTGGGCTCCGAGGACGGGGAGCCCCTGTCTCGAGGCCCCGGACCATGGGCTGGTGTTCCGCCCCACGGGCTTGAACAGAGGGGGGAGGTATGTGGTGATGCGACCCCGATGTGTCCCCTGACCGGTGCACAGCACATGGGGGATTGTATCTTTTGCTCTGTGGCAGCACTCACAGGGTTAACAGAAGTGAGATCTGAGCTAAGTGCTGATGGAAAGCACTCAGCCCACCTGTGATGGGATAGGAGATGATATGAGCTGCCCTGGGCTGAGGAGTGGATCAGAACAGGAGGATCTGCGGTGTGAAGCTGGGAGCTCTCTCAGAGAGGACGTTCATGAGACTAGTGAGCAGACGGTGCAGAGAGAGAGTGGTTGTGTGCTGATAACACAGCCTAGCAGTGAGGACCTGGCCCTCACCAGTGGAGCCGGCCAGGACAGAGCCTGTCCTAGGTACAGAGGTACTGTGTGTGTTGGATGAACAGAGTTGTACCAGCTGTGCCCCAGAACCTGGAGGTCTGTAATATACCTGAACTGTACCATTAAACTGTGTGTTGTGTGAACAGTTGCCTGAGTCACTGCCTTCCGTCGTGCCGATCCTAACCGCTACCTTACAGTATATGTATATATGTATATCTAATATATAATTGCCGTAGCTCACTTCTGTAAGTTTCGGCGCTACTTCCGTCGTCGTGGACGTGGCTGCCTCGCAGCCACGCGACCCACGAAGCATTGGCCGTGCAGCGGCCATTGTGAGCCGTTGGCCGGCGCGAGCAATGGCCGCGAGGCCATTGCGAGCCGTTGCCTGAGCGCGAGCAATGGCCGCGAAGCGGCCATTGCGAGTCTCCGGCCCCGTCCAACCACCGACCACAGCCGAGCCCCGTGGCCGAAAATCGAACCAGGAGCCCGGCCATAAATTCGGCCAAACACCGCTAATGTATCTCTATGGGAAGTGAGGCGCTATGCTGATTGGTCGGCGCAGCACACAGCGACCAATCAGCATAGCGCCTCACTTAAGCGCGAAATTTGAAACTCAAAGTCGTCCATTCTATCTCTATGGCAAGTGAGGCGCTATTCTGATTGGTCGCTGTGTGCTGCCGGTGACCAATCAGAATAGCGCCTCACTTCCCATAGAGATAGAATGGACGATTTTTGGTCCATTATATCTCTATGGGAAGTGAGGCGCTATTCTGATTGGTCGCCGGCAGCACACAGCGACCAATCAGAATAGCGCCTCACTTCCCATAGAGAATAATAGCGGTTTTTCAAGCGAAGTATAGCCGGGCCCTTGGTTCTATTTTCGGTCACGGGTTTCGGCTTTCGTCGGTCGTCACCGGGGCGAGAGACTCGCAATGGCCGCGAAGCGATTGCGAGTCTCGAGTCGACTCAACTTCGAGACTCGAGTTGAAGCGATTGCGAGTATCCCGCCCCGGCGACGACCGACGAAAGCCGAGACCCGTGGCCGAAAATAGAACCAAGGGCCCGGCTATACTTCGCTTCAAACACCGCTATTATTCTCTATGGGAAGTGAGGCGCTATTCTGATTGGTCGCTGTGTGCTGCCGGCGACCAATCAGAATAGCGCCTCACTTCCCATAGAGAATGATAGCGGTGTTTCAAGCGAACTATAGCCGGGCCCTTGGTTCTATTTTTGGCCACGGGTCTCGGCTTTCGTCGGCTATCTATCTATGTATCTATTTCTTTCTATCTATCTATCTATCTATGCATCTATTTCTATCTATCTATTTCTATCTATCTATTTCTATCTATCTATGTATCTATCTCTATCTATCTATCTATCTATCTATCTATTTATCTATTTATGTATCTATTTCTTTCTATCTATCTATCTATTTGTATCTATCTATCTATCTATCTATGTATCTATTTCTATCTATCTATCTAAGTATCTATCTCTTTCTATCTATCTATCTATGTATCTATTTCTTTCTATCTATCTATCTATTTCTATCTATCTATTTCTATCTATCTATCTATTTCTATCTATCTATCTATCTATCTATTTGTATCTATCTATCTATCTATCTATCTATGTATCTATTTCTATCTATCTATCTATGTACCAAGAAAAAAACTGCACAGCACTCAAAGACAAATGTGAACTGGTGCTAGCAAAGCTGCAGGGTTATATAATATGAAAAAGATCCTTGCAGCACACAGCTACTACCAATGATGTACATAAGCTACTAGCTATATATATTTGAGGAAAAAGTTTAAAAACTTACGTTTTTTTCAAAAAACTCAAAAATCTCCAATTTTTTATTTAATTCTGAAGTTCTTGGTACATACATTGGCCAATGTCTGTTTGCTCATCAACTGCGACAAAGTGACTTCAGGGTCTGATGAGTCCTACGCTGATATCCCTATCCTCCTTGTCCGCTTCCCCACTACTAAGTGGGCAGACACCATCTAGACCAGGGGTCTCAAACTCGCGGCCCGCGGGCCGCATGCGGCCCCTGGAGCTTCCCTGTGCGGCCCCCATCACTTTGGACCAAGAACCATGCTGGCGGCGGTCCAGTGCATGGTGCCGCCGCTTTCTCCGCTATAACATTACTTGCGGCCGCTTCACTGTCTCTGCCGCTCGCTCTGCCGCTCTGTAAGCTCAATACAAGCCCTCAACCAATGAGAGGCCACTGACGTCACCTGCGGGCCTCTCATTGGCTGACGGTGACTCGCATTGAACTTGCAGAGCGAGCGGCAGAGATAGTGAAGCGGCCGCAAGTAATGTTATAGCGGAGAAAGCGGCGGCACCATGCACTGGACCGCCGCCAGCATGGTTCTTGTTCCAAAGTGCTGGGGGCCGCACAGGGAAGCCCCAGGGTCCCCATGCACTGGACCAGCATGGTTAGTGTAATAAAAGTGTGTGCTAGTGTGAGTGCCTGTGAGTGTGCGTGTGAGTGCCTGTGCGTGTGATTGCCTGTGAGTGTGAGTGCCTGTGAGTGCCTGTGAGTGTGAGTCCTTGTAAGTGTGAGTGCCTGTGCCTGTGAGTGCCTGTGCGTGTGAGTGTGAGTGCCTGTGAGTGTGAGTGCCTGTGCCTGTGAGTGCCTGTGCGTGCCTGTGAGTGTGAGTGCCTGTGCCTGTGAGTGTGAGTGCCTGTGAGTGTGAGTGCCTGTGAGTGCCTGTGAGTGTGAGTGCCTGTGCCTGTGAGTGCCTGTGAGCGTGAGTGCCTGTGAGCGCCTATGCCTGTGAGTGCGAGTGCCTGTGAGTGCGAGTGCTTGTGAGTGCCTGTGAGTGCGAGTGCTTGTGAGTGCCTGTGAGTGCGAGCGCTTGTGAGTGCCTGTGAGTGTGAGTGCCTGTGAGTGTGAGTGCCTGTGAGCGCCTGTGAGTGCCTGTGAGCGTGAGTGCCTGTGAGCATGAGTGCCTGTGAGCGCCTGTGCCTGTGAGTGTGAGTGCCTGTGAGTGTGAGTACCTGTGAGTGTGAGTGCCTGTGAGTGTCTGTGCCTGTGAGTGCCTGTGAGCGTGAGTGCCTGTGAGCGTGAGTGCCTGAGAGCATGAGTGCCTGTCAGTGTGAGTGCCTGTGAGTGCCTGTGAGCGTGAGTGCCTGTGAGGCCTGGGGTGAGTGCCTGTGAGCGTGAGTGCCTGTGAGCATGAGTGCCTGTGAGTGTGAGTGCCTGTGAGTGTCTGTGCCTGTGAGTGCCTGTGAGTGTGAGTGCCTGTGAGCACCTGTGAGTGCCTGTGCGCGTGAGTGCCTGTGTGTGTGAGTGCCTGTGAGTGTCTGTGCCTGTGAGTGCCTGTGAGCGCCTGTGAGTGTCTGTGAGCGTGAGTGCCCGTGAGCGTGAGTGCCTGTGTGTGTGAGTACCTGTGCCTGTGAGTGTGAGTGCCTGTGAGTGTGAGTGCCTGTGAGCGTGAGTGCCTGTGAGCGCCTGTGAGTGTCTGTGAGCGTGAGTGTCTGTGAGCGCGAGTGCCTGTGAGCATGAGTGTCTGTGTTCGTGACTGCCTGTGTTCGTGAGTGCCTGTGTTCGTGAGTGCCTGTGTTCGTGAGTGCCTGTGAGTGTGAATGCGTGAGGGTGTCAGAGTGCGCAATTTTGTACAGAAGTGTGTGATTATAACAAAAGTCCTTGGTGGTCCGCATTCTTCATCAGGTGGATTTACCTGATGAAGATGGCGGGCCGCCGTGGAAACACGTTGTGGTATATTAAAGGTAATTAAACGTGTGCCTCCTGTGCTCTAGCGCTTCTGTTATAATCACACACTTCTGTACAAATATCATATCCCCATCCTAGGTTTGCAGCAGGAGCAGCTGTGAGCCAAAGTCACCGCTAACAGAATCCAAAGGTCCTGCGGTGACGTAGCTGAGAACGTCACAGGGGCAGGTGATCGGCTGCTCGTGTCAACTGACTGGAAGAAGGAGCTGCTCGTGGAGGAAACCCCAACCGCTGGAGTCCGGAGCCATCCACTGCGATACGCCGAGGTTGTGCAGGGTTGCACAACCTCCAAAGGTGAGTTGCGAACCCCCCATATCTGTTATTGACGCCCCCACTAGACCACCAGGTACTGCTCATGGGTTGTGCTTTCCCCCCCTTTTGTTCCACGTGAGTGTGAGAGTGTGAGTTAATGTGAGTGTGGGTGAGTTAATGTGTGAGTGGGTGTGATTGTGAGTGAATATGTCTGAGTGTGTAAAAAGAAAGAATGATGGGAGTAATGGTGTGTCACGGTCCGCGCTGCTTCTGGGTTCAAATAACTCACCAAAGAGCCAAACTGCTTTCCATCCTCTTTATTCCTCTTCCTCCTACGCGTTTCAACGCCACACCCGGCGTCTTCCTCAGGGATATTCCTGAGGAAGACGCCGGGTGTGGCGTTGAAACGCGTAGGAGGAAGAGGAATAAAGAGGATGGAAAGCTGTTTGGCTCTTTGGTGAGTTATTTGAACCCAGAAGCAGCGCTGACCGTGACACACCATCACTCCCATCATTCTCTCTTGGAATATACCACTATCCAGTGGTAGGTGGAGGTCCTGCAGCAGCTTGGAACATTGATTCCTAAACGCCTTCAAACAAGTTGTGGGGACCACAACTGGACCAGGTGAGCGGCTACACAGCGCCACCGTTTTTCATACTAGTGTCACTAGTGATAGGGCACTATTGCGCCTCTTGTCCCCCCCCACCTCTTTATATTTTGTGTAAAAAGAAGGCAGACCAGGTTGAGGATATCACTAAAAAAGAGGTTTAGCATGGGGGACATTACTACACTATGGGGGCCAGGATGGGGACATCACTACAAAAGGGGACCAGCATGGGGGACAGGATGGTGACATCACTACAAAAGGGGATCAGTAAGGGGGTCATCATTACAAAAAGGGACCAGCACGGGGGACATTACTACAGAAGGGGATCAGGTTGGGGATATTAGTACAAGAGGGCGACCAGGATGGGGACCAGTATGGGGACATTACAACAAGAAAGGGACCAAGATGCGGACATTACTACAAGAAGGGGATCAGGATTTGGACGTTACTACATTGACCAAAAAATCTGGTATTACTAAAAATGTCAGGGTACCGTCACACCAGGTGACATCGCCCCGTGTAAAGTGGCGATTTTGCACCGAAAAATCGGCTCAGAGTGGTCGCCTGGTTTCACAGCACGGCTGTGAAACCAGGCAACCACTCTCAGGCGATGTGTAAGCATCGCCCTGTGTAACATCGCGAATAGCGATGTTACAGGCGATGGGAGCCATAGGCTCCCATGTTACAGGATCCCTGCTGGGGTTTCTAGACACCCCAACAGCGACATTGCCTGAAACATCGCCAAAGCATCACCGAAGGTATCGCCGCGTCTAAACACACGACGCTGACAGGGTGCCAAAAATGTGCGCGCTACCGTGTGTCGCCTGCGATATCTCCGGCGATGTCACCAAGTGTGATGGTACCCTTAGTCCTACAAGCAATAAAAAATTTTTCTATGTGCGGCCCACCAACCCAGCCGAGTTTGAGACCCCTGATCTAGACCCTCCATCACCTGTAGGTAATGAGGGTGCACATTGCAGCATGGGTCCTGCAACTCCATATGATAAAAAACAAGAAAAAAACTGCACAGCACTCAAAGACAAATGTTAACTGGTGCTAGCAAAGCTGCAGGGTTATATAATATGTAAAAGATCCTTGCAGCACACAGCTACTACCAATGATGTACATAAGCTACTAGCTATATATAGTTGAGGAAAAAGTTTAAAAACGTACGTTTTTTTCAAAAAACTCAAAAATCTCCAATTTTTTATTTAATTCTGAAGTTCTTGGTACATACATTGTACATACATGTTATTTATCATATGGAGTTGCAGGATCCATGCTGCAATGTGCACCCTCATTACCTACAGGTGATGGAGGGTCTAGATGGTGTCTGCCCACTTAGTAGTGGGGAAGCGGACAAGGAGGATAGGGATATCAGCGTAGGACTCATCAGACCCTGAAGTCACTTTGTCGCAGTTGATGAGCAAACAGACATTGGCCAATGTATGTACCAAGAACTTCAGAATTAAATAAAAAATTGGAGATTTTTGAGTTTTTTGAAAAAAACGTAAGTTTTTAAACTTTTTCCTCAAATATATATAGCTAGTAGCTTATGTACATCATTGGTAGTAGCTGTGTGCTGCAAGGATCCTTTTCATATTATATAACCCTGCAGCTTTGCTAGCACCAGTTCACATTTGTCTTTGAGTGCTGTGCAGTTTTTTTCTTGTTATTTATCATATGGAGTTGCAGGATCCATGCTGCAATGTTCACCCTCATTACCTACAGGTGATGGATGGTCTAAATGGTGTCTGCCCACTTAGTAGAGGGGAAGCGGACAAGGAGGATAGGGATATCAGCGTAGGACTCATCAGACCCTGAAGTCACTTTGTCGCAGTTGATGAGCAAACAGACATTGGCCAATGTATGTACCAAGAACTTCAGAATTAAATAAAAAATTGGAGATTTTTGAGTTTTTTGAAAAAAACGTAAGTTTTTAAACTTTTTCCTCAAATATATATAGCTAGTAGCTTATGTACATCATTGGTAGTAGCTGTGTGCTGCAAGGATCTTTTTCATATTATATAACCCTGCAGCTTTGCTAGCACCAGTTCACATTTGTCTTTGAGTGCTGTGCAGTTTTTTTCTTGTTATTTATCATATGGAGTTGCAGAATCCATGGCTGCAATGGTGCACCCTCATTACCTACAGCTGATGGAGGGTCATAGATGGTGTCTGCCCACTTAGTAGAAGGGAAGCGACAAGGAGGATAGGATATCAGCGTAGGACTCATCAGACCCTGAAGTCACTTTGTCGCAGTTGATGAGCAAACAGACATTGGCCAATGTATGTACCAAAAACTTCAGAATTAAATAAAAAATTGGAGATTTTTGAGTTTTTTTAAAAAAATGTAAGTTTTTAAACTTTTTCCTCAAATATATATAGCTAGTAGCTTATGTACATCATTGGTAGTAGCTGTGTGCTGCAAGGATCTTTTTCATATTATATAACCCTGCAGCTTTGCTAGCACCAGTTCACATTTGTCTTTGAGTGCTGTGCAGTTTTTTTCTTGTTATTTATCATATGGAGTTGCAGGATCCATGCTGCAATGTGCACCCTCATTACCTACAGGTGATGGAGGGTCTAGATGGTGTCTGCCCACTTAGTAGTGGGAAGCGGACAAGGAGGAAAGGGATATCAGCGTAGGACTCATCAGACCCTGAAGTCACTTTGTCGCAGTTGATGAGCAAACAGACATTGGCCAATGTATGTACCAAGAACTTCAGAATTAAATAAAAAATTGGAGATTTTTGAGTTTTTTGAAAAAAAACGTAAGTTTTTAAACTTTTTCCTCAAATATATATAGCTAGTAGCTTATGTACATCATTGGTAGTAGCTGTGTGCTGCAAGGATCTTTTTCATATTATATAACCCTGCAGCTTTGCTAGCACCAGTTCACATTTGTCTTTGAGTGCTGTGCAGTTTTTTTCTTGTTATTTATCATATGGAGTTGCAGGATCCATGCTGCAATGTTCACCCTCATTACCTACAGGTGATGGAGGGTCTAGATGGTGTCTGCCCACTTAGTAGTGGGGAAGCGGACAAGGAGGATAGGGATATCAGCGTAGGACTCATCAGACCCTGAAGTCACTTTGTCGCAGTTGATGAGCAAACAGACATTGGCCAATGTATGTACCAAGAACTTCAGAATTAAATAAAAAATTGGAGATTTTTGAGTTTTTTGAAAAAAATGTAAGTTTTTAAACTTTTTCCTCAAATATATATAGCTAGTAGCTTATGTACATCATTGGTAGTAGCTGTGTGCTGCAAGGATCTTTTTCATATTATATAACCCTGCAGCTTTGCTAGCACCAGTTCACATTTGTCTTTGAGTGCTGTGCAGTTTTTTTCTTGTTATTTATCATATGGAGTTGCAGGATCCATGCTGCAATGTTCACCCTCATTACCTACAGGTGATGGAGGGTCTAGATGGTGTCTGCCCACTTAGTAGAGGGGAAGCGGACAAGGAGGATAGGGATATCAGCGTAGGACTCATCAGACCCTGAAGTCACTTTGTCGCAGTTGATGAGCAAACAGACATTGGCCAATGTATGTACCAAGAACTTCAGAATTAAATAAAAAATTGGAGATTTTTGAGTTTTTTGAAAAAAAACGTACGTTTTTAAACTTTTTCCTCAAATATATATAGCTAGTAGCTTATGTACATCATTGGTAGTAGCTGTGTGCTGCAAGGATCTTTTTCATATTATATAACCCTGCAGCTTTGCTAGCACCAGTTCACATTTGTCTTTGAGTGCTGTGCAGTTTTTTTCTTGTTATTTATCATATGGAGTTGCAGGATCCATGCTGCAATGTGCACCCTCATTACCTACAGGTGATGGAGGGTCTAGATGGTGTCTGCCCACTTAGGCTGCCTTCACACTGCAGTTTTTTCACTGATCAGTGTCCATCCGGTTTGTGTGCCAAAACCAGGAGTGTCTCCAAAACTCAGAACAGGTGTCAATCTTTCAATTATAGTTTTTCTCTGCAAGTTCCTCTCCTGGTTCCTCTCCGGGTTTTGGCACACAAATCTGATGGACACTGATCAGTGAAAAAACTGCAGTGTGAAAGCAGCCTTAGTAGTGGGGAAGTGGACAAGGAGGATAGGGATATCAGCGTAGGACTCATCAGACCCTGAAGTCACTTTGTCGCAGTTGATGAGCAAACAGACATTGGCCAATGTATGTACCAAGAACTTCAGAATTAAATAAAAAATTGGAGATTTTTGAGTTTTTTAAAAAAACGTAAGTTTTTAAACTTTTTCCTCAAATATATATAGCTAGTAGCTTATGTACATCATTGGTAGTAGCTGTGTGCTGCAAGGATCTTTTTCATATTATATAACCCTGCAGCTTTGCTAGCACCAGTTCACATTTGTCTTTGAGTGCTGTGCAGTTTTTTTCTTGTTATTTATCATATGGAGTTGCAGGATCCATGCTGCAATGTGCACCCTCATTACCTACAGGTGATGGAGGGTCTAGATGGTGTCTGCCCACTTAGTACAGGGGAAGCGGACAAGGAGGATAGGGATATCAGCGTAGGACTCATCAGACCCTGAAGTCACTTTGTCGCAGTTGATGAGCAAACAGACATTGGCCAATGTATGTACCAAGAACTTCAGAATTAAATAAAAAATTGGAGATTTTTGAGTTTTTTTAAAAAAACGTAATTTTTTAAACTTTTTCCTCAAATATATATAGCTAGTAGCTTATGTACATCATTGGTAGTAGCTGTGTGCTGCAAGGATCTTTTTCATATTATATAACCCTGCAGCTTTTCTAGCACCAGTTCACATTTGTCTTTGAGTGCTGTGCAGTTTTTTTCTTGTTATTTATCATATGGAGTTGCAGGATCCATGCTGCAATGTGCACCCTCATTACCTACAGGTGATGGAGGGTCTAGATGGTGTCTGCCCACTTAGTAGTGGGGAAGCGGACAAGGAGGATAGGGATATCAGCGTAGGACTCATCAGACCCTGAAGTCACTTTGTCGCAGTTGATGAGCAAACAGACATTGGCCAATGTATGTACCAAGAACTTCAGAATTAAATAAAAAATTGGAGATTTTTGAGTTTTTTGAAAAAAACGTAAGTTTTTAAACTTTTTCCTCAAATATATATAGCTAGTAGCTTATGTACATCATTGGTAGTAGCTGTGTGCTGCAAGGATCTTTTTCATATTATATAACCCTGCAGCTTTGCTAGCACCAGTTCACATTTGTCTTTGAGTGCTGTGCAGTTTTTTTCTTGTTATTTATCATATGGAGTTGCAGGATCCATGCTGCAATGTGCACCCTCATTACCTACAGGTGATGGAGGGTGTAGTGAGGTGAGCAATTCAGATTGTATTATTGAAATGGACAATTGCTGAAATGACTGCAGAGAGGAAAAAAAACATTGTTTGCTGATCCCCTCCCCCAACAGCCTTGTGCTGAGGAAGAAAAAGGGCGGGAGATTAGTACAGAGTCAGAGCTGAACCAGAAAAGATCTCCCTGTGGATGTCTGTTGAAAGAGGGCTACTTTGCTACACCTTGCCGGAAAAATCACCCCGCAGAAGCCCTCGTGACTGATCCTGGGCCACTGGACTTTGGTGCTGTGTATCTGGCCGCTCTGCAAAACCTTGCCCGTCGAGCACCCAGGGTGCATGTGCAGGGGCCGTGACCGACATAAGGGAGCCATTTGGCTGCTGTGATCTCCCTCCTGCTGCTCTGTGTGCCCTGAGACTGGGAGAGACATTAAAAGAAAAGTTTTGTTACCTGCGGAAGGAGACTGAAGAAGAAGACTGAAGAGATCCCCAGGCCTGCTACGTGGGAGCGACATCTTCTTCTGTGATAAGACTGGTACGTGATTTTAGGGAAAGTTAGGGAAAGATACCTTCATTGCTGTGTTTTCTTTTCTTGCTGCGTACCCGGAAGAAGTGAAGATCCAGAGACTCTAATATATACAAGTGCGCATATAGTTCGGTTGACTGTGATATAAATATGTTTTACAGTAAAGACATGTTACTACCAGTTAAATCTGAGTATGGGGATTCTGTTGAGAAAGATCATACACACACACCCGCGGCCTTACCACCGGTCGCTTCATCTGGCGTAGTCGGCAGGATGTGTGATCAACAGAATCTCCTCCCGGTAGTAGCTTATAACCAGACTTATACTACGGCCTGCAGGTCCATATCCGGTGCCAGCACTCCGAACAGTGACACGGAGGAATTGAAGCAGATAGTAGCAGAGTTGCAGAAACAGATACTACAGCTACAGCTCAGGCTAGACCAACAGGTGGACAGGCAAGCGAGACAGCAACCCAGCCGGCCTATGGGAAGGTGCTGGACATGCGGCGACCCCCGCCATAGGGCAAACCGTTGTCCGCATCCTCCACCCGTGGTCCGATATACCAGAACCAGCAAGTCATGCCCCACAACAGCAGCCACCTTTAAACTAGACGCCCCAGCCAAAGCGGTTCGCTCGGCAGGGGAGATCAGGGAAAAGGGTGTGAAGAGACAGAGCCAGACCGATAAGCAAGTACTGGCCACTCGGGTCCAGGGGACAGTGAAGTGGTTTAATGTCCGCGATGGGTATGGCTTCATCAACAGGAATGACACAAAGGATGACGTGTTTGTACATCAGACTGCCATAAAGCGTAACAATCCTCGCAAGTGCCTCCGCAGCGTTGGTGATGGGGAGGTGGTACAGTTTGATGTTGTGAAGGGAGAGAAGGGTACAGAGGCCGCCGACGTCACCGGTCCTGGGGGTGTTCCCGTTAAAGGAAGCAGATTTGCCCCCAACCGGCGCCGCTACCGCCGGCGATCCTACTCTCCCCGGGTAGAAAACGTGACTGAGTTTATTGGAGATATTGTGAGCCCTGAACAAGGGAGCGAAGGGGAATGGAGGGATGACGCTTTCCCCCAACAGAGGTCCCTACTCCGCCGGAGATCAATCCCTGTGATATCTACAGCCATCACTGCCTTGGAGCCGATGGTTGTTGACAGGGACTGTCAACCTTTAAGTGGGGGGGTATGTAGTGAGGTGAGCAATTCAGATTGTATTATTGAAATGGACAATTGCTGAAATGACTGCAGAGAGGAAAAAAAACATTGTTTGCTGATCCCCTCCCCCAACAGCCTTGTGCTGAGGAAGAAAAAGGGCGGGAGATTAGTACAGAGTCAGAGCTGAACCAGAAAAGATCTCCCTGTGGATGTCTGTTGAAAGAGGGCTACTTTGCTACACCTTGCCGGAAAAATCACCCCGCAGAAGCCCTCGTGACTGATCCTGGGCCACTGGACTTTGGTGCTGTGTATCTGGCCGCTCTGCAAAACCTTGCCCGTCGAGCACCCAGGGTGCATGTGCAGGGGCCGTGACCGACATAAGGGAGCCATTTGGCTGCTGTGATCTCCCTCCTGCTGCTCTGTGTGCCCTGAGACTGGGAGAGACATTAAAAGAAAAGTTCTGTTACCTGCGGAAGGAGACCGAAGAAGAAGACTGAAGAGATCCCCAGGCCTGCTACGTGGGAGCGACATCTTCTTCTGTGATAAGACTGGTACGTGATTTTAGGGAAAGTTAGGGAAAGATACCTTCATTGCTGTGTTTTCTTTTCTTGCTGCGTACCCGGAAGAAGTGAAGATCCAGAGACTCTAATATATACAAGTGCGCATATAGTTCGGTTGACTGTGATATAAATATGTTTTACAGTAAAGACATGTTACTACCGGTTAAATCTGAGTATGGGGATTCTGTTGAGAAAGATCATACACACACACCCGCGGCCTTACCACCGGTCGCTTCAGAGGGTCTAGATGGTGTCTGCCCACTTAGTAGTGGGGAAGCGGACAAGGAGGATAGGGATATCAGCGTAGGACTCATCAGACCCTGAAGTCACTTTGTCGCAGTTGATGAGCAAACAGACATTGGCCAATGTATGTACCAAAAACTTCAGAATTAAATAAAAAATTGGAGATTTTTGAGTTTTTTGAAAAAAACGTAAGTTTTTAAACTTTTTCCTCAAATATATATAGCTAGTAGCTTATGTACATCATTGGTAGTAGCTGTGTGCTGCAAGGATCTTTTTCATATTATATAACCCTGCAGCTTTGCTAGCACCAGTTCACATTTGTCTTTGAGTGCTGTGCAGTTTTTTTCTTGTTATTTATCATATGGAGTTGCAGGATCCATGCTGCAATGTGCACCCTCATTACCTACAGGTGATGGAGGGTCTAGATGGTGTCTGCCCACTTAGGCTGCCTTCACACTGCAGTTCTTTCACTGATCAGTGTCCATCCGGTTTGTGTGCCAAAACCAGGAGTGTCTCCAAAACTCAGAACAGGTGTCAATCTTTCAATTATAGTTTTTCTCTGCAAGTTCCTCTCCTGGTTCCTCTCCGGGTTTTGGCACACAAATCTGATGGACACTGATCAGTGAAAAAACTGCAGTGTGAAAGCAGCCTTAGTAGTGGGGAAGTGGACAAGGAGGATAGGGATATCAGCGTAGGACTCATCAGACCCTGAAGTCACTTTGTCGCAGTTGATGAGCAAACAGACATTGGCCAATGTATGTACCAAGAACTTCAGAATTAAATAAAAAATTGGAGATTTGAGTTTTTTGAAAAAAACGTACGTTTTTAAACTTTTTCCTCAAATATATATAGCTAGTAGCTTATGTACATCATTGGTAGTAGCTGTGTGCTGCAAGGATCTTTTTCATATTATATAACCCTGCAGCTTTGCTAGCACCAGTTCACATTTGTCTTTGAGTGCTGTGCAGTTTTTTTCTTGTTATTTATCATATGGAGTTGCAGGATCCATGCTGCAATGTGCACCCTCATTACCTACAGGTGATGGAGGGTCTAGATGGTGTCTGCCCACTTAGTACAGGGGAA
The DNA here is from genome assembly GCA_033576535.1 of Allobates femoralis. NCBI lineage: Eukaryota > Metazoa > Chordata > Amphibia > Anura > Aromobatidae > Allobates > Allobates femoralis. The sequence continues at coordinate 232,164,943 of JARQOC010000006.1, forward strand.
GCGGACAAGGAGGATAGGGATATCAGCGTAGGACTCATCAGACCCTGAAGTCACTTTGCCGCAGTTGATGAGCAAACAGACATTGGCCAATGTATGTACCAAGAACTTCAGAATTAAATAAAAAATTGGAGATTTGAGTTTTTTTAAAAAAAACGTAAGTTTTTAAACTTTTTCCTCAAATATATATAGCTAGTAGCTTATGTACATCATTGGTAGTAGCTGTGTGCTGCTAGGATCTTTTTCATATTATATAACCCTGCAGCTTTGCTAGCACCAGTTCACATTTGTCTTTGAGTGCTGTGCAGTTTTTTTCTTGTTATTTATCATATGGAGTTGCAGGATCCATGCTGCAATGTGCACCCTCATTACCTACAGGTGATGGAGGGTCTAGATGGTGTCTGCCCACTTAGTACAGGGGAAGCGGACAAGGAGGATAGGGATATCAGCGTAGGACTCATCAGACCCTGAAGTCACTTTGTCGCAGTTGATGAGCAAACAGACATTGGCCAATGTATGTACCAAGAACTTCAGAATTAAATAAAAAATTGGAGATTTTTGAGTTTTTTGAAAAAAACGTAAGTTTTTAAACTTTTTCCTCAAATATATATAGCTAGTAGCTTATGTACATCATTGGTAGTAGCTGTGTGCTGCAAGGATCTTTTTCATATTATATAACCCTGCAGCTTTGCTAGCACCAGTTCACATTTGTCTTTGAGTGCTGTGCACTTTTTTTCTTGTTATTTATCATATGGAGTTGCAGGATCCATGCTGCAATGTGCACCCTCATTACCTACAGGTGATGGAGGGTCTAGATGGTGTCTGCCCACTTAGTAGTGGGGAAGCGGACAAGGAGGATAGGGATATCAGCGTAGGACTCATCAGACCCTGAAGTCACTTTGTCGCAGTTGATGAGCAAACAGACATTGGCCAATGTATGTACCAAGAACTTCAGAATTAAATAAAAAATTGGAGATTTTTGAGTTTTTTGAAAAAAATGTAAGTTTTTAAACTTTTTCCTCAAATATATATAGCTAGTAGCTTATGTACATCATTGGTAGTAGCTGTGTGCTGCAAGGATCTTTTTCATCTACTCTATAATTGCCGTAGGCAAAATCGTGTCGGACCCCGAAATTGCCGTGGCTTTGTCACTATGTGACGTCAGCACGAGCGAAGCATTGGCCGCGTAGCGGCCAATGCGAGTCGTTAGCCTGCGCGAGCAGTGGCCGCGAGCCCATTGCGAGTCGCTGGCCGACAATAGAACCAGAGGCTCGGCCACAAAGTTAGCGATTTACCGCTCATGTAGTGCGACTCGCTGGCTGAGCGGTAAATCGCTAACTTTGTGGACCACCACCACCACCACCACCACAGGCTCCCATCACTTACCCACTGAGGACGGATCACTTCCAGCACCTCTTCACATGGCAGTGCTCTGAACTTCTGAATCGTCCTCTCCTCACTCAGACACCTGGCAGGTTCCTATCCAGCCTACTCACTCCCAGCTGCAACCCAGTGGGTCAATCAGCACATCTTCACTCACACACAGACCTGAGATGTGATTAACCCCCTGTGCACCATTCAGGTGTAGCCCAGCAAAGCACTCATCCCCACAGGTTCAGCCGCTCATTAGGCTCATGAATGTATCGGATCTTCAGCACTCACACTCAGCCGTTTTACGAAGCTCATGAAAACCCTTCAGCTGTTAACCCCCTGTACATCGGACAGGTTTCACACACCACACACAATCAGGAAAACCGGCCCATGTGAACACAGACCTGCATTGATAACCCGTGTGATGCACCCGCCCAGGGGCCACATCACCACACCTCACTTTCTCCGCACTTCACTCACTTTCTCCGCACACATACACACACACACACATACTCCGCTATACTTACCACCAGCCCTGCATCACCGACATGTCGCCGCCCCTGAACTACTCGATCAAATATCGCGTCCAATAAGTCTCGCCAAACTTGCCGGACCCCATATTGGATCCAGTCGTCCGCGGGCGCCGACATGTCAACTTAGGATCCAGCCGGCAGGGAAGACGTAGGGTCGGTGCTAACTATAGCGAAGTGTCGGTGTGTGTGTGTATGTATGTATGTGTGTGCTGACCACTCTGCCCACAGCGCTGCACTCAGCACTCTGCCCACGCCACTGTGCTCACCAATCTCACCGCACTCACTGCTAACCACTGAGCCACCGCACTCGCTGCTAACCACTGAGCCACCGCACTCACTGCTAACCACTGAGCCACCCCACTCACTGCTAACCACTGAGCCACCTGTATACACACAATTCATTTCACCCCACTCCCCTAACTATTAGTAAATATACTATATATGGATTCTAGACTACCCGATTCTTTCGAATCGGCCCGCCATCTATCTACTCTATAATTGCCGTAGGCAAAATTGTGTCGGACCCCGAAAACGCCGTGGCTTTGTCACTATGTGACGTCACCACGCGCGAGCAATGGCCGCGAGGCAGCCATTGCGAGTCGCTGGGCGAAAATAGAACCAGAGGCTCGGCCACAAAGTTAGCGATTTACCGCTGAGGTAGCGCGAGCAATGGCCGCGAGGCCATTGCGAGTCGCTACCTCAGCCGCCGCACCTGCCGCAAGTCCCCCTATACTTTCTATGGGGATTACCGCAACCGCGCCGCAAGTGTAACGGTTATGCGGCGAACGCGGCAGATGCGGTTACACTTGCGGCGCGGTTGCGTTAATCCCCATAGAAAGTATAGGGGGACTTGCGGCAGGTGCGGCAAGTGCGGTTCTGCACTTGCGGCAGGTGCAGCCGCGGCCGCAGTTGTCGCAAGTGCAAAACCGCACTTGCCACACCTGCCGCAAGTCCCCTTATACTTTCTATGGGATTACCGCAACCGCGCCGCAAGTGTAACGGTTGGGGCGCGGTTGCGGTAATCCCCATAGAAAGTATAGGGGAACTTGCGGCAGGTGCGGCAAGTGCGGTTTTTTAAATTTAATAATAATAAAAATAAAAAAATAAAAAAACTAAATAATATAAATAATAAACAGTAAAATAAAACATAATAATAAAAAAAATATCTATTATATAATTGCGAATCGAAAAGCGCCCCTCCGCGCGCTACTTCCGGCGTGGTCATGCGATACAATTAACTTGGGCGCGAAGCGCCACAATGCTGCGCGAGCAAGTGGCCGAGCGGCCATGCGAAAATCGAACCATGGGCTCCGCCACAACCTTAGCGATTTACCGCTCAGGTAGCGCGAGCAATGGCCGCGAGGTCATTGCGAGTCGCTGCCTGAGCCGCAACTCGCTCCCCGGGACCATGGAGCGGAGGCGGCTGTGCCGCTACCCACAATTCTCCCCCCCTCCATGTCCGCACAGCCCCCCCCCATGTCCGCACCCCCTGTCCGCACACCCCCCATGTCCGCACAGCCCCCCCCATGTCCGCACAAGCCCCCCCCATGTCCGCACAGCCCCCCCATGTCCGCACAGCCCCCCATCTCCGCACAGCCCCCCCCATCTCGGCACAGCCACCCACATGTCCACACAGCCACCCCCATGTCCGCACAGCCACCCACATGTCGTCCACACAGCCCCCCCATGTCCGCACACCCACCCCATGTCCGCACACCCACCCCGCAATGTCCCACAGCACACCCACCCCCCACCTAAGCTCCTACCCCCCTAACTCCGCCGCCCTAAGTCCCTACCCTCTAAGCCCCGCCGCACCTAAAGCCCCGCGCACCTAAGTCCCCTACCCCCTAAGCCCCGCCGCACCTAAAAGCCCCGCGGCACCTAAGCCCCTACCCCCTAAGCCCCCCGCCGCACCCCTAACCCCCTAACCGCGCCGCCCAAAAGCCCCGACCGCCGCACCTAATCCCCTACCCCCTAAGCCGCGCCGCACCTAAAGCCCGCCGATTCCTAGCCCCTCCCACCCTAAGCCCCTCCGCCACTAAGCCCCGACCCGCCACACCTAAGCCCTACCCCATAAGCCGCGACTAAGCCCCTACCCCTAAGCCCCGCCGCACCTAAGCCCCTACCGTCCGCCGCCGCCCCGCCGCACCTAAGCTCCTACCCCCTAAGCTCCCGCCGCTTTCCCCCGCCGCTTTCCCCCGCCGCTGTCGCTAACACCTAAACCCCTACACCCGAAGCCCCCGCCGTCCCCTAACCTAACGTCCCCGTCGATTACTTACATACCTTCTTAGTCATCTGATCGTCCGTCCGATCCACAAGTCCTCCGTCCGGCCAGGCGTCCTCTTCCTCCGGCCCCGGGGGTCTTCTCTCTTCTTTCCGCTATCTCCGCCTCTTCGTCTGGCCCCTGGGGTCTTCTGTCTTCTTTCCGCCAACTTCCAGCTCCGACGTCCTCTTCACTTATCATTAAGATAGAATGGACGACAAATCCACCATTCTACCTCAATGAGATGTGAGGGGCTCTTCTGATTGGTCGCTGTCTACTGCCCTCAGCCAATCAGAAGAGCCCCTCATTTCCCATTGAAATACATTAGCAGTGTGTCGGCGATTTTATGGCCGGCCACCTGGTTCTATTTGTCGGCCCTAAAATCGCGGACACACCGCTAATGCATCTCTATGGGCAGTCAGCCCGATTTCTGATTGGTCGCTCTCTGCTGACGCCGACCAATCAGAATTCGAGCTCACTGCCCATAGAGATGCATTAGCGGTGTGTCCGCGATTTTAGGGCCGACAAATAGAACCAGGTGGCCGGCCATAAAACTGGGTCTCTGCCTCAGGCTCACTTTAAATAAATAATAAATTTAATAATAAAAAAAATAATTAAAAAATAATTAAAAAATAATAAAAAAAATAATTAAAAAATAATAAATAATTAATTAAAAACACTAATAAAAAAAATAAATATATGCTAATAATATCAGCCCTTTCAGCGGACCTGAAAGAGAACTGGGTCTCTGCCTCAGGCTCACTTTAAATAAATAATAAATTTAATAATAAAAAAAATAATTAAAAAATAATTAAAAAATAATAAAAAAATAAATAAAAAATAATAAATAATTCAATAAAAATAATAATAAAAAAATAAAAGATATGCTAATAATATCAGCCCTTTCAGCGGACCTGAACGAGAACTGGGTCTCAGCCTCAGGCTCACTTTAAATAAATAATAAATTTAATAATAAAAAAAATAATTAAAAAATAATTAAAAAATAATAAAAAAATAAATAAAAAATAATAAATAATTCAATAAAAATAATAATAAAAAAATAAAAGATATGCTAATAATATCAGCCCTTTCAGCGGACCTGAACGAGAACTGGGTCTCAGCCTCAGGCTCACTTTAAATAAATAATAAATTTAATAATAAAAAAAATTATTAAAAAATAATTAAAAAATAATAAAAAAATAAATAAAAAATAATAAATAATTCAATAAAAATAATAATAAAAAAATTAAATATATGCTAATAATATCAGCCCTTTCAGCGGACCTGAACGAGAACTGTGTCTCAGCCTCAGGCTCACTTTAAATAAATAATAAATTTAATAATAAAAAAAATAATTAAAAAATAATTAAAAAATAATTAAAAAATAATAAAAAAATAATAAAAAATAAATAAAAAATAATAAATAATTCAATAAAAAATAATAATAAAAAAAAATAATAATAAAAATATAAATAAAAAATATTACATAATAAAATAAAAAATAATAATAAAAAAAAATTTTCGTCAAAGACTCAGTTCTCCTTCAGGTCCGCACAATGCCCTCCTACACATACATGGCGGAGAATGCTGCACGCTGATTGGTCGCTACTTCCCATAGACTAACATGCCCATGTTTCTCTATGGGAAAAAACGACCAATCAGCGTACAGGATTAGCCGCTATCTAAGTCAATGAGGCCTTTCAGCGGACCTGAATGGAGACTCTTTGTAAATAGAGTTTCCATTCAACGCCCAATTATTACTTGAATTACGCCCCCCCGCCATTTTGTGGTTTCAAATTTCACAGCCGAGTTTATAAGGCGCGAAATTTGAAATCACTCTTCATTTCTGCTACCTGCTACCTCGATCACGGACTGCCGGATTCGGAGGCAGCAAGAAGACTTGCTGCTGGATTTACCGAAGCAAGCTTCAAGACGACCCCAACTACCCTACAGCTAAGATATCCTTTCCGAGCTAACAATCTTTCTTTAGATTCTTTGTCTTTTATTTTACCCTTTCTACACTCCCTATTTTTTCCCACTTCTACTATCTACACTACTTCTCTACCTTTTTTTCTTCTTTACCCTCTAATCCCTTCTATACTCCTATTGCCTATCCAGCCCCCCCATCTCCGCACAGCCCCCCCACGTCTACACAGCCCCCCTCCCCCCCACCGTTGTCCACTCACACCCCGCTACACACCATAGACCCTCGCACGGGGTCCATGGAGCCGAGGCGCCGCACCCGACTCCGCTCCCCGCTACCCACACCTGTGCCTCCCCCCCATTAACGATCCACACACCACCACCGATCCCCAGCCCCCCTCCATTATGTCCGCACACCTCCCACCTCTATTATGTCCGCACACCTCCCCCCTCCATTATGTCCGCACACCTCCCCCCGCCATTATGTCCGCACACCTCCCCCCGCCATTATGTCCGCACACCTCCCCCCTCCATTATGTCCGCACACCTCCCCCCGCCATTATGTCCGCACACCTCCCCCCTCCATTATGTCCGCACACCTCCCCCCGCCATTATGTCCGCACACCTCCCCCCGCCATTATGTCCGCACACCTCCCCCCGCCATTATGTCCGCACACCTCCCCCCTCCATTATGTCCGCACACCTCCCCCCGCCATTATGTCCGCACACCTCCCCCCTCCATTATGTCCGCATACCTCCCCCGCCATTATGTCCGCACACCTCCCCCCGCCATTATGTCCGCACACCCCTCCCTCCATTATGTCCGCACACCCCTCCCTCCATTATGTCCGCACACTCACCCCCCCGCCATTATGTCCGCACACTCCCCCCCCGCCATTATGTCCGCACACCCTCCCTCTTCCATATGTCCGCACACACCCCCTCCTTACATATGTCCGCACACCCCCCCCCTTCCCGACGCCGTAGATCACTTACCAGCCGCCTCCGCTCCCCGACCCGCCGCACTTAAGCCCCTACCCCCTAAGCTCCGCCGCACCTAAAAGTCCCGCCGCACCTAAGCCCCTACCCCCTAAGCCCCGCCGCACCTAAGCCCCGACCCGCCACACCTAAGCCCCTACCCCCTAAGCCCCGCCGCTTCCTAAGCTCCCGCCGCTTGCCCCCGCCGCTGTCGCTAACACCTAAAGCCCTACACCCGAAGCCCCCGCCGTCCCCTAACCTAACGCCCCCGTCGATCACTTACATGCCTTCTTACTCATCTGATCGTCCGTCCGATCCACAAGTCCTCCGTCCGGCCAGGCGTCCTTTTCCTCCGGCCCCGCCGGTCTTCTTTCCGCAAACTTCCAGCTCCGACGTCCTATTCACTTCTCATTAAGATAGAATGGACGAAAAATCCGCCATTCTATCTCAATGAGATGTCAGCCGCTCTTCTGATTGATCGCTGTCTACTGCCCTCAGCCAATCAGAAGAGCCTCTCATTTCCCATTGACATACATTAGCGGTATGTCGGCGATTTTATGGCCGGCCACCTGGTTCTATTTGTCGGCCCTAAAATCGCGGACACACCGCTAATGCATGTCTATGGGCAGTGAGCTCGAATTCTGATTGGTCGGCGTCACCAAAGAGCGACCAATCAGAAATCAGGATGACTGCCCATAGACATGCATTAGCGGTGTGTCCGCGATTTTAGGGCCGACAAATAGAACCAGGTGGCCGGCCATAAAATCGCCGACACACCGCTAATGTATGTCAATGGGAAATGACGGGCTCTTCTGATTGGCTGAGGGCAGTAGACAGCGACCAATCAGAAGAGCGCATCAACAAATAAATTTAATAATAAAAAAATAATAAAAAAATAATTTAAAAATAATTTAAAAATAATTTAAAAATAAATAAAAAATAATAAATAATTAAAAAAAAATAATAATAAAAAAAATAAATATATGCTAATAATATCAGCCCTTTCAGCGGACCTGAAAGAGAACTGGGTCTCTGCCTCAGGCTCACTTTAAATAAATAATAAATTTAATAATAAAAAAAAAATTAAAAAATAATAAAAAAATAAATAAAAAATAATTAATAATTAAATAAAAATAATAATAAAAAAAATAAATATATGCTAATAATATCAGCCCTTTCAGCGGACCTGAAAGACAACTGGGTCTCAGCCTCAGGCTCACTTTAAATAAATAATAAATTTATAATAATAAAAAAATAATATTAAAAAATAATAAAAAAATAATAAAAAATAAATAAAAAATAATAAATAATTAAATAAAAATAATAATAAAAAAATATATATATGCTAATAATATCAGCCCTTTCAGCGGACCTGAAGGAGAACTGGGTCTCAGCCTCAGGCTCACTTTAAATAAATAATAAATTTAATAATAAAAAAAAATAATAAAAAAATAATAAAAAAATAAATAAAAAAATAATAAATAATTAAATAAAAAATAATATAAAAAAAAAAAATGCTATTAATTGTATTATTAATTTTATTAATGCTATTAATAATGCTATTACTGCTAATAATAATGCTATTAATGCTAATAATTATGCTATTAATGCTAATATTTATACTATTAATGCTAATAATTATGCTATTAATGCTAATAATTATGCTATTAATGGTAATCATAATGGTAATAATGCAAATAATATTGCTATTAATGCTAATAATTATGCTATTAATGTAATAATTATACTATTAATGCTAATAATTATGCTATTAATGCTAATATTAATGCTATTAATGCAATAATATGCTATTAATGCTATATTAATGCTATTAATGCATAATAATTATGCTATTAATGCTAATAATTATGCTATTAATGCTAATAATTATGCTATTAATGCTAATATATTAATACTATTAATGCTAATAATTATGCTATTAATGCTAATATTTATGTATTTAATTGCTAATAATTATGCTTATAATAATGGCTATAAAATTATGCTATAACAAGTATGCTATAATTATGCTATTAATGCTAATATTATGCTATTAATGCTAATAATTATGCTATTAATGTAAAAATATATAATGCATAATAATATATGCTATTAATGGCTATAATGTAATATTTGCTATTAATGCTAATAATTATGCTATATGGTAATAAATGCTATAATGCAATAATATTGCTATTAATGCATAATGCTATATAATGCTATTAATTATAATAATTAATTATGCTAATAATATGCTATAAATAAGATTAGATTAATGCTATAATTGCTATTAATATATTGCTATTAATCTATTATTACTGCTATTAAATGTTTAATAATTATGCTATTATGCTAATAATTATGCTATTAATGGTAATAATAATGCTATTAATGCAAATAATATTGCTATTAATGCTATTATATATAATTAGCTATTAATGGTAATTATTAATGCTAATAATGCTAATAATTAGCTATTAATGGTAATAAGATAATGCTATTAATGCAAATAATAATTGCTATTAAAGGCTAATTATTAATGCTATTAATAATTATGCTATTCATGCTAATAATTATGCTATTAATGGTAATAATAATATGCTATTAATGGCAAATAATATGTCTATTATGCTAATATTTATGCTATTAATGCTAATAATTATGCTATTAATGCTAATATTTATGCTATTAATGCTAATAATTATGCTATTAATGGTAATCATAATGGTATTAATGCAAATAATATATGCTATTAATGGTAATCATAATGGTATATAATGCAAATATTATTGCTATTAATGCTAATAATTATGCTATTAATGCTAATATTTATACTATTAATGCTAATAATTATGCAATTAATGCTAATATTTATGCTATTAATGCTAATAATTATGCTATTAATGGTAATCATAATGGTATTAATGCAAATAATATTGCTATTAATGCTAATAATTATGCTATTAATGTTAATAATTATGCTATTAATGCTAATAATTATGCTATTAATGGTAATAATAATGCTATTAATGCAAATAATATTGCTAGTAATGCTAATATTAATGCTATTAATGTTAATAATTATGCTATTAATGCTAATATTTATGCTATTAATGCTAATAATTATGCCATTAATGCTAATATTAATACTATTAATGCTAATAATTATGCTATTAATGTTAATAATTATGCTATTAATGCTAATAATTATGCTATTAATGGTAATAATAATGCTATTAATGCAAATAATATTGCTATTAATGCTATTATTACTGCTATTAATGTTAATAATTATGCTATTAATGCTAATAATTATGCTATTAATGGTAATAATAATGCTATTAATGCAAATAATTTGCTATTAATGCTATTATTAATGCTATTAATATTAATAATTATGCTATTCATGCTAATAATTATGCTATTAATGGTAATAATAATGCTATTAATGCAAATAATATTGCTATTAATGCTAATATTTATGCTATTAATGCTAATAATTATGCTATTAATGCTAATATTTATACTATTAATGCTAATAATTATGCTATTAATGCTAATATTTATGCTATTAATGCTAATAATTATGCTATTAATGGTAATCATAATGGTATTAATGCAAATAATATTGCTATTAATGCTAATAATTATGCTATTAATGTTAATAATTATGCTATTAATGCTAATATTTATGCTATTAATGGTAATAATAATGCTATTAATGGTAATCATAATGGTATTAATGCAAATAATATTGCTATTAATGCTATTAATGCTAATAATTATGCTATTAATGTTAATAATTATGCTATTAATGCTAATAATTATGCTATTAATGGTAATAATAATGCTATTAATGCAAATAATATTGCTATTAATGCTGTTATTACTGCTATTAATGTTAATAATTATGCTATTACTGCTAATAATTATGCTATTAATGGTAATAATAATGCTATTAATGCAAATAATATTGCTATTAATGCTATTACTGCTATTAATGTTAATAATTATGCTATTAATGCTAATAATTATGCTATTAATGGTAATAATAATGCTATTAATGCTAATAATATTTCTAATAATGCTATTAATGCTAATAATAATGCTGTTAATGCTAATATTTATGCTATTAATAGTAATAATAATGCTATGAATTCAAATAATATTGCTATTAATGCTATTATTAATGCTATTAATGCTAATACTAATGCTATTAATGGTATTTATAATGCTATTACTCTATTCATACTGCTGTTAATAGTATTAATACTGCTATTAATGTTATTAATACTGTTATTAATGATCATAATACTGCTAATAATGCTATTAATACTGCTATTACTGTTAATAATAATGCTATTGATAATATTATTGCTATTGATGATGCTATTGATGATGCTATTGATGATGGTATGGATGATGGTATTGATGATGGTATTGGTATTCATGCTATTGGTATTATGTATGCACATTCGATGTCCTTAAGTATTCAGTCAGCTCTTACTATTATTGATATTAATGAGAAACATGTCTATATCTTTGTAATACGTCGTAGGGTACATTATAACGACATACAAAACATGATATTTAAATATGTTCATTGTCTATCTGGAACTTATTATTTTCCTTAATAATTATTCTATACTTTTCAAGAATTCTTTTCTCCCAAAAAGCTTTTGTAAAAGCTCTTACGTACCTATAGCTCTCCAAGCATAGTATTACCTTTGTATGTCCTAACATGACTTCAAAGGATACTAGCAAGGATGTTGGCGGGTACAAAGCCGCATGGATGCGTAAGACACGTGCTAAGGAAACTGAAGAAGAGCGACAATGTCGTTTGGATAAGTCTAAAGCTGAGTATAAGCAACGCATTGCAACGGAGTCGCTGGAACAAAAACAACTACGCTTGGGCAAAGAAGCTCAGAAGGAACGTCAACGCCGTCAAAAAAAAAAGTAACACCACCAGTACATCACTCTGCTGATCAGACAGTAACCTCATCAGTACAACAGTCTGCTGATCAAACTGCAAGCTCACCTGTACAATACTCTGCTGATCTAACTCAGTGTGCTGATCAGACAGTAACCTCATCAGTACTACAGTCTGCTGATCCAACTGTAAGCTCACCAGTACTACAGTTTGCTCTAGCTCTTTCTAGCAGTTCACCGGATGAAAGTAGCACAATTCCTCAAGTTTCATCACCGCGCAAAGCAACAGCAAAGCGTAAACATTGTGCTCAGGAGACGTCACGCACAAAACATTTTCGCGTTGAACAAGAACAAACTCCTTTGGAGGCACAAATTGCTCAGGAGTCTTCACAATCCAAACAGAGCCGCTTACGCAAAAGTGCTGGCTCACGTCGTACACACCGCAAAAAGACGTCTTCTACTGTTACACAAGTGGATCCTGACTCTTTTTCTGCTTTATTACTTCAACGTCTGATCTATGTCGGTTTGCAGAAACAACATCGTATTTACCTACCTACACCTCCCTCTTCATATCCACCTGGATTTACAGATAGTGATTTTGGCATTGTGGAACATACCTGTGGCTCTATGATATTCATATGTAACCATTGTGAAGCTCGACATTTCATGGATGAGATGCCATCGGATAAACAGTATACTCTCTGTTGTCACAAGGGGAAGGTCAAGGTTCCGTTACCTCAGTATCCTGAGATGTTGGAATGTATTCTTAAAGGTCAGAGTCCATACAGTCGGAATATGATGGATAACATCAGAAGTATTAATAGTTCCTTTGGTTTTGCTTCTATGGGTGCAAGTATTGCTCCTCCACCTGGACATGGCCCTTATTGCTTCAGGATTCATGGCCAAATTTATCACCGTACTGGAACACTACATCCTGCTCCAGATCAAGCTCCTGCTTATGCCCAACTCTACATTTTAGATACTGCCATTGCTAATGACCAACGTTTACAGTGTGACGAAAATAAAAAATGTAATCCTAAATTGATGCGGCTCATTGCTAACTTATTAGATCGCATCAATCCTTTTGTTTCCGCATACAAAATGTTACGTTTTGTTGAACAAGAGGAACAGGAGAAGGCAATTGAAAATGGTACTGTCATGCGTAATATCATCATGGCTCTTAAACAGGATCGAGAACAAGACCCAAGACGTTACAATAAACCAATTGTTAATGAAGTTGCTGTGGTCTTTGAAAATGCCGATGGAGAGCCACCCTTCAATAGAGACATTTTAATTCATCTCAAACCTGACCCAAACAATCCTTTAGCCCCAAAAACACAGCAAGTCAGTATTCTCCACAGTAATTTAGATGCTTTACTGTATCCGTTATTTTTTCCGCATGGAGAACAAGGCTGGCATGAGGGACTGAAGCATCAAGGTGAAAATCCACGGAGAATTACACAATTGCAGTATTACTGTTATTTGCTATCTGTACGTCCTGGGTTCAATCCTATTCTAAATGGTGGAAAACTAACACAACAGTATTTAGTGGATGCGTATATAAAAATTGAGGCTAATCGCTTAAATTTTATACGCCAACATCAAAAAGATTTAAAAGTGGAGGACTATTGCGTACTACAGGAACATCTGCAAAGAAAATCTTTCGAAAAAGGAATTCCCATTGGCAAGACGGTCATTTTACCATCGTCGTTTGAAGGTAGTCCAAGAAATATGCAGCAACGTTATCAAGATGCCATGGCTATTGTTACAAAATTTGGACGCCCAGATCTTTTTATAACAATGACCTGTAATCCCAAATGGAGCGAGATTATCCACAATTTAGAACCATGGCAGAGGGTGGAACACAGACCGGATTTAGTCGCCCGTGTCTTCAAAATAAAATTAGAAGCCCTATTAAAAGATATAAACAGTGGATTATTTGGCAAGATTTGTGCAATGGTTCATGTAATAGAATTTCAAAAGCGGGGACTACCACATGCTCACATTTTGATTATTCTGGATAGCAATTCCAAATTACGCACTGAGCTTGATGTCGATCGTACTGTTTGGGCAGAAATTCCTGATCCATCCGAGTATCCTGTGCTCCATCAAATTGTGATGCAACATATGATTCATGGACCCTGTGGACAATTCAACCCCAATTCTCCATGTATGGATATTGGAAAGTGTAAAAAAGGATTCCCAAAAGATTTCCAACCAAAAACAATAATAGCACACGATGCCTACCCAACTTATCAACGCAATGCAGGACCTTCATTTACACACCGTTCTCACATGGTTGATAATTCTTGGGTTGTTCCCTATAACCCTTTCCTACTATTAAAGTATAAGTGTCATGTAAATGTGGAAATCTGTGCGTCCATTCAAAGTGTCAAGTATTTATTCAAATATGTTTACAAAGGGCATGATAAAGCCAATCTGGAAATTTCTCAAACAAACATACAACATGATGAACCTCACCAATTTATGGATTCAAGATACGTCAGTGCACCGGAGGCAGCTTGGAGAATTTTTTGCCTATCCAATGCATAAACAATCACACAGCATTGTTCGCCTTGCCGTACATCTGCCACAGTCACAACCACTTTATTTTCATGAAGATGCTTCTGTAGAGAACATTGCTGCCATGACGCATAGAAAATCAACTCTTATGGCCTACTTTGAACTGAATCAGAATGACCCACATGCTCATGAATATTTCTACCGCCAAATTCCTGAGCACTATGTCTGGAAAGATGGTGCATGGGAAATTAGGCAGAAACGTGGAACAACAGTCATTGGAAGAATGTATACGGTCAGTATGAAAGATGAAGAACGCTACTATTTACGGTTGTTGTTACTACATGTAAAAGGAACAACAAGTTTTGAGCACATTAAGACCGTTAATGAAGTCGAGTACCCAACTTTTAAACAGGCAGCAATAGCCCTTGGATTACTTTTGGATGACAGTGTTTGGCGAAATACCTTACTGGATGGCTGTGTTCTAAACATGCCTGCACAGCTTCGGGATATGTTTGCTTACATATGTATCTTTGGTCCTCCTGCTCATCCATTGGAGTTGTGGCAAGAATTTAAAAAAGATTTTATTGAAGACTACTGCCGTGCATATCACCCTAACAATGAGGACTGTGAGGATTGTGAAGGCTATGCAATGACAGATGTTCAAAATGTGTTAAAATTTCATGGCAAAAGCTTTAAGGATTTTAATCTACCACGCCCCAAAAGAAAACAACAACTACAACCACAATACAACAAAGAGGAGGAGTTTAGAAGAGCCCAAGAAATGAAAGAAACTTTAAATGAACAACAACTTTTGGCCTATAATGCCATAAATGAAGCATTACAGGATACAAGTCAGCAAGCTAAGTGCTTTTTCATTGATGGCCCAGATGGCAGTGGGAAAACATATTTGTATGATTTGTTAATTCGTCAAATAAGAGGAGAAGGAGAAACTGTGTCACCTGCTGCCAGTACTGGGATTGCAGCCAACTTATTGGAAGGAGGAAGAACCATCCATTCACTTTACGGGATACCTATTCCAATCAATGAAACATCTGTTTCAAGAATCAAAAATGATACTGATGCTGCACACCATTTGAAGAATACTAAACTTTTCATTATTGATGAATCCACTATGCTATCTAAATACGCACTGCATGTCATTGACCAACTATTAAAGGATGTTATGACCAAAGATATCTCGAAGAAAAATAAAACACCCTTTGGAGGGAAAGTCATTGTTCTGGGAGGAGACTTTCGTCAGTGTCTTCCTATTATTCCTCATGGAACACGAACTGATATCGTAGAGAGCTGCATTAAATATTCCAGACAATGGCAGATTTTCACTCAATTGCCACTACTTGACAACATGCGCTCTGTTGATCCAGAATACAGCAATTGGATACTTCAGCTGGGAAATGGACAATTGACCAATTCTTATAACCTTGGAGATGATGTTATAGAAATCCCTGAAGATATGATTTGCACAGGCTCACTAATATTTGACATTTTTGGTGAAAACATTGTAATTGATGTCAATGACAATGAAAGCATTAATACAGCAGCATCACATGCCATTCTTTGCCCCAAAAATGATGATGTGGTTCAGGTCAACTCTAAGATCATGGATTGCATTGCTGGAGAGTACACAGAATACATTAGTGATGATTCCATTGATCCGGACGAGACAGAGGACCCAGAGCAATACCCTGATGAGTTTTTAAATTCACTTACACCCACGGGGATGCCATCTCATCGTCTGAAATTAAAAATTGGCACCATTGTAATGCTTTTGAGGAACTTCAACAGCCGAAAAGGTCTTTGTAATGGGACTCGCTTAATTGTCACCGGTTTGTTTGCCAACATGATTCAAGCAAAAGTCATTACTGGGTCTGCTGGAGGAAATGTGGTTTTCATTCCCAGGATTGATTTGTGCCCATCAGAAACCGGCTTGCCTTTTAAGTTAAGACGTCGCCAATTTCCTCTGAAGCCAGCTTTTGCCATGACAATAAACAAATCCCAAGGACAAACACTTGAGAAAGTAGGGATTTTTTTGCCAGAACCTGTTTTTGGACATGGACAATTGTATGTGGCTTTTTCAAGAGTGAGAAGACGATCTAATGTAAAAGTGAAAGTGGTGGACACTCCAATCCAAGGAAAATTGCTGCCTAACAGTGACAAAGTATTTACCAAAAATATTGTCTACAAGAATATTTTGCACTGAACTCTTCCCTATGACTATTCTTCCGTTTATTTATCTTTTGAAAAAAAAAAAAAAAAAAAAAATTTTACTGTTTCACATTTTATTCTTTTATATACTGATTTCTACTATATTTTTGTGAACACACATTTAAAATAATATGAGAGATGTGTATCATCCACATTTCTACAGTGGGTGATAGAAACCACTATTTCAAGCTCCAGCACTATATGTGCTGAGAGATTTCATTCTCATTCTTTACAGGGAGAGGTTTTTGTGAACAGTTAAGAGATGGGTGGGATGGCTGTTCACACACATCTCATTAGCAAGGTGTGTTACACATGTTTAGATAGATAGGGACAAAAATAAATTATTCATTAGATTCTATCATGCCATTTTTCTTAGATTTTTTTCACATTATTGAGGAATATACTAAATGATAATAATTGATCATGAAGGACTCACCGACAACATACTTGCTGTAATTTTCATGACTGCATGTATGCAATTTGTACTTCACTTGCGGTTTGTGCAGAGAACATAGTTGCGGCAGTGTCATCCACATCAACTACAGTCATCTGTGCTTACTTAGTGGATGCATGTTATGCACCTGCCAAAGCCACGTTCACTTCATTTACCGCAGGTTAACTACAAGTTTTTTAGTTATTGCGTGGACATTGCTGCAAGTTTGTAGTTGGTAACTCCTTTTGTATCAATTTATAACATTTATTTATTTACCACATGATCCTCAAAAAATCTAAGACAAATCCAGCCATAAAACATATTTAAATAATATCAATTCGGAATTAGTTAGATTAGGACTCACCAGGCGTAAGGGCATCTTGACGCGATTGGTGGGCTGACACAAACTGGCTGATACACATATTACTATTATTAATTCATCAATTCTAATGATTGACGCATTAATAAGTATTGCTACTTTGTGTTCTAAGACCCTTACAACATAATTGTTCAATTTTCCTTATATGATATCAACAATACAAATATATGTAGTTGCTGTAAAGATGTCATTGGAATAATTGGATTATTATTTAAAAATCTTTAAAAAAACAATAAACATATTCTAGACACCCGATGCATTTGTATCAGGCTAACAGCTATAACTACTATAATCAAATTAACGCACGTTCTAGAATCCCGATGCATTTGCATCGGGCTCACAGCTAGTATATATATAAAAATATATAACATTAATATATTAATTACATTAACTAATTAAAATAAAAAAATTAATCTAATACCCCCCAAAAAGTATTCACACACCCCAAAAAGTATTCAACCCCCCCAAAAAGTATTCACACCCCCAAAAACTATTCAACCCCCCAAAAAAGTATTGAACCCCCCAAAAAGTATTGAACCCCCCCAAAAAAGTATTAAACCCCCAAAAAGTATTGAACCCCCCCAAAAAGTATTCAACACCCCCAAAAAAGTATTCAACCCCCCAAAAAGTATTCACACACCCCCAAAAGTATTGAACCCCCCAAAAAGTATTGAACCCCCCCCCCCAAAAAGTATTCACACCCCCAAAAAGTATTGAACCCCCCAAAAAGTATTGAACCCCCCCCAAAAAGTATTGAACCCCCCAAAAAAAGTATTGAACCCCCCAAAAAGTATTGAACCCCCCCAAAAAGTATTGAACCCCCCCAAAAAAGTATTGAACCCCCCAAAAAGTATTAAACCCCCAAAAAAAGTATTGAACCCCCCAAAAAAGTATTGAACCCCCCCAAAAAGTATTCAACCCCCCAAAAAGTATTCGAACCCCCCCAAAAAGTATTCACACACCCCCAAAAAGTCCTCACACCCCCCCAAAAAAATACTCACACACCCCCAAAAAGTACTCACACCAGCTATAACTACTATAATCAAATTAATGCACGTTCTAGAATCCCGATGCATTTGCATCGGCTCACAGCTAGTATTATATAACCCTGCAGCTTTGCTAGCACCAGTTCACATTTGTCTTTGAGTGCTGTGCAGTTTTTTTCTTGTTATTTATCATATGGAGTTGCAGGATCCATGCTGCAATGTGCACCCTCATTACCTACAGGTGATGGAGGGTCTAGATGGTGTCTGCCCACTTAGTAGTGGGGAAGCGGACAAGGAGGATAGGGATATCAGCGTAGGACTCATCAGACCCTGAAGTCACTTTGTCGCAGTTGATGAGCAAACAGACATTGGCCAATGTATGTACCAAGAACTTCAGAATTAAATAAAAATTGGAGATTTTTGAGTTTTTTGAAAAAAAACGTAAGTTTTTAAACTTTTTCCTCAAATATATATAGCTAGTAGCTTATGTACATCATTGGTAGTAGCTGTGTGCTGCAAGGATCTTTTTCATATTATATAACCCTGCAGCTTTGCTAGCACCAGTTCACATTTGTCTTTGAGTGCTGTGCAGTTTTTTTCTTGTTATTTATCATATGGAGTTGCAGGATCCATGCTGCAATGTGCACCCTCATTACCTACAGGTGATGGAGGGTCTAGATGGTGTCTGCCCACTTAGTAGTGGGGAAGCGGACAAGGAGGATAGGGATATCAGCGTAGGACTCATCAGACCCTGAAGTCACTTTGTCGCAGTTGATGAGCAAACAGACATTGGCCAATGTATGTACCAAGAACTTCAGAATTAAATAAAAAATTGGAGATTTTTGAGTTTTTTGAAAAAAACGTGAGTTTTTAAACTTTTTCCTCAAATATATATAGCTAGTAGCTTATGTACATCATTGGTAGTAGCTGTTGCTGCAAGGATCTTTTTCATATCTATCTATTTCTTTCTATCTATCTATCTATGTATCCATTTCTTTCTATCTATCTACGTATGTATCTATTATCTATCTATCTATATCTATCTATCTATTTCTATCTATGTATCTATTGCTTTCTATCCATCTATCTATGTATCTATTTCTATCTATCTATCTATGTATCTATTTCTATCTATGTATCTATTTCTATCTATCTATCTATGTATCTATTTCTATCTATCTATCTATGTATCTATTTCTATCTATCTATGTATCTATATCTATCTATCTATCTATTTCTATCTATCTATCTTTCTATCTATCTAAGTATCTATCTCTTTCTATCTATCTATCTATGTATCTATTTCTTTCTATCTATCTAACTATCTATTTCTATCTATCTATCTATTTGTATCTATCTATCTATGTATCTATTTCTATCTATCTATCTATGTATCCATTTCTTTCTATCTATCTATCTAAGTATCTATCTCTTTCTATCTATCTATCTATCTATCTATGTATCTATTTCTATCTATGTATCTATTTCTTTCTATCTATCTATCTATGTATCTATTTCTATCTATCTATCTATTTCTATCTATGTATGTATTGCTTTCTATCTATCTATCTATCTATCTATGTATCTATTTCTATCTATCTATGTATCTATTTCTATCTATCTATCTATGTATCTATTTCTATCTATCTATCTATCTATGTATCTATTTCTATCTATGTATCTATTTCTATCTATCTATCTATGTATCTATTTCTATCTATCTATCTATATCAGATAGATAGATAGAAATAGATAGATAGATAGAAATAGATACATAGATAAATAGATAACTAGAAAAAAGTACTCTGCAGCACTCAGCTACTACCAATGATGTACATATGCTAACAAGCTATATATATTTGAGAAAAAAGTTTAAAAACGTACGTTTTTTTCAAAAAACTCAAAATCTTATCTTTTTATTTCTGAAGTTCTTGGTACACACATTGGCCAATGTCTGTTTGCTCATCGACTGCGACAAAGTGACTTCAGGTCCGATGAGTCCTACGCTGATATCCCTATCCTCCTTGTCCACCCCCCCACTTCTCAGTGGGCAGACTCCATCTCGACCCTAGATCACCTGTGGTCAATGAGGGTGCACATTGCAGCATGGAGCCAGCAACTCCATAAGATACAAAACAGAAAAAAAAATAAAAACTGCACAGCACCCACAGACTAATGTGAACTGGTGCCAGCAGGGACGCTGGGTCAAATAACTAGAAAAAAGTACTCTGCAGCACTCAGCTACTACCAATGATGTACATATGCTAACAAGCTATATATATTTGAGAAAAAAGTTTAAAAACTTACGTTTTTTTCAAAAAACTCAAAATCTTATCTTTTTATTTCTGGAATTTCAGGAAGAAAGGTGTACTGCGGTCCGCGCTGCCAGAAACATCAAGGAAGACCAAAGACGAAGTTTTGATCCAAGCCTTCTTTATTCTCCTCCTACGCGTTTCAGTGCCCACCTGGCACCTTCATCAGGGATGCAGTCATCCTCTCAAACAGATCTTATATACACTGACATTCATGTAATAAATTAGTGGGTGTTACTGTTCATGTGACGTCAAAACCGTCACAAAAAGCAGGAGGATCTATGTTTTGGCGCACGTTTTATAAATAACATACAATATACATATAAATGATGAAATCTTAAAATACAAATGTTATAAAAAATCGATTTGATAAGATCACCAAAAAACTTTGTGAAAAATCATGCGGAAAAGCTTGTAAATTTCATGTAATAGTAAACACAGGATGCAAAAAAATTTTTTTGCCTTGAATGGGAACACATTCCAGGCCAAGGGATAGAACTCATGTGGTCAACCTCTCATCGCTTGTGAGTGTGTTATTAGTCCCCTATGCTGTCTTTGCTCGCAGATAGTATTGTGTTTATATATGTATGTATGTATAGGTATTCTAAGTACAGCCTATTGTGTTCCCCAAAAACATTAGGAGGGCAGAAGATTAAAAAAGTATGGTAAATATGAAAAAAATGAAATTTAAAAAAGATTTTATTGTATATTACTATAAAAAAAATAAATAATAAATATTTTATTAAAAATTTGTTAAAAAATTATTAAACTTCTATGTATAAAAATTATAAAATTATAAAATATGTTTCTTACTTCGAGTTCTGCAAATATGTTCATCAAATGATATAAAGTAAATATGCCCTCAAATGATAAAGGTGCATTGTGCTGGAAACTGGGATATTGAGAGAGTGCCAGTTGATGTCTTACTCGTGTGTGGAGTAGCAGGAAAACAAACAAAAAGAGAATATCAGAACAGACACTCCGGGTTCTAACCGAGCCCAAGGTGGGAAGCACCATCATAGAAAGAGGCATGCATCCAAGGGGAAAGGAAGGAGGAAGATCCCGTGTCATTTTTAACTTATAATGGAAGAAAAAAGCTTCTTTATTACTATTATGAGGTGTCGTTTTAGTAAGTATCCACAAGGTGGCACTGAAAGGAGGATGTCACTATAGCAACTAAGCAAGAGCTGACACAAGAGAAACTAATGCTTGGTACTGTGTTGCCTAATTGTTCGCCACCAGGGGCGCGTGTCTGGGGAAATTCTGTGAGTATATTTTCTTGTTTTATGCTGTCTGAGGACGTTGTATGTAACTATAACCCATCCTCACTACTACCTCTTTGTGTGGACAAGGATTAGAGCAAAATGTGTCCATATTGACCCTATCGCTTATGCTGAATGTAGAATTGCCATTTTAGTGCAGGAGATAGATGTGTGTTGATATACTTATGTATTAAACAGTTGTGTCTAAGTGAAATGTGCTGGTGATTGCAGTGTTACATCAATGTGTCATTGCTGCCTCTCTGTGTGGGCAAAAAAAAATAAAAAATTTACATACTGGAGTGAAATGTGTCCATACAAACCCTATCATTTATACAGAATGTGAAATTGCCATTTTAGTGCAGGAAAATGAGTGTGTATTAATATATTTATGTGTTAAACAGTTGTCTATAGTGAAATGTGCTGGTGATAGCAGTGTTGCAACAGTGTGTCTTATAGGTGACAAATTTGGAGTGTTGCCTCAGCGTAAATTACCCTAAATCAATTCAGAGACTAAGTTAAGACCCTCAGGCTTCAGAGTGTTCAATTTATACATCCAGAATTTTTCCTTCTTCTGAAGCATCTCAAATCTATTATTGATATGTGGGCTAACATGTTCTATGGGAGTGATCTTTATTAATGTGGGATCCCTATCATGATATACATCATAATGATGTGAAACACCATGCGTCCTAAAACCATTCTTAATATTGGCTCGATGCTTATTAAGTCTCTCGTGGAGGGGGCGATTGTTCTTCCTATGTATTGTAAATCGCATGGGCATTCCAATAAATAGATGATGTAGTTTGCTGTAAGTGGTGAAGAAGTTCCATTTGTGTTTATCATCACTTTTGTTCTTTAATGCCGGTGCTAATAGCTCCTCCTGTTCAATTCCCTTGAAATGTTCCTGTGCACCATGAATCAGGTTCTTTGGATAGCCTCTTTCTGTGAACCTTTTTGTCAAAGTTTTTGATTGAACTGTATAGTCCAAATTTGATGTACAATTTTTCCTGATTCGCCTATATTGGCTAGCTGGGATGTTACTCAGCCACTTTCTGTAGTGTCCACTGCGGTAATTTATATAAGAGTTGCGGTCTGTAGGTTTGAAGAAGGTTTTTGTCTGTATTTTGCCATTCTCAACAAAAATATTAAGGTCCAGGAAATTAATATTAGTATCATGCAATGTGTATTCAAAGCTCAGACCCCAATTATTATTTTCTATACATTTAATAAAACTAGCAATGTCACCCTGTTCTTTGTCCCAAATGAAAAATAGGTCGTCAATATATCTCCTATACAGTTTGAGGCCCCCTTTAAGTGTACTCTCATGAATGAACTGTTTCTCAAACAAGCCCATCACAAGATTGGCATACGAACATGCAGTTTTAGATCCCATCGCTGTGCCTGATTTCTGATGGTACATTACGTTGCCAAAAGTAAAAAAGTTATTTTCAAGGATGAACTGCAGACCATTTAGGATAAATTCAATCTTGTTCATTTCCAATGAAAGATCATTTTTAAGATAATATTCGACACATAGTAATCCCAATGCGTGTTCAATATTCGTGTATAATGCCGAGACATCCATAGTTAACAATGTGTAGGAGTCTTTCCATTCCATATTTTTTAAAATTTTAATTATGTCTGTGGAGTCTTTAGTGTAACTCTCCAAGGCAAATACATATTTTTGTAGTTCTTTATCTATATACTCCGCCATGTTACTGCATAGGGAGCCGATCCCCGAAATAATGGGGCGTCCAGGGGGGTTTTCCAAGCTCTTATGAATTTTAGGTAGGTGATAAAAGAAAGGGGTCGGGGGCTCTCTTTTAATTAAAAAATTTTTTAGATCTAGTGTTAAAATACCATTTTCATATGCTTCAGTGATCCTCTTATTATAACATTTTGTCAGATCAGGGTATGGGTTATTGCTTACTTGTTCATAATGTTTTTCGTCTGACAGTAGTCTTAAAGCCTCTCTTTCATAATCTGACCTATTTTGGATTACAATGGCACCCCCTTGTCTGCAGCTCTTATGGTGATCATACTGTTATCTCTCAAATTCTTGAGAGCTATTTTCTCCCCTTTTGTGAGGTTCTCCTTCTTATTTTTGAGTTTCCCCTTATTTAGTGCTAGCTCACTCCCTTTTAATTCGTTAAGTAAGATGTCCTGGAAAGTTATCAGCGCATGTCCCCTACTCTCCAGAGGGTAGAAGGTGGATTTATTCCTTAGTTTTTTATTTCTGTCATTATTTGCTATGGAGGTTATGTCTTCATCTTTATTCAGAAGAAAATGGCGTTTTAGTGTCAACCTCCTAATATACTGGTGGACATCTAAAAACAGTTCGAAATCGTCAGATTTATTGGTGGGGCAGAAAAATAGGCCTTTGTTGAGTAATTTGTTCTCTTCCTCTGTTAGTACATGGTCTGATAAATTAACTATGTTATTAATGTGTTCCTTAGTGTTGTTTAATCCTTGAAACTTATCCGCACTTTTTTTCTTCTTTTGTCCTTTTCCTCTGCATCCTCTTTTTTTCTTTTCCCAGTAATGGGACTGAAGAAATTGGTGATTTCTTGTGACAGGGGTTTGGCTGTCAATAAAAAAGGCACTATGCCGTTGTTACTGTTTTTGGAGTTATCAAGAACTACTCTTTCAATTGCACTCTCTTCTTCAATTTCTATGAGATCAGGATGTGTTTCTTTTACGGTCACATTACGGGTTTGAGAATTCAGCGTGTTATTCCTTCCTGCGGTCTTTTTATCAACACCTGTGTGCAATCTAATTGGGCTAAGCGGTTTTTCTCTGTTAATTTTCTCTATCAGCTCCTTAATGTTCTTCAGGTGATCCTCATCGCCCTTCAGATTGGTAATGGTCACTTTTTGAATATCCTTATCCATTATATTATGTATTTGTGCTGTTGTTGTAATGGTATTCACATTATTATCTACCACAATATTTTCAATTATCTTATCATTATCAATGCCAGTGACCCCTTGTGTCATTAAATAGCCCTCTTCATCAAACATCTCGTCTGTGAAGATGCTGTCAAGGTCCTCTTCCTCATCTATGGTGTCTGTGATATTCTCAGTGACAAGATTTTTATTAACAATACCCATATCATCCTTGCCATTATTCTCCTTATTATTCTCTGCCACAATCTGTTCCCATTCAAGGCAAAAAAATTTTTTTGCATCCTGTGTTTACTATTACATGAAATTTACAAGCTTTTCCGCATGATTTTTCACAAAGTTTTTTGGTGATCTTATCAAATCGATTTTTTATAACATTTGTATTTTAAGATTTCATCATTTATATGTATATTGTATGTTATTTATAAAAAGTGCGCCAAAACATAGATCCTCCTGCTTTTTGTGACGGTTTTGACGTCACATGAACAGTAACACCCACTAATTATTACATGAATGTCCGTGTATATAAGATCTGTTTGAGAGGATGACTGCATCCCTGATGAAGGTGCCAGGTGGGCACTGAAACGCGTAGGAGGAGAATAAAGAAGGCTTGGATCAAAACTTCGTCTTGGGTCTTCCTTGATGTTTCTGGCAGCGCGGACCGCAGTACACCTTTCTTCCCTGAAATTCCTGTTTAACCCCACGTGTGTGGAGTCGGTGGAGGTCCAGCGGCAGCCATCAGGATACTATCCTACATGCGCACAAGCCAGTTGTGGGTCACACAACTAGAGTAGGTGAGTGAATTACGTTTTTAACCGCTGAAACCCAGTGTCTAGTGATAAGGGCACTGTTGCGCCTCTTGTCCCCCTCCCCTCTCTCTTTTAACACAGTTATCCTTCGTTACGGTGGCAAGTAACGTTGAAAAAGGGATCCTGCATCCCAGGGGACGGAGAGCAGCATAAACTTTAAAGAAGATAATATTTATTGATAATGGATTACCTTCGAGGGAGATTTGTTTCAAGGGAGAAATTAATCCAACAATCAATAGGAGTCATGCAAGTGACAACTGAGGAAACTGATTCCACTGATGATGTATTTAATGAGAATGACATAAAATTAATGAAAGATCTGCTCCATGATTTGGATGATGCTTTGCAAAAGGAAATTCAATATGGGATTGATGCAAGATTTTTGTCAGTATATATACAGGAGAACATCTGCCCAAGAGGGTTAAGGTTGGTTCTGAACCCACCTTTCCCTGATGACAAAACCTTTTCTGAAAACTGGAGGTTTGTATTGCAGAAATGTATGAACACCCTGCTCAGCCTACTTTGTGACAAAAGGTCTAAATTGGCTGATGAGGCCACAAGTGAGATTAACGTTTTAAGCGAGAAACTAAGTAAATATAATAAATGCACAGAATTTAAACGTATATATTCCAACATAAGTATTAGCCTCATGCGCCTGGAACAGGAAACTGTGGCCAGGAAAACAAGAAAACTGAACAGGGACAGGCAGGATTATAATAAAGACAATAAAGATAATAAGAATGAAGAGAATAATACATTCCGTAGGAATAGATCAACATCCTACAATAGGGAACAGAGAAAGAGGAGCTTTTCCAATAGCATGAGGTACAACAAAGAAAGGAAAAGCAACGTGATTAGCAATGAGAAAGGAAATGAGAAACAGATTGTGGCAGAGAATAATAAGGAGAATAATGGCAAGGATGATATGGGTATTGTTAATAAA
This sequence comes from Allobates femoralis, assembly GCA_033576535.1. Lineage (NCBI taxonomy): Eukaryota > Metazoa > Chordata > Amphibia > Anura > Aromobatidae > Allobates > Allobates femoralis. The sequence continues at coordinate 232,191,713 of JARQOC010000006.1, forward strand.
AATCTTGTCACTGAGAATATCACAGACACCATAGATGAGGAAGAGGACCTTGACAGCATCTTCACAGACGAGATGTTTGATGAAGAGGGCTATTTAATGACACAAGGGTCACTGGCATTGATAATGATAAGATAATTAAAAATATTGTGGTAGATAATAATGTGAATACCATTACAACAACAGCACAAATACATAATATAATGGATAAGGATATTCAAAAAGTGACCATTACCAATCTGAAGGGCGATGAGGATCACCTGAAGAACATTAAGGAGCTGATAGAGAAAATTAACAGAGAAAAACCGCTTAGCCCAATTAGATTGCACACAGGTGTTGATAAAAAGACCGCAGGAAGGAATAACACGCTGAATTCTCAAACCCGTAATGTGACCGTAAAAGAAACACATCCTGATCTCATAGAAATTGAAGAAGAGAGTGCAATTGAAAGAGTAGTTCTTGATAACTCCAAAAACAGTAACAACGGCATAGTGCCTTTTTTATTGACAGCCAAACCCCTGTCACAAGAAATCACCAATTTCTTCAGTCCCATTACTGGGAAAAGAAAAAAAGAGGATGCAGAGGAAAAGGACAAAAGAAGAAAAAAAGTGCGGATAAGTTTCAAGGATTAAACAACACTAAGGAACACATTAATAACATAGTTAATTTATCAGACCATGTACTAACAGAGAAAGAGAACAAATTACTCAACAAAGGCCTATTTTTCTGCCCCACCAATAAATCTGACGATTTCGAACTGTTTTTAGATGTCCACCAGTATATTAGGAGGTTGACACTAAAACGCCATTTTCTTCTGAATAAAGATGAAGACATAACCTCCATAGCAAATAATGACAGAAATAAAAAACTAAGGAATAAATCCACCTTCTACCCTCTGGAGAGTAGGGGACATGCGCTGATAACTTTCCAGGACATCTTAACGAATTAAAAGGGAGTGAGCTAGCACTAAATAAGGGGAAACTCAAAAATAAAAAGGAGAACCTCACAAAAGGGGAGAAAATAGCTCTCAAGAATTTGAGAGATAACAGTATGATCACCATAAGAGCTGCAGACAAGGGGGGTGCCATTGTAATCCAAAATAGGTCAGATTATGAAAGAGAGGCTTTAAGACTACTGTCAGACGAAAAAAATTATGAACAAGTAAGCAATAACCCATACCCTGATCTGACAAAATGTTATAATAAGAGGATCACTGAAGCATATGAAAATGGTATTTTAACACTAGATCTAAAAAAAATTTTAATCAAAAGAGAGCCCCCGACCCCTTTCTTTTATCACCTACCTAAAATTCATAAGAGCTTGGAAAACCCCCCTGGACGCCCCATTATTTCGGGGATCGGCTCCCTATGCAGTAACATGGCGGAGTATATAGATAAAGAACTACAAAAATATGTATTTGCCTTGGAGAGTTAAACTAAAGACTCCACAGACATAATTAAAATTTTAAAAAATATGGAATGGAAAGACTCCTACACATTGTTAACTATGGATGTCTCGGCATTATACACGAATATTGAACACGCATTGGGATTACTATGTGTCGAATATTATCTTAAAAATGATCTTTCATTAGAAATGAACAAGATTGAATTTATCCTAAATGGTCTGCAGTTCATCCTTGAAAATAACTTTTTTACTTTTGGCAACGTAATGTACCATCAGAAATCAGGCACAGCGATGGGATCTAAAACTGCATGTTCGTATGCCAATCTTGTGATGGGCTTGTTTGAGAAACGGTTCATTCATGAGAGTACACTTAAAGGGGGCCTCAAACTGTATAGGAGATATATTGACGACCTATTTTTCATTTGGGACAAAGAACAGGGTGACATTGCTAGTTTTATTAAATGTATAGAAAATAATAATTGGGGTCTGAGCTTTGAATACACATTGCATGATACTAATATTAATTTCCTGGACCTTAATATTTTTGTTGAGAATGGCAAAATACAGACAAAAACCTTCTTCAAACCTACAGACCGCAACTCTTATATAAATTACCGCAGTGGACACTACAGAAAGTGGCTGAGTAACATCCCAGCTAGCCAATATAGGCGAATCAGGAAAAATTGTACATCAAATTTGGACTATACAGTTCAATCAAAAACTTTGACAAAAAGGTTCACAGAAAGAGGCTATCCAAAGAACCTGATTCATGGTGCACAGGAACATTTCAAGGGAATTGAACAGGAGGAGCTATTAGCACCGGCATTAAAGAACAAAAGTGATGATAAACACAAATGGAACTTCTTCACCACTTACAGCAAACTACATCATCTATTTATTGGAATGCCCATGCGATTTACAATACATAGGAAGAACAATCCGCCCCCTCCACGAGAGACTTAATAAGCATCGAGCCAATATTAAGAATGGTTTTAGGACGCATGGTGTTTCACATCATTATGATGTATATCATGATAGGGATCCCACATTAATAAAGATCACTCCCATAGAACATGTTAGCCCACATATCAATAATAGATTTGAGATGCTTCAGAAGAAGGAAAAATTCTGGATGTATAAATTGAACACTCTGAAGCCTGAGGGTCTTAACTTAGTCTCTGAATTGATTTAGGGTAATTTACGCTGAGGCAACACTCCAAATTTGTCACCTATAAGACACACTGTTGCAACACTGCTATCACCAGCACATTTCACTATAGACAACTGTTTAACACATAAATATATTAATACACACTCATTTTCCTGCACTAAAATGGCAATTTCACATTCTGTATAAATGATAGGGTTTGTATGGACACATTTCACTCCAGTATGTAAATTTTTTATTTTTTTTTGCCCACACAGAGAGGCAGCAATGACACATTGATGTAACACTGCAATCACCAGCACATTTCACTTAGACACAACTGTTTAATACATAAGTATATCAACACACATCTATCTCCTGCACTAAAATGGCAATTCTACATTCAGCATAAGCGATAGGGTCTATATGGACACATTTCGCTCTAATCCTTGTCCACACAAAGGTAGTAGTGAGGATGGGTTATAGTTACATACAACGTCCTCAGACAGCATAAGGCTGCGTTCACACATTGCGTATTTTGCCGCGTTTTTTTACGCGCGCTTTTCAAAATACGCAATGTGCTTTTTGTCTGCCTGCAAAGTGAATGGGAAATTCACTTTGCAGTGCAGACATTGCGTAAAAATACACAGTGCGTTTTCCGGGAGAAAACGCAGCTCCGTAAAGAATTGATATGTCAATTCTTTACGCAGCTACTTCTGCGTATTTTCCCAGAGGGGAGGAAGAATCCTGCTTCCTCCTCCCCTCTGTGACAGCTGTGGCCGCCCATTAGACTTCACAGTGTATTAATACACACTGTGAAGTCTAAATTAAACTAAAGCAAGTGTCTGAAAAATAAAAAACAATGAATACTCACCTTCCGACGCCTTTTCCGGTGTGCGATCCCCGGTTGTAAGTCAGATCTCTTCTGACAAGACCTGTGGTGATGTCAGAGGGGGGGCGTTCCCGGGCACTCGCGGTCATGTGATACCACATGACCGCAAGCAGCCAATCAGCGATGGGACCGCCCCGGGAACGCCCCCTCTGACATCACCACAGGTCTTGTCAGAAGAGATCTGACTTACAACCAGGGATCGCACACCGGGAGAAGGCGTCGGAAGGTGAATATTCATTGTTTTTTATTCTTCAGACACTTGCTTTAGTTTAATTTAGACTTCACAGTGTGTATTAATACACTGTGAAGTCTAATGGGGCGGCCACAGCTGTCACAGAGGGGAGGAGGAAGCAGGATTCTTCCTCCTCTCTGTGACATCACTGCGCTTTCTGGGGGAAAGAAAGCGCAGTGTGTGAAAGCCCCTGCGTATTTTGCTGCGCTTTCTTGCGCGGCTGAAAAACGCGGCAAAAAGCGCGCGCAAAAAAACGCAGCAAAATATGCAAATGTGTGAACGCAGCCTAAGACAAGAAAATATTCTCACAGAATTTCCCCAGACACGCGCCCCTGGTGGCGAACAATTAGGCAACACAGTACCAAGCATTAGTTTCTCTTGTTTCAGCTCTTGCTTAGTTGCTATAGTGACATCCTCCTTTCAGTGCCACCTTGTGGATACTTACTAAAACGACACCTCATAATAGTAATAAAGAAGCTTTTTTCTTCCATTATAAGTTAAAAATGACACGGAATCTTCCTCCTTCCTTTCCCCTTGGATGCATGCCTCTTTCTATGATGGTGCTTCCCGCCTTGGACTCGGTTAGAACCCGGAGTGTCTGTTCTGATATTCTCTTTTTGTTTGTTTTCCTGCTACTCCACACACGAGTAAGACATCAACTGGCACTCTCTCAATATCCCAGTTTCCAGCACAATGCACCTTTATCATTTGAGGGCATATTGACTTTATATCATTTGATGAACATATTTGCAGAACTCGAAGTAAGAAACATATTTTATAATTTTTATACATAGAAGTTTAATAATTTTTTAACAAATTTTTTTTTTAAACATTAAATTTTTATTGAAAGAAAAATTTTTTTTTTTGCATAAATTGAGCAACAAACATACATAACAGTAGTGGTTCTCTGTCGGAATCATATCCGGGAGAACAGTCAGAAAGACAATATAAAATACCAAAATATAACAATCAAAGGTCATAAAGGGGATAAAGAGAATAAAAGAGATAAGAGAAAGGGAAGCAGAGAGGGGGGATGAGTTCGGAACCAGGGATGGGGGTGAGACGGGGAGGGAGGGAAACTCGCAATGACTGCCGCACCAGCCGAGGAACGTTCTACTCTCTAGTTATATGTAGGGTATCAAAGGATCCGATTAAGCTGAAAACATTATGTGTGATGACTTCCTCTGAACAGGCATCTCACAGGGGAGACCGGTTCTTCTAGCCATTTCTTCTAACTCGGTGGGCCCGCAGGGCAAGAGGGCTGGAGGAGGCCCCAAGGGACCGGTGCAGCTCCCGGGTGGGAGGCCCAAACACTCCATCTATCGTGAATCGTCCGTCTGGTCGGTCCATTTAGTGCTAAGTGATATTCCTGGTGAAAGATCCAATTGATCTTATGGAGCAATTCAGTTAAGGAAGGAGATGAGGGAGCCTTCCATTTTGCGGCTAGGCACAGACGGGCAGCAATGAGAATATATGATACTGTCCCTCTCAGCGGGATGGGGAAATCTTGAATACCAATATTCAAAACTGCCAGCTGCGATGTTAAATCTTGTCTAATTCCCGTGACTGAGTGGATTAAGCTTTGGACCAAAGTCCAAAAGGGATGTATGTTTGGACAGGACCACCACATGTGCGCTAGGTTACCCCTCTCTCCACACAGTCTCCAACACTGCGGGGACTGGTCTTTAGTGAAGTGGGCAATGCGCACAGGAGAGAGGTACCATCTAAGATGGATCTTCTTTATGTTTTCAAGATGATTTACACATCTGGTGGACCTGCCCACCTCTCTAGATGCTGCGTGCCAGTCCTCGACTTCTGAGGTGAACCCAAGGTCACCTTCCCATTTTCTCATGTATGGGAGTTTCATCTCGCTAGCCACGGATACTAATCCTCTATAAATTCTGGACATCATTCGCGGTTTAGGGTGATCCGTTTGAACAGCACCAAGGAGAAACGGTACAGGGGGGGGGAGCACAGGTAATGGGACATACAAGGCCCTACGCAAAAGATGGTCTATTTGGGAGAATTGTAAAAATGCCGAACGACATTCAGGGAACCATCTACAAAGGGACTCAAACGTGGGCCATGTCCCTTCCTGGCAAAAGTCTCCCAGGGACCCCAATCCTATATCCTCCCAGGTCTTCGTCTGGATTGATGGGACAAGGAGGCGCAGCGCCCTAATAGGCACATTCTCCGGTGGAGCACGGGTCCAGGCCCGCGGCACCGACCTCCAACAGTGTAAGAGGGCTTGGGAAGTCTCGAGTTGACGAGCCTGGGCAACTGGCCGAACTGACTCCGCCAACAGGAGGTCCCCCAGAGTGCCACTCCTCAGGTGAGAAGTGTCAATGGAGACCCATCTGAGATGGTCAGGGCTACGCCACCAAGACCCAGCCTCCTCCAGGACTATAGCTCTATGGTATTCCAAAATGTTTGGCATTCCCATGCCCCCCTCTCCCATCGGAGCATACATCGTCTCCCTAGCTACGCGTGGGATCTTGTTAGCCCAAATGAATGCATTGATTGCGCTCTGCAATTTAGTTAACAGGGCCTTGGGGATCCTAACAGGGACACACCTAAATACATATATTATCTTTGGTAAAGTCATCATTTTAAAGGCGTGTAATCGAGCAATCCAAGACAGGGTCTTAGCACCGTATGTAGTGACATCCAAAAGGACTCTCGATAGTAGTGACTCGTAATTAAGTCGCACTAGTTGGTCAGCGGGTGCCAGTGTGATCCCAAAATAGGGTATGCCACCCCTAGACCAACGAAACGGCAAAATCTCTGTGAGAGCAGCTATTTCCGAGTCTGGAACTCCCAGTGGGAGAATAGTTGATTTAGCTGCGTTCAATTTGTAGAACGAAACCATCGAGTAGTCCTTCAGGATGCGCATGACTGCTGGGAGGGACCGAGACACCTCCATGCAAGTGATGATAATATCATCAGCGTACAAACCAATGGTATGGACATCTCCACCCACCCGAACACCCGACACGTCCTGTGCGGAGCGGATTTTCTCAGCCAGGGGCTCCACTGCCAGGGTGAAAATCACCGGTGACAGCGGGCATCCCTGGCGAGTTCCGTTCGTAATCTGGAAGACAGGCGAGAGGAAGCCAGATGTAAAAACTCTGGCATTAGGGTTGGAGTATAGAGATAGAATCGCCTTCAAGAAGGAGCCCACAATGCCAAACCTTCGAAGGACCGCCTCCAGGTAACCCCAGTGCACCCTGTCGAACGCCTTCTCTGCATCTAAAGACAGGAATGCACCGGGGGTCCCCCACAGCCCCATGGACCCCACGAGATCCACCATTCTTCTCGTCCCATCCTTCGCCTGTCTCCCAGACACGAAACCCACCTGATCTGGATTTATTAGTTTAGGTACCACTCCCTTAGTCTGTACGCAAGAACTGCAGCGAAGATCTTAAGATCGCAGTTCAGGAGGGAGATGGGTCGGTGACTCCCAGGGAGGTCAGGGGCTTTGCCTGGTTTAGGGATTGTGATTATTGTTGCTTGAAGTTGAAGGGGGGTGATCGTGCCCGTGTCCCTCCACTGCTGGAAAGTCCGTAGGAGGTATGGAGCCAATGCCTCTCTAAAAGTCCGCAGGTACTCATTGGGTAGGCCATCCGGGCCAGGGGCCGAATGAAGCTTGGTATCCCCGATTGCCCGGGTGACCTCATCCAAGGAAAAAGGGAGAATCAAATATTCCAGGTCTGAGGCTGAGACAGAGGGCAGGCTCAACCCCTCCAGGAAGTTCTCAATCAGCTGAGGGGTGGGCTGGGGAGTCTCGACGTCATGTTGTAGATTGTAAAGATCTGAATAATATTGTTGGAACACCGTCGCTATATCAATGGGGTTTCTCACTACCTGGCCTGTTTTGTCTTTGATGTTATCTATCGTGGAGCGAGCATTTCTCTTTTTTAAGCGTCTAGCTAGGATGGTGCCCGCCCTATCCCCAGACTCATAAAACGCAGATTTCGAGAGGCGTAAAGCTCTCTCATGGTGTGACAAGAGAAGTGCCCTCAACTGTATTCTAGTTGACGTCAGTTGAGAGGCCAGTGTGAAGGTGGGGTTAAGCTTATTCTCCGCTTCCAAGTTGGCGAGTCGGTTAAGTAGTTCAGTCCTCTCTTTCTCACGTCTCCTCTTGATCTGTGCAGCCTTCTGGAGGAATAGGCCTCTGACAAAGGCCTTATGAGAGGCCCAAAGGGTCTCATCTGAGACGCAGGTGTTGTCATTAAGTTTAAAATATTCATTTATGCGGGTCTTAATGTCCTCCACAAGGCCGTCATCAGACAAGAGAGCGCAGTTCAATCTCCATGATCCCGGTGGAGTGGGGCGAGAGTGCACCGCCAGATCGAGGGACACCGGGGCATGGTCAGACCACGTTATGAGTCCAATCTCAGCACAGGCACAGGCCGTGAGTGTGTTATCATCTACCAGGAAATAATCCAATCTGGAATACGACCTGTGCCTGTGCGAGTAGAAAGAGTAATCTCTTTCTGTTGTGTGCAGGTATCTCCAAGGGTCATGGAGACGGTATTCCCTGCACACAGGTCCTGCTTCTCTGCCAGCCCCAGGTGCCCCACGAGACCTATCTAGGAACTTGTTTTGCACTAGGTTAAAGTCGCCGCAAATAACTTTAAATCCACCTGAGTTATTAGGAACCTTGTCCAACAACATTCTGAGGAACTTCACCTGACCCTCATTTGGTGAATATGCGTTTACCAGAGTGAGTGCAACTCCAGATATCACACAAGAGAGCACAATGAATCTGCCAGCTGGGTCGGCATCCACTCCGACCAGAGTAAACGCTAAAGAGTGCTTAATAAAAATGCACACCCCGGCCCTCTTGCCCGTTGAATTCGCGAAGTATGCTGTGGGGTACATGCGATGATGTAGTCTGTGATTGTCTGTCTTCAAGAGATGCGACTCCTGAATACAGAGAATGTCTGCCTTGGACTTCAGAGCTTCTTTCCATAAGAGGGAGCGCTTAAAAGGGGAGTTTAAACCCTTAACGTTGAAAGATACAATTTTCATAATTAATGAGATAAACTTTGGTGGTATTACCTGATGATGGCTTCAAGTTTCGACCAGTGCAGGCAGCCCGCGCGAGTGGGGAAAGAAAAGGGACAAGGTTATAAAGAAAGGAGGGGGAGGAAGAAAGGGAGTATCAGAAATAGATGGAAATATAGGTACTAGAGATAGGTTTGAAGGACCAAAACAGAGACAAACAAAAGAAAAAAGGAGGACATGTTTGACATAAGAAACGTAGAGGTAGATCTGATGATCAGCACAGGTCCGTACAAAGGGACCTCTCCGTCTTGGGGGGGGGGGGGTAGAACAAAAATTCTCCCCCAAACCGGCCGAGAAAAAGAAAAAAAAAAAAAAAAAGGTTTCTCGGCTCCAAACCAGCTTTAATGGGCTGGCAACAAGGGGTCTCTTCAACGGAGTTGAAGAGAGTCCTAACCAATTAGAAAAAAATGGCAAATTCCCCCAGCTGGGGTCCAAGTTGTGACCTGAGGTAAAGAAATGTAAATGTTAATGTTCAACCGAAAGTTCAAGTAGTAGCAGAGGGAGACTTTCCGTTTCTGGCTGGAGAATGGCGAGACTGAGGGAAAGATGGATGCCCCTCCTGTGAGGTTGGTGAGCGTTGAGGTGACGGCCCTGGGTCTCCAGTAAGATTCCACTGTTTGAGAGCTTTTCCTAGTTGACTGGGGGACAGGAAGAGATGTGCCGTTCCTTTGTACCGAAACTTGACCCTAACCGGAGTACCCCAGCTGTAGGAAATCCCTTTGTCTCTCAATATTTTACAGTGTGGGGCGAATTCTCTCCTGCGGGCCAGAGTTCCAGGGGAGAGATCTGGGAAGGCTTGGATGTCAGAGTATGGTGCCGGGAGGGTGTCCGGGCGTGTCATCTTTTGTGTTATTAGTTCCTTAGCTTTAAGAGTAGAAAAGGAGACCAGGACGTCTCTCGGTAGGGACTTGTTGATGTGAGGGGGTTTTGGGATGCGATATGCTTTGTCATATTGCAGTTTATCTCCTGGGGTCTCTGGGAGAAGCTTCTGCAGAAATTGACTCACTGTTTCACATAAGTCCTCCTCAGCACCTCCCTCAGGGAAACCTCTAAGATGCAGATTATTAGCTCTAGCTTTATCTTCCAGATCCCATAATTTCAGCTTTACTAACTTCATGTCAGCAGCTATGGCGGAGTAATCGTCTGCCAGTTCATTATGAGCTGTGGCGTATTCCGCCATTTTCTCCTCAATATGCTGTGTCCGCTCTCCCAGGGCCGACATTTCTCCTCTCAGCTCTTGTAAAATATTCCTGGTGTCCTCCTGTATGGATTGTCTGAGTGCACTCATCGCTTCCATAAGAAAGCTGCGTGTCACCGGTGTCTCTCCATCTCTCCCCGCTGGCTGGCCCCCGGAGCTCCGGGGTCCAGGCAGACCAGTCGCAGGTTGGGAGGAACAGGAAGGGGAGGACGCCATGTTAGGAGTCAGTAATTGTTGTCGTTCCTGCGGGTAGAAGTCAGTGAGGCGTGCGGACTCCCCGCGTCTCCGGGACGACTGCCTGGGCATCTCTGGTGTCTCCTCAAGTGTTGTGGACGGAAGATGTGGGGCTATTTCAGGTAAAAGTGTCTATTCGTGCTGCAGAACCTCAGGCACAGCTAGGAGCTCAGCAAGATGCGGCCGGCTTCATCGGCTCGCGGACCGCTTCCCCACAAGTGAAATGTTTTGAGATGCGGGGGATGAGTCACTTTAGAATGCTGTCAAGGGAAATATCTGTGCATGGCACGATGATCCGTTGCAATTCCACTTTAGTGCAGTAGATGGCACTATTGTTCTGCAATAGCCAGAAATAACTTTGTAAAGGGTTTTAGGCTGTGTAACTGAGTCATTTAAAGGCACTAGTGTAGATTAGATAGGGTGGGGGAGTCCTCCACAATATATATGTAACTCAGAAGCTGTTCCTCTACTGGCCTTAATATGAATTTGTGCTAATCTCTGCACGGACAATCTGTAACAAGTTGCATGAATAGCATTAACTTTTTGACCCTTGTAGCCTCCCTGGCGGTCTGTTTAGGTCTTGAATTTGTTGCTAAAAGCGGGCTACCCGCGTTCGCGGCAGATGCGGTTAAAAAACCGCATCTGCCGCACTTGCCGCATAGCTGCCGCACTTGCGCCGCACTTGCGGCGCGGTTGCGGTAATCTGCATAGGAACCAACCACCTCGGATGACCCTCATACACTGTTAATATGTGCCCCTGCAGCCTAGTAAACCATTAGCAGCACTGTTTTAGTGTGAAAAGTGGCTGCAGTAGAAGTGAGATAATGATTTTATACACTTACATGCCTGCGTACTTGAGGGCGTCTCCCTGTGTGTGCTGGCACTTGTGGGCTGTGCTCATCATGTCTGCTCTCTGTCCCTTATGCTATAATGCGTGAGGCTGATTGCGTCATAAAGGGGCGGGGCTACCGGGATGCTGCGATTTAGCCCCGCCCCTTTATGACGAGATCAGCCTCACATCACTATAGCAGGCTGAGAGGGGGCGTGCACAAGGGAGGGGGAGATCAGACATGATGAGCACAGCCCACAAGTGCCAGCACACACAGGGAGACGCCCTCAAGTCCTTAATAAGGGACTTTCTAGATTTGTGTGACTCTTTGAACTGATGCCATAAAACTACTCATCTTCCCTCGGGAAGACTATATATTTAGAGGATTGAGGACTATTCATTTTTTCCATTATAGTTAACTAAGGTGCAAATTGTTTGTTTTTAATTCTCTTTTCCAATGATGTGTCGCTCCGTGTCTCCTCTATGATCCCCCATATTTAATTAACAGTTACCACCGGGCTCTTAGGCTCCTCGTCCATCCCGCTCTCCTCACACCAGCGCGCGGGGTGACGCTTTCCAGGACGGCCGAGCCTGACGCGCATGCGTGGGTACCATGGTGACGCGTCCCATGGCGCCGCGTGCGCGTCACGGCCGGCCGTCACGTTGACTGGAGCGTCACTTCCGGCGCGCGGCGACTGAGGATGACGCGCACACACAGGTGCTGTACGGGCCTCGCTCGTTATGACCATATATAGGGGGACGGATGAGGGCTGACATAGAGCACACAACACTCCCCCTTGAGGAAGCTGCAGCTACCAGGCTTATGCAGCGAAACGCCGCGTCGGGGTTCTAGCCCAGCAGGTTTCTTGCTGAGGGCAACATACTTGGATCTAACATGGGTATGCACAGGTCTTTATTGATGGGACCCCTCCTTGTACTTCGATCATGACAAAAGCGTTTGAGCATGTTCATTCTAAGGATTTATGTATAGTATATATACTTGTTGCACTTGCACTTTATTTGGATGTAATCATGTTCACTGTAACTACGCCTTTGTCATTTATATGGTAATGACCCTTTTGGGGTTTTTTTTACCTTTGTACTTGTGGGACTTTTCTATTACTGTGAGATTATGCCTACCCGTTGATGTATTATTATATCTCACTGCCCTTGCTTGAACCTGATGGGCTTGTTGTATATGCCTTTCTTGCCACCTTATCATTTTTAATGACGTTTTCCAATAAAATTTGACTTTTTGCATAGTACTTTTTGTTCTTTTGTGTTGAAAATGCTAATTTGAGTACCTTTATGCATACGGCAGAACCCTTTCCCACTTGCACTGACATGTGGCGGGCTCTGCCTCACTTATATAAGCCTATTTGGGCGCTGTTTCTACATATTAACAGTGTATGAGGGTCATCCGAGGTGGTTGGTTCCTATGCAGATTACCGCAACCGCGCCGCAACCACGCCGCAAGTGCGGCAAGTGCGGCAGATGCGGTTTTTTAACCGCATCTGCCGCGAACGCGGGTAAGCCCGAGCCTGACTCGGGGTTAACGCTTCTGGTAGTGAATGTTAACCCCGAGTCAGGCTCGGGAATAACGCTAGGAAGGTTAAAAAGGTTCTTTGCCAGGAGGTCTGCAGTAAATCTTTTGTCACCCCCCATCTCTTGATCCCTGTACCTTGCTGTCGTTTTCTTCAACTGGGATATGGATCACATTAATCCTCGCTGTCAGCCCTGTGGAGGCTGTGAAGTAAGTAGCAGGCTCAGGGAAGGCACTGCTGCAGGGTCCCCTCCTCAAGCAGGATCAGAGGTCCGGTGAACTGCTGCTGGTGTCCTGGTGTACAGGGCCTGTGGGTCTCCGTCTCACCCAGCCCGTCCATCCGCTGCCCAGTCAGGTGTGTTTGGGTCTTCCACTCGCTGAGTAGCCGGGACAGCTGATTAATGCCTATTCCAGCGGTCTGAGGGGCCGGATGGATGTGGATTATAGGTGGCCTGCAGGAGCTCCTCTATCTGCATCCTCTCCCATCGGCAGCCATCTTGGACTCAAGCACAGATATTCATAGCAAAGCAGCTCTGAGCTGATAGGACTTGTGGTGATGTTAGACCCTGTGACCAGTGACTCGTGTTGTCACATGACTGCGATCCATCCAATCGGAGCAATCCAGGAGTGGGCCAGGAAACCAGCATTAGCTGTGTCAGAGATGAGCCGATGCCCGGAGGTCCCCTGAGCCATTTGCTCTTAACACATTTTTAATAAGATATTTATTATTTATTTTTTTTATAGTAATATACAATAAAATCTTTTTTAAATTTCATTTTTTTCATATTTACCATACTTTTTTAATCTTCTGCCCTCCTAATGTTTTTGGGGAACACAATAGGCTGTACTTAGAATACCTATACATACATACATATATAAACACAATTCTATCTGTGAGCAAAGACAGCATAGGGGACTAATAACATACTCACAAGCGATGAGAGGTTGACCACATGAGTTCTATCCCTTGGTCTGGAATGTGTTCCCATTCAAGGCAAAAAAAAAATTTTTTTGCATCCTGTGTTTACCATTACATGAAATTTACAAGCTTTTCCGCATGATTTTTCACAAAGTTTTTTGGTGATCTTATCAAATCGATTTTTTATAACATTTGTATTTTAAGATTTCATCATTTATATGTATACTAGCTGTGAGCCCGATGCAAATGCATCGGGTGTCTAGAATATTTTTAAATTTTTTTTAAGATTTTCACGGCCGCACTTGCCGCAAGTGCAAAACCGCACTTGCCGCAAGTCCCCCTATACTTTCTATTAATAGCATTAACTTACTTAGTATTAATAGCATTATTAGCAGTATTATTAGCATTAATAGCATTATTAATAGCATTAATAGCATGAATATTAGCCTTAATAGCATTAATAATAGCATTATTATTATCATTATTAGCATTAATATTACCATAAATAGCATAATTATTAGCATTAATAGCATTATTATTAGCACTAATAGCATTATTAATAGCAGTATTAGGATTAATAATAGCATTAATAGCATTATTAATAGCATTAAAAGCATGATTATTAGCTTTAATAGTATTAATAATATGATTAATAGCATTATTATTAGCATTATTAGCATTAATAGCATAATTAGTAACATTTATAGAATTTATATTAGCAGTAATAGCATTAATAGCATTAATAGCATTAATATTAGCATTAATAGCATTAATAGCATAATTAATAGCATTAATAGCATTATTAATTGCAAGAATAGGATTATTAATAGCATTAATAGCAAAATTAATAGCATTAATAGCATAAATAATAGCATTAATAGCATAAATAATAGCATTAATAAAATTAATAGCAATATTATTAGCATTAATAGCATTAAGAATAGCATTAATAGCATGATTATTAGCCTTAATAGCATTAATATTAGCATTAATAGTATTATTAGCATTATTATTAGCATTAATAGCATTATTATTAGCACTAATAGCATTATTAATAGCAGTATTAGCATTAATAATAGCATTAATAGCATTATTAATAGCATTAAAAGCATGATTATTAGCTTTAATAGTATTAATAATATGATTAATAGCATTATTATTAGCATTATTAGCATTAATAGCATAATTAGTAGCATTTATAAAATTTATATTAGCAGTAATAGCATTAATAGCATTAATATTAGCATTAATAGCATTAATAGCATAATTAATAGCATTAATATCATTATTAATAGCATTAATAGCATTATTAATTGCAAGAATAGGATTATTAATAGCATTAATAGCAAAATTAATAGCATTAATAGCATAAATAATAGCATTAATAGCATAAATAATAGCATTAATAAAATTAATAGCAATATTATTAGCATTAATAGCATTAAGAATAGCATTAATAGCATGAATATTAGCCTTAATAGCATTAATATTAGCATTAATAGCATTATTAGCATTATTATTAGCATTAACAGCATTATTATTAGCATTAATAGCATTATTAATAGCATTATTAGCATTAATAACATTATTAATAGCATTAATAACATTATTGGTAGCATTAATAGAAGTATTAATAGCATTATTAGCAGTATTATTAGCATTAATAGCATTATTAATAGCATTAATAGCATGAATATTAGCCTTAATAGCATTAATAATAGCATTATTATTATCATTAGTAGCATTAATATTACCATAAATAGCATAATTATTAGCATTATTAGCATTATTATTAGCACTAATAGCATTATTAATAGCAGTATTAGCATTAATAATAGAATTAATAGCATTATTAATAGCATTAAAAGCATGATTATTAGCAAATGCATCGGGTGTCTAGAATATTTTAAAAAAATTTGTAAGATTTTCGCAGCCGCACTTGCCGCAAGTGCAAAACCGCACTTGCCGCACCTGCCGCAAGTCCCCCTATACTTTCTATGGAGATTACCGCAACCGCGCCGCAAGTGTAACCGCATCTGCCGCGTTTGCCGCATAAGCGTTACACTTGCGGCGCGGTTGCGGTAATCCCCATAGAAAGTATAGGGGGACTTGCGGCAGGTGCGGCAAATGCGGCTTTGCACTTGCGGCAGGTGCGGCCGCGAAAAAAAACGCGGCTGACTGCGTTTTTTTTCGCGACCGCACTTGCCGCAATTGCAAAACCGCACTTGCCGCACATGCCGCAAGTCCCCCTATACTTTCTATGGGGATTACCGCAACCGCGCCGCAAGTGTAACCGCATCTGCCGCGTTTGCCGCATAACCGTTACACTTGCGGCACGGTTGCGGTAATCCCCATAGAAAGTATAGGGGGACTTGCGGCAGGTGCGGCGGCTCAGGCAGCGACTCGCAATGGCCTCGCGGCCATTGCTCGCGCTACATGAGCGGTAAATCGCGACTCGCAATGGATCCCCATAGAAAGTATAGGGGGACTTGCGGCAGGTGCGGCGGCTGAGGTAGCGACTCGCAATGGCCTCGCGGCCATTGCTCGCGCTACATGAGCGGTAAATCGCTAACTTTGTGGCCGAGCCTCTGGTTCGATTTTCGGCCAGCGACTCGCAGAGTCACAGAGTGACAAAGCCACGGTCTTTTTTCGGGGTCCGACACGGAAGTGCCTACGGCAATTATATAGTGGATTGTATGTTATTTATAAAAAGTGCGCCAAAACATAGATCCTCCTGCTTTTTGTGACGGTTTTGACGTCACATGAACAGTAACACCCACTAATTATTATATGAATGTCAGTGTATATAAGATCTGTTTGAGAGGATGACTGCATCCCTGATGAAGGTGCCAGGTGGGCACTGAAACGCGTAGGAGGAGAATAAAGAAGGCTTGGATCAAAACTTCGTCTTGGGTCTTCCTTGATGTTTCTGGCAGCGCGGACCGAAGTACACCTTTCTTCCCTGAAATTCCTGTTTAACCCCACGTGTGTGGAGTCGGTGGAGGTCCAGCGGCAGCCATCAGGATACTATCCTACATGCGCACAAGCCAGTTGTGGGTCACACAACTGGAGTAGGTGAGTGAATTACGTTTTTCACCACTGAAACCCAGTGTCTAGTGATAAGGGCACTGTTGCGCCTCTTGTCCCCCTCCCCTCTCTCTTTTAATCTTTTTATTTCTGAAGTTCTTGGTACACACATTGGCCAATGTCTGTTTGCTCATCGACTGCAACAAAGTGACTTCAGGTCCGATGAGTCCTACGCTGATATCCCTATCCTCCTTGTCCACCCCCCCACTTCTCAGTGGGCAGACTCCATCTCGACCCTAGATTACCTGTGGTCAATGAGGGTGCACATTGCAGCATGAAGCCAGCAACTCTCTTGGCTTTCGTCGGTCGTCGCCGGGGCAGGAGACTCGCAATGGCCACGAAGCGATTGCGAGTCTCGAGTCGACTCGACTTCGAGACTCGAGTCGAAGCGATTGCGAGTCTCCCGCCCTGGCGACGACCGACGAAAGCCGAGACCCGTGGCCGAAAATAGAACCAAGGGCCCGGCTATACTTCGCTTCTCTATGGGAAGTGAGGCGCTATTCTGATTGGTCGCTGTGTGCTGCCGGCGACCAATCAGAATAGCGCCTCACTTCCCATAGAGAATAATAGCGGTGTTTCAAGCGAACTATAGCCGGGCCCTTGGTTCTATTTTCGGCCACGGGTCTCGGCTTTCGTCGGCTATCCATCAATGTATCTATTTCTTTCTATCTATCTATCTATCTATCTATCTATCTATCTATCTATCTATCTATGCATCTATTTCTATCTATCTATCTATTTCTATCTATCTATGTATCTATTTCTTTCTATCTATCTATCTATCTATCTATTTCTATCTATCTATATCTATCTATCTATCTCATCTATCTATGTATCTATTTCTATCTATCTATCTATCTATCTATCTATCTATTATCTATCTATCTATCTATCTATTTCTTTCTATCTATCTATCTATCTATCTATCTATCTATGTATCTATTTCTATCTATCTATCTATGTATCTATATCTATCTATCTATGTATCTATTTCTATCTATCTATCTATCTATCTATCTATGTATCTATATCTATCTATCTATGTATCTATGTATCTATTTCTATCTATCTATCTATCTATGTATCTATATCTACATCTATCTATCTACTCTATCTATCATATCTACCTATCTATTTCTATCTATCTATTTCTATCTATCTATCTCTCTCTCCCTCTCCAGATTTTAGACTCACGATTCTTCAGAATCGGGCTCACAGCTAGTATACATATATATATATACTAGCTGTGAGCCCGATGCAAATGCATCGGGATTCTAGAACGTGCATTAATTTGCTTATAGTAGTTATAGCTGGTGTGAGGACTTTTCGGGGGGGTGTGAATAGTTTTTCGGGGGGGTGTGAATAGTTTTTTGGGGGGGTCCAATACTTTTTGGGGGGGTCCAATACTTTTTGGGGGGTGCAATACTTTTTTGGGGGTCCAATACTTTTTTGGGGGGGTCCAATACTTTTTTTGTGGGGTCCAATACTTTTTTGGGGGGTCCAATACTTTTTTTGGGGGGTGCAATAGATTTTTTTGGGGGGTGCAATACTTTTTTTGGGGGGTCCAATACTTTTTTTGGGTGGTCCAATACTTTTTGGGGGGGTCCAATACTTTTTTGGGGGGGTCCAATACTTTTTTGGGGGGTCCAATAGTTTTTTTGGGGGGTCCAATACTTTTTTTTGGGGGGTCTAATACTTTTTGGGGGGGTCCAATACTTTTTGGGGGGTCCAATACTTTTTTTGGGGGGTGCAATACTTTTTTTGGGGGTCCAATACTTTTTTGGGGGGGGTCCAATACTTTTTTGGGGGGGTCCAATACTTTTTTTGGGGGGGCCAATACTTTTTTTTGGGGGGTCCAATACTTTTTTGGGGGGGTCCAATACTTTTTGGGGGGGGTCCAATACTTTTTGGGGGGGCCAATACTTTTTTTGGGGGGTCCAATACTTTTTTTGGGGGGTCAAGGACGTGCTTGATGATGGTCTTATTTCTGCGTGGGCAACTACAGGTGCAGGGCAGGAGGCTTGTTCACATGCAGCATCGACAGGGGATTGGCTTGCACGCACAGCACCCGAAGACATAGCAGTGACATCAGCAAGCACTGCTCCTCAACTCTGTTGTACATCCCACAAAGTCGGGTGCTTGGCTGACATGTGCCTGATCATGCTGGTGGTGGTCAGGCTGCTAGTTTTGGTACCCCTGCTGATGCTAGCATGGCAATGGCAAATGGCCTTTTTAGAATTATCTGGAGCCAACTTAAAAAACTGCCAGACTCGGGAAGACCTAACATTAGTACAGGCACCTTGTGTCGTGTTGTTGTTAAGGGGAACGGTTGCCTGACTTCTGCCTGGGGCCACCACCCTGCTTCTTACTGCCTGTTGTGATGCTAAGCCTCCCCCCCCTGTGCACTGCTGTCCTCGCTCTGCATCTCCTCCTGCCAGGTTGGATCAGTTACTGGATCATCCACCACGTCGTCTTCCTCTTCCGCACCCTGCTCCTCCTCCTGACTTCCTGTCAATCGTGTCTCATCATCGTCCACCCCTTGTTGAGACACGTTCCCACCGTTGCCTTCGTGAGACCGTGGCTGCTCAAATATTTGGGCATCGGTACATACGCTCTCCTCATGACCCACTTCAACAGGAGCTGGCGAGAGGCCAGAATGTGCGAATGGATACGTGAACAGCTCTTCAGAGTGTCCAAGTGTGGGATCAGTAATGTCCGTGGACGTGTACATGGCCTGGTGGTAGGAAGGAGGATCAGGTTGTGGAATGTGCGGAGCAGTATCACGGCTACTGACACTTGACCGTGTGGAAGACAGGGTGTTTGTGGTGGTGCCAATCTGACTGGAAGCATTATCTGCTAACCAACTAACAACCTGTTGACACTGGTCTGGGTTGAAGAGCGGTGTACTGCTGCGGTCCCCAAGAATTTGGGACAGGACGAGCGAGCGAGTAGATGTGGCCCTTTGTTGTGGCGAAATTAGAGCTTGGCACGACCCCGACCTCTGCCTGCACCACCATCACGTCTACTTCCTTGTCCCTTGCCAACGCCCTTGCGCATTTTCAATGCTGTGCTGACGGTACACAGCTAAATGAAGGCATCCCAACAGACAGGTTTTACCTGGACAATCAGATTATAGCTATTGCTACCAGCTTTTTAAGAGCGACAATTAGAGATTAAGTCAGACACAGACGGAGACGTGTATTCACTCTACTTGTGCGTTATATCCTAGTTTGTGCAAAACACACAAAAGTGCACCCGTACGCTGCTACCGACGGGCACACACTTGCGGTTTGTAAATGCACGCACTAAGAACCTAACAGCTTTTTAGGAGCGAGAATTTGTGAGAAGTCTGACACTATCACGTGCTGCTGACGTGTATTATCCACTCTACTTGTGCGTTATATCCTAGTTTGTGCAAAACACACAAAAGTGCACCCGTACGTTGCCACCAATGGGCACACACTTGCGGTTTGTAAATGCACGCACTAAGAACCTAACAGCTTTTTAGGAGCGAGAATTTGTGAGAAGTCTGACACTATCACGTGCTGCTGACGTGTATTATCCACTCTACTTGTGCGTTATATCCTAGTTTGTGCAAAACACACAAAAGTGCACCCGTACGTTGCCACCAATGGGCACACACTTGCGGTTTGTAAATGCACGCACTAAGAACCTAACAGCTTTTTAGGAGCGAGAATTTGTGAGAAGTCTGACACTATCACGTGCTGCTGATGTGTATTATCCACTCTACTTGTGCGTTATATCCTAGTTTGTGCAAAACACACAAAAGTGCAACCGTACGCTGCCACCGACTGGCACACACTTGCGGTTTTTAAATGCACGCACTAAGAACCTAACAGCTTTTTAGGAGCGAGAATTAGTGAGAAGTCTGACACTATCAGGACTGTTTTAGACTGTGTACACCAGCCCCAGATATGATGAAGGCTGGTATACTGTCACTAGGAATTGCTATATACCCTGCCTGCCTGCCTACAGCTACAATAGTCCTGAGAAGGACTGTTGTGGTCACTAGAAAGCCTGTACTCCCACCTGGCTATGCCCTCCCTGCCTGCCTATATCCACCTAGATTAGACCTGAGATGGACTGTTGTGGTCACCAGTTTGCAGCCCTGCAAAACTCTCCCTGATTCAGCAGACACTCTCCCTGCACTGACTGTCTGGATCGCTGTGTGCAGAGCACAGCGCGGCCGGGTCTTATAAAGGCTCGGTCATGCTGTGCGGGCTGGCCAATCACTGCAATGCCACAACTAACAGGGCTGTGGCATTACAGTGGTCTGCCAGCCAATCCCTGCATGTGGGCTGGCTCTCTAAAGAGCGCCAACATGCAGGGATGAGGACCACGAGCACAGCACGAGTATCGCGAGATTACTCGGTACTCGCCGAGTAGCCCGAGTACAGTGATACTCGTGCGAGTACCGAGTAGTTACAAGCGTACTCGCTCATCACTATTTGTTATATATACATATACATGCATGCATATACTAATATGCTATAGCATTGTCTGTGTATCTATCTGTATACAGATAGTTGCCTAGGCAACAAGTCTTCCACCTGTAATAGTGTAGTTGTATAGTGGAGAAGACTTTATTATATGTAGGGAGGGTATGTGAATCGTTGGTGGGACAGTGGGAGATGTGCTAGCAGCCTGCTTCTTTTGTAAAGGGACCGCCGTGCTGCACGTCTTTGTGTAATGCACTCTTCTTCTGGGGCTACCTGTTTCTCCGGCTCGCCGCTCTGTTATGCCTCCAGCACGCATGCGCAGTGCGGGGCTTGAAGCTAACAGAGCGGCGCGGGTGTATCCACGTCACCCGAAGCCGGAAATTACACCATTCGCGTCATACAGCCGCACACTGCAGCCCGGCCGGCACAGAGGAGAGCGGGGAGGCGTGCATTTGAATCAGCATTCAAGATCACGCCTATTAAGGTGTGATATTATGAAGAGGGAGAGCCTGCCTGGGTGACTATGAATACAGTAGCCACTCATTAACATCGCTAATGAGTGAATTTAATAACGTTTTTATACATTTTCACTATATGCATTTATGAGCCAAAAGGAGTGTAGGATAAGTGATAATATGCTCTAGGGACATGTTTTAATAGCTTATGAGGCATTTTGGGGATGACAGGATCCCTTTAAAAAAACAAGCTTGTTTCATATGGTCAACACGTACCATCAGGGTCAACTGCAACAGGCTCACTTTCACCCTATGGAGACCATTCCCCAACAGGGCTCGCAACTTGGCTGCCTACGTCAGATGGAGGGGTGGCAGGAGGTGGTGGTGTGTGCAGCTGCCCGTGTGTGGGGCCTGGGTCAGGCGTTGGGCCTCTTGTTGCCCTTCCAGGTGGTGTGGCGGATCGGCTGTGCGGCCCTGAGGCTGGGCTGGCAGCTGCAGAGGGGGGCTCTGAGGTGTCCCAGAGACAGAGCTGGCTGCAGGTCTTGAGGCAGCCCTTCTAGGAGAAGGTGGCGGCAGGCTGCCAGATGGTGTTCCTGGCGGGGATGGATGTCTAGTGAGTAATGGGCTTGCCGATGGTGATGGCTGCCCTTCAGAGCAGTCAGCATCCTCTGTAAGATTGAACATTGCAATTATCAACACATGTACACCATCCACAACACAGATGCCAACATACAGTTAGGGCCAGAAATATTTGGACAGTGACACAATTTTCGCGAGTTGGGCTCTGCATGCCACCACATTGGATTTGAAATGAAACCTCTACAACAGAATTCAAGTGCAGATTGTAACGTTTAATTTGAAGGGTTGAACAAAAATATCTGATAAAAAATGTAGGAATTGTACACATTTCTTTACAAACACTCCACATTTTAGGAGGTCAAAAGTAATTGGACAAATAAACATAACACAAACAAAATATTTTTATTTTCAATATTTTGTTGCGAATCCTTTGGAGGCAATCACTGCCTTAAGTCTGGAACCCATGGACATCACCAAATGCTGGGTTTCCTCCTTCTTAATGCTTTGCCAGGCCTTTACAGCCGCAGCCTTCAGGTCTTGCTTGTTTGTGGGTCTTTCCGTCTTAAGTCTAGATTTGAGCAAGTGAAATGCATGCTCAATTGGGTTAAGATCTGGTGATTGACTTGGCCATTGCAGAATGTTCCACTTTTTTGCACTCATGAACTCCTGGGTAGCTTTGGCTGTATGCTTGGGGTCATTGTCCAGCTGTACTATGAAGCGCCATCCAATCAACTTTGCAGCATTTGGCTGAATCTGGGCTGAAAGTATATCCTGGTACACTTCAGAATTCATCCGGCTACTCTTGTCTGCTGTTATGTCATCAATAAACACAAGTGACCCAGTGCCATTGAAAGCCATGCATGCCCATGCCATCACGTTGCCTCCACCATGTTTTACAGAGGATGTGGTGTGCCTTGGGTCATGTGCCGTTCCCTTTCTTCTCCAAACTTTTTTCTTCCCATCATTCTGGTACAGGTTGATCTTTGTCTCATTTGTCCATAGAATACTTTTCCAGAACTGAGCTGGCTTCTTGAGGTGTTTTTCAGCAAATTTAACTCTGGCCTGTCTATTTTTGGAATTGATGAATGGTTTGCATCTAGATGTGAACCCTTTGTATTTACTGTCATGGAGTCTTCTCTTTACTGTTGACTTAGAGACAGATACACCTACTTCACTGAGAGTGTTCTGGACTTCAGTTGATGTTGTGAACGGGTTCTTCTTCACCAAATAAAGTATGCGGCGATCATCCACCACTGTTGTCATCCGTGGACGCCCAGGCCTTTTAGAGTTCCCAAGCTCACCAGTCAATTCCTTTTTTCTCAGAATGTACCCAACTGTTGATTTTGCTACTCCAAGCATGTCTGCTATCTCTCTGATGGATTTTTTCTTTTTTTTCAGCCTCAGGATGTTCTGCTTCACCTCAATTGAGAGTTCCTTTGACCGCATGTTATCTGGTCACAGCAACAGCTTCCAAATGCAAAACCACACACCTGGAATCCACCCCTGACCTTTTAACTACTTCATTGATTACAGGTTAACGAGGAAGACGCCTTCAGAGTTAATTGCAGCCCTTAGAGTCCATTGTCCAATTACTTTTGGTCCCTTGAAAAAGAGGAGGCTATGCATTACAGAGCTATAATTCCTAAACCCTTTCTCCAATTTGGATGTGGAAACTCTCATATTGCAGCTGGGAGTGTGCACTTTCAGCCCATATTATATATATAATTGTATTTCTGAACATGTTTTTGTAAACAGCTAAAATAACAAAACTTGTGTCACTGTCCAAATATTTCTGGCCCTAACTGTACATATCATTTGTATGTGTGTCAGTAATGACTGTCGTCAACATGTAAGTGCTTGTTGTTTGGCCCATAGTGATGTGATGTGAGCTGAGTGTGCACATGTCTACATGGGCATGGCCAAACCCACTGTTTTGTGGCCATGACTGAGACTTTGACACACACAATTGGGCCATTAATGTTGTGTGTGCAGACCTATGCTGTAGCTGAAGGGGCTACTTGATGGAATCTTGTCTAGTACAACACAGTGTAACAAATGTTACCATCTATAGTGACACATCCATATCCATACAGAGTAATGTACAGATGCACATGACCACACAGGGCTAAGGTGGTGTAGTGGGCATGTGGCAATATACATTTAGGGTCAGGGTAATGGATGTCTTGGAAATCCAAACAGCATTGTGTGACAGCCTATATGTCACACAGCATGCTGAGACTTACTATATGTGTCACGGTGGGCAATACATAACGTACATGTTAACTTCAGCCTTATTATCCAGCTATGTGTCTTGATAGACTGATATGCTGGCAATGTTAACATCAACAATGGCAACATATAGTAGAGTAGACTGTACTCTCATGTTGCATATCGCAGACCCTGCAGATGCAGAGGGATGAAGCCTCAACATCAGGTGATCAGGGTATCTATCTGACAGGCTACACTTCCATGTGTTGCTAAAGCCTTGTTTTTAGTTTGGATGAGGGATGTGTGTATCACAACTACTCGCCACGCAGCCTCCTAATCCCGGCCCAGATGGTTTCAATGCACCCTGAACACTTGTACTTAAGGTCCGCCACCTTCTTCTGCATCTGCTCCACACCCAGTCTCCTCAGCAGGGACCTCTTCACTTTACGCAGGATGGCCTGCTTGTGGAGATGTGGATGCTGTTGGCACCAATAATCCCAGCTGTCCAAGATGTTAAACAGAATTAGCAGCTCTGGCTCGCCGGATACTGCAGATCTCTGTCCTGACGCCATCACTACCTCTGCAGGGGAAGGGAAAGCACCTGGAAGGCAGGGCCCAACGTGACACTACGACATGACGTCATTGCGCACGCTGGTTACGCCGAGGAGACTTGAGGGACTGCACAAGTTAAGATGCAACAGAGTTGTGTGCCTTTCTGGGATGCCGTAACGTCACCTCAATACATGAAGAAGGAACCGCAGGGTGACAGACGTGCGTGGCAAATGAAGGACATACATGCGTTACAATTTACTTTCTGGTAGCATGTGCTTTGTGATTTGTGTATGGTGAACATGTTGCTTTTCACATTTCAGCCAACAGCAATAGTTGGCTTAGTACACATATATTTCAGGGTATGTTTGTATACACCAATGTACATTTTCGGCCTTTATACATTTCTTCCGGACGGCCAATCAGCATACACGCAGTATCACTATGATACTCGTACTTTGCCTTTCAACACAATTTTGAAGACGAAAAAGATGAGTCTGGTGAAGAGCGCAAACATCATCAAATATGGCGCCTTAGCCATGGTCAGCCAATGGGAATGTAGGAGCGGCCACCAATCGCGGCAGACGGGCGCGCCGAACAGAACGCTCAGGCACGCCCCTGGAATTGCTTCCAGATGGTCTGAGCTCGCTTTCTATATCGCTATCGCCCAGTCACACGCCATGTTGCACAGGAATTGACTGGTGGTTACCGCCTGATTTCACTGCAGTGCAGGACGATCAGGCGATGCTCCACCGAAGATTTGTCACCGTTAAATCGCCCTTTCTCACGCCACTATGCACAGGAGATGTCGTTTCCACATTGCCGAATTATGTAATTGCCAACGAAATGGCCGTCGATATTGCCGCGTGTGACGGTACCTTTAGATTCTCAAAAGCCGTTAGCCATTAAAAAGTATCTATGACGACTTCCGGTTCCGGCCCCTCCATGTGCGGACGCGGCTGATCCCGCTCCGCTCCCCGCCTCGGCAATCCGCCACCATCAGCCTAATACTGCACTCCAGGGCTGCCCCCTGATTAATCATCAGACCGGAGGAAACCGCCGCGAACCCGGTAAGCTCCGCCATGTCCACAATGGATCGCTACATTACCAGGAATAAGGAGGGAGAGAAAGGCGGGACGCCATGTGCAGGCCGCAATGATGGCGCGGTCTGCACACAGGACACAAGGGGGAAGACACAGGACGGCGATACAGATCATGTGACTGGGAATAGGGAGACCGAGACAGGAGGTGAAGGATCAGAGTGGAGACCAGAGGGTTCCCAGGAGAAAATCCCAGTGAGGAGGAATGGAAACCCCCCAGGACTGAGACCACAGGCAGTGGAAGTCCTATGTGACCAGCAACAGCCCCAGAAACAATCACAGTCTCAAGCTGCAGCTACAAGTAAAGTGCAAAGCCAGCACACTTCTGATGCATGGGCAGAGGAGGCAGGAGATAGCTGGGGATTCCAGAGATTGGACTATAAAAAACTGGCTAAAGAAATGGCTGTGCATTTGGCTGAAGAGTTTAAGGTCACAGTGGCAGAGATGGTGGCTGCATCCACTAGAGACTTGTCTGTGAAAGTGGAGACACATGAGCAGCAGCTTCTTGAGGCTGAATCTAGAATTGGAACAGCAGAAGACAGGATTCAGGAGCTTGAGGAACAGCTTCTTGCCTTGCAAAAACATGCTGATTACACACATAATAAGTTGGAAGACATTGAAAATAGAACGAGACGCAGTAACTTAAAAATGGTGGGTCTCCCAGAGTCTGTCCCTGTTAGTCAACTGGAAGAAATCTTCGAGGTTGAACTGCCTAAAGCCCTGGGTCTTTCCCATAGATGCAAAACAGAGCGCGCCCATAGAATAGGTCCACCTAGGGACGATCAGGGGACGACTGAAGCCACGAAACACCTAGCCACGAAAGCAGCGTCCAGAGAGCCCAATAAATCCAGGCACGCCATAGCAAAATTTTTGAACCACAGGGACAAAGAAGAGATTCTTTGGGCATATAAAGCAAAAAAACACCCTCTTATACTACAGGGACATAGAGCTCTGGTCTTTGCGGACTATTCTGTAGAAGTCACACGTCGCAGAAGGGCATTCAGTGAGACATGTTCGTTGCTGCATAAAAGAAATATCCGCTTTCAGCTGAATTTTCCTGCAACCCTACGATTCAGATCTAGAGAGGGTGTCATGTTGACCTTCTCCGATCCGGAGGAGGCAATGGCTGCTGTAAGGGATAATACGACCTCTCCAAGAAGATCTGAGTCACCAGCACGTACTAGTAGGAGGTCACCTGCGAAGCCTACGCCTGCGCTAGATTCTGATACTGAAATAGACGGAACCTCGGTGAGATCATATAGACTCAGGTCATACTCCCTATTGAATGATGAGGCGCAAAAGGGAGCAACGCCGGGTAATCCAAAACAACAGAGACAAGCCGGAAATAGATGGCAAAGGAAGAAATGATATAGGAAACATTTAAAATGGACAAAACCCACCGACGGCTGAAATCGGCGGATTTGCAGCGGATATCCTGAAGGAAGAGAAATACTGTTCTGGCTGCACTACACTACAAGATAGAAAGTAATATATTGTCACCCCCCCCTTCTCCTCCCCCCTCTCCCCCCCTTTTGTTATTTTCCCCCTTTAACCCCCCCCCCCCCTTTTTTTTTTTTTTTCCTCTTTCTCTTCCTTTAACTAAGATTATCACACAGGAACTTTGCTGCATTGACGCATACGTACTTAAAAGACCCTTATTCAGCACTGAACTCTGGTGTGGACGTCCGACAATGGCTACTCTAAGGTGGGATCCACTCAAACGCTTATAGAAGCTATCTGATTATCCATGATTGCAGAGGACTTGAGAGAGACGGTGGGAAGTGGGATGATTATTGGATATATCCTCGAGACATGTCCCTTGGGCAATTTGATTACATGTTCTACAGGGGATGGTCGTCTATTGATGATTAATGTTTATTTGGGCAGTATGGAGGAGTTATGATGCTTCCTCATTAATTGTTATCAGAGGTGGCGGGGGCTGGGGCGGGGGGGAGCTCCCTATGTGGGGTGCACTGGAGGACGTAAGTGAAGTCACCGACTTTTTGATGAAAGGTGTTGGAGTGATTTGGGGATGGGAAAATGGGAAGAAGGGGGGGAAAAAAAGGGAATTATCCTTAGAATTGAGTCTCTAATAAGCCACAACATCAATGTCTGCCACACCTCATTCACATTCGCATCAGGCGATAACAATCACTTTTGGATATTCACTATAAGGAAATTTTGGGCCCTATGTGGGGAGGCTTCTGATGGTTAGGTGGGTCTCCTGGAATGTTAAGGGTCTGCGCTCCCCAGCAAAGCGCATGATGGTCTTGCGCCACCTCAAGAGACTACATGTAGATATTGCTCTGCTCCAGGAGACCCACTTGGCTGAGGAGGACTTTTTCCGACTCAAAAAGCTATGGGTAGGCGAGGTCTATGGTTCGGGAGCAGTAGGAAAAAAGGCGGGAGTTTTAATATTGATACATAGGTCACTGGCTCACTCACTATTGTCCACTTCAAAAGATAAAGAAGGTAGATTAATACAATTAACGTTACAAATTCAAAACGACACCTTTATTATTTACAATATTTATGCCCCTAACGAGAAACAGAAACCTTTCTTCCAATATTTACAAAATTCATTGCTCCTAGACAATGGGAATAATAGAATAATCGGTGGAGATTTTAACATGGTCATGAAAGAGGAGGAGGATAGACGCACTGCATCCCAAACCCAGTTGAGAAGACAGGCAGGGGTTAGATCAAAGGATCGCAGTGTTTTGGAAAGCTTAATAGAGGACACTGGGTTATTAGATGCATGGAGAATTTACCCACTTCTCGCACGCCCATGGGTCGTGGTCCAGATTGGATATGTTCTTTGTATCCCCCAATAATCCAACAAATGACAGATATTACAATTGAGGACATGCTGATCTCGGACCATAGCCCGTTGGTGTTAGAGACCAGGGACAAATTTGAAAAAGGCTCCGATTATTTATGGAGATTCCCCGACACGTTTGTCAGAGAAGAAAATTTTGCTAAACTACTGGGTGAATGGTGGTCGAATTTCTCTTCCGACAATCTGGAACATAGATCAGATCCAGCTTTATACTGGGAGACAGCGAAAACGGTGCTGCGAGGGCATATTATGGCCTATAGCATGAGGATTAAACGACAAATCAAAGACAAATTTGTCCAAACCAGTCGAGAGGTAAGAGATGCGTTCACACGCTATCAATCCACAATGATGGCTCCTGATAGAGAAAAGTGGCAACAGGCAAAGAGAGATTTTGATGTATGGGCGGGAAAACGAGAAGACATTTACAAAAACCGATTGGAATTAGATCTCCACAAATATGGGGATAAAGCGGGGCGCTTATTAGCAAGACTAGCTAAGGGTAGGCTTAAGCCCTCCCCTATACAAGCGATAGTGGATACACATGGCAACATTTGGCATGAACCCAAGGGTATTTCCCGAATACTGGGCAGATATTATGCTTCACTCTATACGGAGACCAATACTGACGACTCAGATAGCCTTGCCTGGTTGGGTGGGATTACACTGCCAACTGTTTCCCAAGAAGACACTCAATTTCTTAACAGCCCAGTCACGATTGACGAAATTGAGATGGCTATAAAACATTTAAATACGGGTAAAGCGCCCGGCCCAGACGGCTATAATGGTGCTTTCTTCAAAACCTTGAGGGAGCAGATCTCTCCGGTGTTGTGTGACCTATATAATGCAATTTTGCGTGGGGCGCCTATACCGGAGAGAATGAATTTGGCTTATATCAAACTAATAACTAAACCAGGAAAGACGCCTACAGACCCAGCAAATTATAGACCGATCTCTCTAATAAATCAAGATTTGAAGCTCCTCTCCAAAATTCTGGCTGACAGATTGGCGGTGGTCCTACCCAAACTAATACCCACACATCAGGCGGGCTTTGTTAAGGGGAGGTCAACAAATACAAATATCAGAAAAGCAATGCTTATGCTCGATGTTATGGGACGGAAAACGAAGATGAAAGGTGGTAACCCAGCCATGATCACTCTTGACGCTGAAAAAGCATTCGACAATGTCAGATGGTCATGGCTTGCTAAAGTGCTTGACTCCATAGGTCTACTAAGCCCCTTTCGGAAATATATTACTGCACTATATAGTAACCCAAAGCTTGTATCAATACCCCAGGTTTTCTGTCGGATTCCTTTACTCTCCAAAAAGGAACGAGACAAGGATGCCCACTATCGCCCCTTCTTTTTAACCTGGCTATAGAACCTCTGGCATTATATCTGGAACGCCATAACGCCTATGAAGGTTTTAGGGTAGGGGATGCTGAAATTAAGCTCTCACTTTTCGCTGACGATATCATCCTATATGTTCAGAACCCCGAAAGAGACCTTCCAGATATATTGGCAGACATTGAGAAATGGGGTAGATATTCGGGTTTCTCCCTCAACAAAGATAAATGTGAAGTCCTCTTCATAAATCAAGAAAATGGAGAACGGCAGGGGGATAACTTCTGCGGATTACCAATAGCGAAAACTAGCCTCAAATATCTGGGGATACACTTAGCCAGATCCAGTGGGTTAACATATAGACTCAACTTTTTACCGATCATTACGAAGATAGAGCAGGAATTGGCAAGATGGGAAGGGCTGCCGCTGTCTCTGATGGGATGCTGCCATCTACTTAAAATGATGAGCTTTTCAAAACTGCTCTATCCTCTCCAGACCATACCTATGCTAATGAAACATACTGACATTATAAGAATTAACAAAGCTTTCACAAAATTTCTATGGAGAGGTAAGAGATCTAGGCTAGCCTTTAGGACCTTAATACAGCCCATGCAAGAGGGGGGACTGCAGCTCCCTGATGTTAGGGGATATAACCTAGCATGTATCTTACGTAATGTATTGGACTGGGTTAAGGGAACAAGTAAGTTTTCAGATTTGGAACTAGAGGGAGAGTGGGCTAAGCCCTGGGATTTGTCTGCTTTGCTGCATTCTCCGTTATCCTGCCTTCCGGCCACTTTGAAAAACACAGTAATATATAGAGATACCATCATAACGTGGAGAGAGGTCAGGAAAAAACTTAAACTGGCATGGAAAATCTCCAAACGACTTAATCCGTGGAGTTGCCCAGCCTTTAGGTTAGGCCGTGAAAACTCTCTTTTTAAAACTTGGAAAGAAAAAGGCGTCAATACACTAGAAGACCTTATAAATTTTGAGGGACGGAGGTGGATGACGGAGAAGGAAGTACTGACTGCTTTCAATTTACCTCAAATTCAGGTGATACAATATCGTCAGTTGAACCACCATCTCCTCTCACACCTGCTCTCTGGAGAGGTTGATAATAATCTTTGGTCCGAAATACTAACTATAAATGAAGGCGATGTATCCATCACTTCATTGTATGCCAAAATACAACAAACTTTACGCCCGCAAAAGAGGAGAGGGTTTTTCAACAAATGGCGAAAACACATTAAAGATCCCGAACTCGCTCAAAAAATTTTAGAGGGATGGGGGCTTATGCGACGGTACATAAGTAATGAGAGATGGAGAGATTCCCAATTCAGGATTATGCATGGGACCATCCAGGGTTTTAATATTCCCCCTTCCCAGGCCAACCAAAAGAGATTGACTCACTGCCCAAAGTGTAAACTTGAGATGACGGACCTGGAACATGGTCTTTGGTCCTGTCCTGACACACAAGAATACTGGAAGAGGGTGCTAGTCTGGGCTAAAGAGTTGTGTGGCAATATGGAGGGTTTAGACCCTTACGTTGGATATTCCACTATCAGACGGATTCTGGGGCCCACAGACACCCACATATCCTTTGGCATTATATTGCGATAATAGCTAAAAGACTTCTTCTCCAACATTGGCTTAACGACAAACCCCCAGACCTAAAGCAGCTCAAAATGCTGATGCGCCATACTTTGACGCTTGAATCGATGGATGTGATACGCAATCTGAGTAAACTAGCCAAGAAATTTTTCTCCAGATGGAGAGTTTTCATCGAAAAAGAATTTTCAGATGGTGAAATAACTAATTTCATGTTACCCTTCCGTTCGTCGGTGTGGTACGCAGAAGGAGAGCTAGGAGGGACGCTTGGTAGACTGAGGTGTGGCGTTTGAGAAACTGAAATGAGATTGGATTTGCTATATCCCTATCTCAATCTTACTCTTTAGAGAGCACAAGACATAACATGAGCAATGGATAATTTCCAGGGTGGGTAGGGAGGGGGGTTATTAAGATATTTGTTGTGAATTTGTACCTTGTTGTATATGATTGACTACAGAAACCAGTGTTTGCATTGTGAACATTAATGTTGGATATGCTTATCCTAATATTTTGGAAATGTTATAATGTTTAAAACCCAATAAAAATATGGTTCAAAAAAAAAAAAGTATCTATGACTCTAAAGACCCCATCACACACTACGATATCATTAACGATATTGTTGCAACGTCACTGGATTGGTGACGTTGCAGTGATGTTGAAATGACATTGTTGAGTGTGACATATACCAACGACCAACGATGAGGTCGTTCATCGTTGGTAAATGACCTGGACCATAAATTTATTGTTGGTCTTCCGCTGGGCGCCCAGCATCAGCGTGTGTGACAGCGGGAGACCAATGATGAACGAGCTCCTAGTGCTGCACAGCAAGCGCTGGGAGCTGGTAGCCAGTGTAAACAGCGGGTAACTAAGCGCCGCGCTCTGCTTAGTTACCCACTGTTTACACTGGTTACCAGCATTCTTGCTGGTCCTGATCGCTGGTGAATCTGCCTGTTAGACAGCTCACCAGCTGTTACAGGCTTAGTTGGCGCTGACCTTTCTGGATGCTGCTGTGTATGTGTTTATCTTTAATGGCCACTTTACACGCGGCTACATTTCTAGCTTATCCACAGGTAACTTACTGGCTGCAGTGAAATCATGGAGACATTATTCCATTTGTACACAGCAACAAGATAGAACCATGTCTCCATGATTTCACTGCAGCCAGTAAGTTACCTGTGGATAAGCTAGAAATGTAGCCGCGTGTAAAGTGGCCATTAGAGCTGCATGGTTGATGGTTGTGAAGGTCCTGGGCCTCCTGTGTTGTGCTCCAGAACTGCATTCACTATGAGGTTTGGCTGCCGGTTGAGAGGTTAATGTGTGACTCACCTGGGCTCCCCTCCCCCTGCCCTTTAAGTAGCCTTTCCTTCGACCAGGTGGTGCTGCTGGTAGAGTCTCACTCTATACTTGGAAGCAGTGCTGTGCTGATCTGTGTGTTTATGTTGCTGAAGTCCTTTCCTTTGGTGTTGCTGTATCCCAGTTCTGGTGAGGGGGAAATAGCGCAGGACTGGTGGAGGAGTTTTAGGAAGAGGCTGGAAGCCAGAACCTTCTCACCTTCAGAGATACCTTCGGGATTAGGGCCATTCAGGGTTGCTAGACTAGGGTCAGACTAGTCTTCCCTGGTCACCCTGCCCATACCTGCCATTCCCTCATCAGCATTCTCACTACACCGTGACATTATCAGCAGCCCATACCTATTTCCTTGAGACACTATGTCTCCGACTGCCTCAGCTGATGCATTTTCTTGTCTGATGCAGACCATCTTTGAAGAGGTAACTGGTTTGTGGACTCAGGTAGTGCAACAGCTGCAGCAAGTAGTGGGATTTCTGAAGTCGGCTCATGCTCAGGTAATGCCAGAACCAAGGTCTCTCTTCAAGATAGGTTTTCTGGGGGAAGAGACACATTTTTCGTTTTCCGTGAAGCCTGTAAGCTGTATTTCAGGCTCTGGCCCCATTCATCGGGAAGTGCCGTCCCGGCCAACTCACCATCATTGCGGTCGGTTAACGGGTTTTTTGCTGCTCTGGCTCGGGTGTATGGTGAACCAGATAGGGTGACCTTTGCTGAGTCTAATCTCCGAAAACTCAAGCAGGGCACACAAGCTGTGGAGGAGTACTGCTCGGAGTTTCGTAGATGGGCGACTGACACCCAGTGGAATGACCCAGCCCTCTGGAGTCAGTTCTGCTTGGGTTTGTCAGCTAGACTGCAAGACACCCTGTTTCAGTACGCCGCACCTGAGTCATTGGAGGCTGCGATGTCCCTAGCCATACGGGTTGACAGACGCCTGAGGAAAAGAACGAAACCTACTGTCTCCTGTACCTATGCCTGCTGAGAAAACTATACCCGATGTACCCATGCAGTTGGGGGCTGTAGGTTCTCGTATTAAATCTCCTGTGGCTACTGGTCACCAAGTAGGCGGAGCATGTTTTTTCTGTGGAAAATATGACCATTTTATTAAAGTTTGTCCAGTTCGCTCCAAGACCACGCAGTCTCAGAAGCAGCCTACTTCGGGCCGTTTAGAAGGAGATGATACCTTTATTTATAAACTTCTACAATAAACACATACAATACAGAGATAAAACCTGAGTGCACAGAGAAGTGGGAAGAAAGCAACTGACCTTAATACGTGCCTCCCTCCAAACACCTGCCTACCAGCGGAGGGCGGCACCCTAAATAACACAATGGCGCCCCCACTCGTCGGTGGCTGACCCTGTCAAACCCTGACCTTGCCCTGAGAGTCAGGAGGTAGTGCTCCCCCCTAAGATGATAACCCCCAGGTCATAGATATAACTGGTTGACCGGTCAAATTCTGTGTCTCAGTGTTAAAACAGAGTGTCACCATCCATTAAATTAGCTAGCTCTCATATCCAGATGCAACGAGGCGTGTGGGGACGAGCACACCATCCATTTAGCTAAGTATCCACATATTTCTATATCTGTGTTACCAGTCTGGGCGGTCTGGTCATTGCATATGTGACCACCTGATATATTGTGTGGGATACACAGTATAGGGGTATTCCATCAATCTATTATCTAATCATGCATCTGGATATGAGAGCTAGCTAATTTAATGGATGGTGACACTCTGTTTTAACACTGAGACACAGAATTAGACCCATGTAACTAGGTGCCGGAGACCTGTCAGGCGATGTCCTGCATCGCCTCTGGGGTTTCCAGACACCCCGGCGGCGATGCCGCCTGACAGATCGCCAGCACGGGGCTGGAGGTGTCGCCCCGTCTAAATGGGGCGCGGCGACGCTGGCGGGGTCGGCAGGAGCGTGCACGTCGCCGGCGACATCTCCAGCCCCGTCGCCCCGTGAAGAAGCAACCTAAGAGCTGCATGGTTGATGGTTGTGAAGGTCCTGGGCCTCCTGTGTTGTGCTCCAGAACTGCATTCACTATGAGGTTCGGCTGCTGGTTGAGGGGTTAATATGTGACTCACCTGGGTTCCCCTCCCCCTGCCCTTTAAGTAGCCTCTCATTCCACCAGGTGGTGCTGCTAACAGAGTCTCACTCTATGCCTGGAAGCCATGCTGTGCTGATCTGTGTGTTTATGTTGCTGAAGTCCTTTCCTTTGGAGTTGCTGTATCTCAGTTCTGTAGAGGGTGGTGAGGGGGAAATAGCGCAGGGCTGGTGGAGGAGTTTTAGGAAGAGGCTGGAGGCCCGAACCTTCTCACCTTCAGAGATACCTTCGGGATCAGGGTTCCTAGACTACGGTCAGACTAGTCTTCCCTGGTCACCCTGCCCATACCTG
The DNA here is from genome assembly GCA_033576535.1 of Allobates femoralis. Taxonomy (NCBI): domain Eukaryota; kingdom Metazoa; phylum Chordata; class Amphibia; order Anura; family Aromobatidae; genus Allobates; species Allobates femoralis. Next base: position 232,227,153 of record JARQOC010000006.1, read on the forward strand.
CCATTCCCTCATGAGCATTCTCACTACACAGTGACACCAGTGATCAGATCACGATGTTCCAGCGATCCACATTGTTGGTGGGATCACTAGGACATTGTAGTGTGTGACAGGGCCTTAAAGGGATCCGGTCACCTTCAAAACGCCACCTAAGGCTGGCTTCACATAGCATTTTTGGGCTGTTCGTGGGGATCCGTGTGTTGCCAGGATCCCCACGGACAGCCACGGATCCACACGGATCCCTGCAATTGGATGGCAAATAGCCATCCGATCCGTTGCAGGATCCATGTGGATCCTGTTCTCCCTGCCTGTCCCTGCTTCTTCTCTATCTGTCCCTGTCACTCCCTGTCTCTCCCTGCCTGTCCCTCCTCTATCGCTGCTCTCACACTCCTCTATCCTCCCCCCTGTCCTCTCCCCTCCCGTATGTGAAGAAAAAAAAAATCCTCCCAGAGGATACTTTACCTTCCGCTGGCTCCATGCGACAGTCTCCTTCTGGTGGCTGCAAGGACCTCTCGTGATGTTAGGCTGCCTTCACACTTGCAGATGCATCTGCAGCGTTTTGCAGATGCATCTGCAAGTATCAGCATGCAGACCGCGGTCCCTATGTTTATAATAGGGCGCACCGCGGTCTGAATGCTCTCATTGATTCCTATATGTGAGCCGTAAGCAGGCGTATGCCTGCTGACAGATCACACACTCCCGCCCCGCACCTTGGACGCAACATCTCGCGTCCATAGTGCGGGCGGGAGAGTGTGATCTGTAAGCAGGCATACGCCTGCTTACGGCTCACATATAGGAATCAATGAGAGCATTCACACCACGGCCGTGGTCTGCATGCTGATACTTGCAGATGCATCTGCAAAACGCTGCAGATGCATCTGCAAGTGTGAAGCCAGCCTAAAGAGACGGTCACCTGAATAGTCAGGAGACCAGCTCTGTGACATCACCACAGGCCCTTCAGCCACCAGATGGTGACTGTCACATCATACCCGCAGCTGGCGGAAGGTAAAGTATCCTCTGGGAGGATTGTTTTTTTTTTTTTTTTCACATACCGAAGGGGAGAGGACAGGGGGGAGGACGGGGAAGGGGGGAGGACGGGGGAAGGGGGAAGGGGGAGGTCGGATAGAGGAGAACAGAGATAGAAGAGGGAGTGACAGGGACAGACAGGGTTATGTACTGAGCACTGCCTCTGGGCATGCTCAGTACATAATCACGGAGCCGACATCAGATCCGATTTAGAATCGGATCCGATGTCCATAGGCTCCCATTATATAGCCCTACGGACTATCACGGATCCGTGGTGTCTGATTTTAGTCTACTTTAGTTTACTAATTCGGAAGGCTACGGATCGTGCTTAAATCCAGGGGCTGGCTGGCTGCTGTTAGCCCAGGTGGCAGTCCAGCTTGCACAGCCTGAGCAGCGCAGGGGGGGGGATGCTGCTGGCGGCAAGTTACGGAGGGGGCTTTGGTTGTGGAAGCGTGTCTCTCCTCCCGGGGCTGCCTCCACTCCAGTCCCGGGTCCCGCAGCCTCTGAAGTTTGTGCGGTCGCTCTCCCTGATGTGGGCGGACCTGAACTAGGACTGTACCACCGGTCCGGGGGGCAACTGCTTAAATCGGATGGCAAAAGGGACACATCCGAGCACAATCCGAGCCCATAGGGATACATGGGAAGCCAAATCGCATCAAAATCTATTCGATTTAACACGGATAGACTCGGATGCCTCAAAAACGCAGTGTAAAGCCGGCCTAAGCTACAAAATCATGTCCCTGCAGCATCCTATCAGTATTCTCACACTCCTTTCATCTCCTAAAAGCATCCTGTCAAAGTACATAAAAATGATTTTATAGTCAATCATTAGGCATTTTAATTAGTAGGGGCTATATTCTTTAGCCCTTAGGGCGTGTTTGTTTGGTGCCCTGTTTATCAGAAGAATGAAGTATTCATTTTCTAGGCAGGCCCTCCCTGCTCTCCACGAAGCTGGCCGGGCATGAATGACGCGAATTGCGTCATTTTCGGAATCGGGTGACGTCAGTACACCCACGCCGCTTGTTCGGCATCAAGCACCACATTGCGCATGCAGTGCTTGAAGCCGAAAGAGCGGTGTGGGTGTACTGACGTCACCCGATCACGGAAATGACGCGATTCGCGTCATTCATGCCCGGCCAGCATCATGGAAAGCAGGGAGGGCCTGCCTAGAAATTTAATACAAGATCACGCCCATTAGGGCATGATCTTCTGACGAACAGGGCACCAAACAGACATGGCCTAAGGGCTAAAGAATATAGCCCCTACTAATTATAATGCCTAATGAGTGACTATAAAATCGTCTTTATGTACTTTGACAGGATGCTTTTAGGAGACAAAAGGAGTGTCAGAATGCTGATAGGATGCTGCAGGGACATGATTTTGTAGCTTAGGTGTTTTGGGGGTGACAGGATCCCTTTAAGATATTAACATTATACCCTTCCCAACCCGTGACGCAGCATATGTTCGTTCCTGACCTTGGACGCATATGCTGCGTCATCTCTGGTTTCCCTTGCTGCGGCTCTATTAACCGTGGTCACTAAGGGTTTAATAGAGCCACAGCTTAGTGACAACCTATACTTTAGCCCAGGGGGGGTGGCTTAGCCCCCCCCCCCCCGTGGCTAAAGTCGCTCTGATTGGCAGTTTGAAAATGAAACTGCCATCAGAGCGTATCAGAGGGATTCACCCCTCCATAATTGATTGGAGCTCTTCAATCAGCTCTGGAGGAGCGGATCGGCAAGTGCCCCCCCTCCTCAGCCCCCTCCAGCTCCATGACTCACAGAGCCCCCCTATCCCCCCCAACCGCCCACCCCCCTCTATTATTATGTATCTGCTGGCGGGCTGCACTCGTGGGTGCGCCCACCAGTCAGACTCCACGGTCTTCTCCTGGCAGTGCCCCCCCAGGCAGCCCCACACCTCTGGGCCCTGTGTCCTGGCCCCCATCACCTCTTCCGGCGGGCTGCACACGCCGGTGCATCCGCCGCTGCGCCTCCTCTGCTGTCGGTGTGGGCCCTGCCTCCTCTCCTGGCCTCCTACTCCTCATCGGTGGCGAGAGGGAGGTAAGTATGTATGTATGTATGTATGAATGAATTGATGGATGGATGATGGATGGGTGCATGGGTGAATGGATAGATGGATGGAAGTGCGTGCGTGGACGTGTGCGTGCGTGGACGTCTTTGCGTGGATGTGAGCGTGCGTGGATGTGAGCGTGTGTAGATGCGTGCGTGGATGTGTGCATGAGTGCATGTGTGCGTGGACGTGTGCATGCATGGATGTGAGCGTGTGTGAATGTGAGCGTGCATGGATGTGCGCGTGCGTAGATGTGCGCGTGCGTGGATGTGCGCGTGCGTGGATGTGTGCATGGATGGATGTGGACGCGTGCGTGGATGTGAGCATGTGTGGATGTGAGCGTGCGTGGATGTGAGCATGCGTGGATGTGTGCGCGCATGGATGTGTGCGTGGATGGATGTGTGTGTGGACGTGTGCGCAGATGTGAGCGTGCGTGGATGTGAGCGTGCGAAGGATGTGCGCGTGCATGGATGTGTGCGTGCATAGAATTGTGTGTGCGTGGACGGATGTGTGCGTGGACATGTGCATGCATGGATGTGTGCGTGCATGGATGTGTGTGTGGATGTGTGCGTGCATGGTTGTGTGCGTGCATGGATGTGTGCGTGCGTGGATGTGTGCGTGCATAGATGTGTGCGTGTATAGATGTGTGCGTGCGTGGACGGACGTGTGCGTGCATGGATGTGTGCGTGCGTGGATGTGTGCGTGCGTGGATGTGTGCGTGCGTGGATGTGTGCATGGAAGAATGTGCGCATGTGTAGATGTGTGCATGCGTAGATGTGTTCATGCATGTATGTGTGCGTGCACGGATGGATGGATGTGTGCGTGGGTGGATGGATGGGTGCAACAAGGGATCAAGTGTCCTCTTGTAGTCTTTGGGTTCATAGTCATGGTGCACTGTATGACAAATCATTGCCATACAGTGCACCATAACTCTGACCCCAGAGACTGTAGGAAGAGGACACTTGATCCCTTGCTGCAGTCTCTGGATTGAGCAAAGGCGATCGAGCGTCGTGGGACCTTCGTTGTGGACTACGTCGGAGGCGATCGAGTGTCGTGGGGCCTTCGTTGTGGACTACGGCGGATCTTTATAATAAAGATGGAGTCCGAATTTTGTTTGTGTTTTTTTTTCAAATAAAATGATTTTTCTCTGTGTGGTGTATTTTTTTTGACTTTTTACTAGAGATTCCTAATGACCGGGTCTAACATTGGCCTGACATTAAGAATCTCAGGCTTAGTGCCAGCTGCCAATAAAAAGCTGGCATTACCTCCTTTATTACCCAGTTTGCCACCAGCAACAGGGCAACTGGAAGAGCCTGGTTACAGTGCCAGAAAATGGCGCTTCAATGAATGCGCCATTTTCTGGGGTGGCTGCGGGCTGCAATTCACAGCATGGGGGGCCCAGAACGCTTGGGCCTCTCCATGCTGAGGATTCCAGCCCCCAGCTGCCTAGTTGTACCTGGCTGGGCCAAAAATATGGTGGAGCCCCACGTCATTTTTTTTTCCAGAATTAGTTCTAGAAATAGAAAAAATGGGCTTCGCTGTATTTTTGGTTGCCAGTCAGGTACAACGAGGCAGCTGGGGGTTGCTGGCAGTCCGTAGCTGCCAAGTTGTACCTGGCTGGACCAAAAATATGGCGGAGCCCCACGTCATTTTTTTGTTTCTAGAATTAGTTCTAGAAAAAAAAAAACTGAATTAGTCCTTACCGGTAATTCCTTTTCTTGGAGCCTTCCACGACAGCATTGGAGGATGTCGTCCACTCCCTATTGGGGGACAGGAACACAGAGAGGTTAAAAGCCCCTCCCCTTCCTCAGTACTCCAGTGTTTACCATAGCACCCTTAGCCATGGATTACCTGATACAAACCGGATCCAAACACCAACAAGGGGGAAAACTGATGCTGTCGTGGAAGGCTCCAAAAAAAGGAATTACTGGTAAGGACTAATTCAGTTTTTCTCCCTTCGCCTTCCACGACAGCATTGGAGGAATATCACCGATACTCCTCAGGGTGGGACTATTGCCTGTAGGACTTTCCTACCAAAAGACAGATCCCGACTGAAGGACAGATCTAACCTATAGTGGCGAGAAAAGGTGTGGAGGGACGACCACGGAGCCGCTCTGCTTATCCGCTCTGATGAAGCTCCAGTCTGCTCCGCCCAGGACGTAGCAGCAGCCCGAGTTAAAGGAACTTTCAACCCTACCAGAGGAGCAAGGACCTGAGCGACGTAGGCCTCACAGATTACCTTCGTGATCCTGGAAGCGATGGTAGCCTTGGAAGTCTTCTTCCCTGTATTTTTCCCAAAATGCTGAACATACAGGTTCTGATCTAACCTCCAGGAAGCGGTCTCTTGGAAGTAGTGGAGGACAGTCTGACGAACATCGAAGGAGTGAAACAATGGCCTTAGCCGCATTAGCAGAAGATTGACAAAATGAAGGCAGAACCACAACCTGGGACCGATGGAAAGCCGACACAACTTTCGGAAGAAAAGATGAATGCAAACGAAGCGTAATGCGAACAATAGACACCACGAAGCATGGAGTCCGGACAGAGAGTGCCTGCAGTTCTCCAACTCTGAGAGCAGAAGTGATGGCCACCAAAAACGCCACCTTGTGAGAGAGACGTAAGGGATGCAGCAGACAAGGGTGCAAAGGGACTTTGAGAAAACCCTTGGAGAACAATGTTCAAATCCCAGGGAGGGACAAAAGGCCGAATCCGGGGACGCCGCCCCCAAGCAGAAGTAAAAAACTGCTTGATCCTTCGATGGGAAGCAAGATCCTGGGAAAAAGCACCCCAAGTGCCGACACCTGGACTTTAAGAGTGCTCGGCCGAAGCCCCAAATCCAAGCCACGCTGCAAAAATCCAAGAGTTGGACCACATTAGGATGATGCATGGCCAGGATGGAAGGAGCACACCAGGACAGGAACCGATTCCAGCCCTCCCGTAAATAGCGTGCGTCACAGGCTGCCTGCCCTGCCGAAGCGTGCGGATCACTGCCCGGGAGAGACCCTCGGTCCTCGGGATCCCGGCCGCAACAGCCAGGCCACCAGATTGAGCCACTGAGGGCCCGGGTGAAACAGAGGACCCTGGGACAGTAGGTCGAGATTGTGGGGCAACACAATCTGTCCCTCCAGGCACAGGTCTCGGACAGCGCTGCACCACACCCGTTTGGGCCACAGGGGAGCCACCAGGATAGTCGTCACCCCCTCCGCCCGAATCTTTTGCAACGTCTTGGAAGTAGCGGGATTGGAGGAAATGCATACACCAAATGGAAGTCCCAGGGATGGGCAAAGGTGTCCAGTCCCTGAGGAAGGTCCGACCGCGTCAGGGAGAAAAAGGTCGGCACTTTTGTATTCGAGCCCGAAGCGAACAGGTCGATCGAAGGGACACCCCACATGTCCGTAAGAGAGCAAAATACTTCCGGATGGAGGCACCATTCTCCTGGGTGGACCTCCGTACAGCTCAAGAAATCTGCCTGTACATTGACCATTCCCTTCAGATGTACTGCCGAGGAGGAGAGAAGATGGCGTACTGCCCACAAAAAGATCAGTCTTGCCAGCCCCTGCAAGTGTAAGCCTCGAGTACCGCCTTGGTGCTGCAAGAAGGCAACCGTAGTCACGTTGTCTGACAGGACCTTGACATGATGACCCCGGAGAACGTGAGCTGCAGCATGAAGCGCTTCCTCCACTACCAGAAGTTCCCGTAAGTTTGAAGACTGGCGATTGACCGAGCGACTCCAAATCCCCTGGAACGGTGTGCGATCAACCATCGCGCCCCAACCGGAACTGCTGGCATCAGTGGTAACGGAGGTCACAGGAGCCTGCAGCCAGGCCACCCCTGTCCGAAGGTGTCTGGGATTCATCCACCAGGAAAGCGAGGTTACCACCCGCCCCGGGGTTCGGACCCGCGAGTTTAAGGAATCCCAACGTCTGTTCCAGGAACTCAGTATGTGTTCCTGGAGCAGTAGGGAAGGAGCCTGAGCCCATGTTACTGACTGAATGCAGGTCGTCATGGCCCCTAACAGGGACATTGCTTCCCGCAAGGAGGGCGACCCCCTTGCCCGGAAGCGGGTCAGATTCACGCGGCGCAGAAGCTGATGTGCCGCAGGAAGGAACAAGGTCTGTCTGGAGGAGGCCAGCAAGACTCCCAAAAATTGACGTCGGGTTGCCGGCACCCGTTCCGATTACCGAAGATTGGGCACCCACCCCAGGGACTGAAGAATCTCCAACGTTTTGGAGACCTGTGTGCGCAGAACCACTGCCGAAGGAGCCACCACCCACCAACATGTCGTCTAAATAGGGAAGCACACATATCCCCTGGGTCTGGATGAATGTGATCACTTCCCCCATGAGTTTGGTAAACTCTGGGAGCCAACGAAATCCCAAAGGGCAGCACATTAAACCAACAATGGACGGTCCCGCCTGCCCCGGAGTTCGCGAATCGCAGAAAGCGCTTGTGCTACGGGTGAATGGGGACATGATAATACGCGTTCTGGAGGGTCACAAACAACCTGGAGTAGCGCCCCTGGCCCTCCTCTCCAGGAGGAACCAGGGACCCCACACCCGAATCCAACAGGTCTCTCAGACCCGACAAGACAAATTGTGCGAGAGTCCCCCTGAGGAAGGGAGGGGACTCGAAGACCCGGAGGGGACTGGCTCTCGAATTCCAAGTGCAGACCCTCCCAAATGGTCGAGAGGATCCAAAGGCACGAGGAGATTGCTTGCCACTGTGGCAGAAACCGCAGGAGCCGCCCTGCAATGGGGAAGGCGGCATTGTTTAGGGGGCGGCTGGTGATGCCGCTGCAGGGGGAGCAAGATATTACGGGTCTTGTCCCCTTTCTGGAATGCCCAGCGACCAGACTTACCCTTGCATTTACACTGGGAGGGTTGGCTGCACTCAGGTCGAAAGGACTGCCTCCAAAGGGCTTCTGTTCCGGGAGACACATTTTCCGGTCTGACACCTTTTCCAGGATGTTATCCAATGCCGGACCAAAGACAAAAGACCTTTGAAAGGGGAGGCCACACAGTTGGAGCTTAGACGTGACCTCCCCATTCCACATTGTAAGCCACACTGCCCTGCGAGCTGTTAGCCAACACTGCGCACCTGGCGGATCGACTCAGCAGAGGCATCGGCCAGGAAGCCCAAAGCACGTCTCAGAAGTGGAATGGAGTCCAAAGCTCCTCCCTGGGAGTACCCTGCAGGATGAATTCTTCCAGCAGGGTAATCCACTTAAAGAGAGACCTGGCCACACATGTAGAGGAAATGTTCACCTTTAAAGACATAGCTGCCGCCTCCCAGGAGTTTTTGAGGACACTCTCCATCTTACGATCGAGGGGGTCCTTCAACTGGGAGGAATCTTCAAAAGGCAACGCGGTCTTTATATGCTACCCTGGCCACCTGGATGTCCACCTTCGGGACCTCCCAGACAAAGTCATCACCCTAAAATCCACTCGGATGGGATGAGCAGCCGATGTTCTGGAGACTCCCACTCCCGGCAGATGAGATCCTGGATGACCTCATGGACAGGGAAGCCCAACTGCCGCTTAGCCTTCAGGCCTCTGAACATTTAGTCCTGCACAGAAGAAGGGGATTCCACCACCTCTACTCCCATGGTACTATGGACAGTGTCAACCAATTCACCCATGGACTCCGTGGAAAAATAGTAGTGTCCAGATTCTCGTTTCTGGACAGAGGCAACAGAGGCAATATCCTCGCCGTCCTCTGACGCTGAGCTCTGGCCAGCCTCCATGAGATCCACAGAGTCACAATCCTGGAGCTTCCTCTCTTTCGGAGGGGAAGGCTTGGAAGCTGCAGCAAAAATCGGCAGTGCCAAAATAGAAGCCTGCACCTCTTTCCTAATGGATTGGAGCTCCTCCAGCAGGGATGGGGAGTCCATCCTTACAATCCTGTCAGTCATGGCCGACACCTTGTTATAGGAAGAGGGAAATTTCGTGCCGCAACCACATTTCCTGGACGGGTTTTTGTTCCCTTTCACAAGTGGCCCTTGTCTCCCTATAAAAAAAAAGGGAAGAGAAGGGGATCCCAGCGTGAGTGCAGGGCCTAAATAAGTCTACCCCTTGTGACCACCCCCAGAAACACTTACAAGAGCTGGGGGAACGCTGGGCTCTGCAGAAGCAGAGGTGGAAGCCTATCACCCTCCATGTTTCAGGGATCAGCCTTACCTGGGTGTAGCTTCCGGCGGGTACTTATCCAGAAGTACCGTGCCCCCAACGAGGAACACCTGTTCCCTCCCTCCTCCTGGTCACCGGCCGCGGGCATTAGCGCGCGATAGGCCTGCTGGGTTTCCAGGAGCCGCGCCCAGCCTGCCACAGCCTGTATAGGAGCCGCCCGAAACCGGAAGTGCCATCCCGGAACCGGAAGTGCCCCACTCGAAACCGGAGGCGCCTCAGCGGCACCTCTGATGCATGCCCCAGGGACCGCAGCTGGAGGAGGGAGATGCCGGAGAGCTGAAAGGCCTCCGGCGCTGCAATACACGGCCTGCTTTGCCCCGTAGGACGCAGGAAGGCCGGATGGTCCCACCACGGGAGCCCCGAGAAGGAGGACGAGGCCGCCCCCGACGTCCATCCCTGGCCCGGCTGTAAGTACACCCCAATGCTGCCTCTGCCGGCCCGACAGCACTGGAACCACTACATGCCCCAAGGGGGACAGGAAGACACTGGAGTACTGAGGAAGGGGAGGGGCTTTTAACCGCTCTGTGTTCCTGTCCCCCAATAGGGCGTGGACGACATCCTCCAATGCTGTCGTAAAAGGTGAAGGGAGAAAATGCGCTTCGCTGTATTTTTGGTTGCCTGCCAGGTACAACGAGGCAGCTGGGGGTTGCTGGCAGTCCGTAGCTGCCAAGTTGTACCTGGCTGGACCAAAAATATGGCAGAGCCTCACGTCATTTTTTTTTTCTAAAATAAGTTCTAGAAATATATTAAAAAAAAGGCCTTCGCTGTATTTTTGATTGCCAGCCACGTACAACTTGGCAGCTGGGGGGCTGGAATCCTCAGCGTGGAGAGACCCAAACGTGGGCCCCCACGCTGCAAATTGCAACCCAAAGCCACCCCAGAAAATAGCGCATTCATTAAAGGCACCATTTTCTGGTGATGTACCCCAACTCTACCAGTTGCCCTTGTGCTGGTGGCACACGGGTTCTCCATACACGATATGGTGTCCGCTAACAATTTGAATGGAAAATTAACTCCAAAAGTTAGCGGACACCATGTTGCGTTTGGAGAGCCCCTGTGTGCCTGAACATTGGAGCTCCCCCACAAATGACCCCTTTTTGGAAACTAGAACCCCCAAGGAACATATCTAGATGCATAGTGAGCACTTTGAACCCCCAGGTGCTTCACAAATTGATCCGTAATAAGGAAAAAGTACTTTTTTTCACAAACATTTTCTTTTTTAATTTTTACTGATCAATTAGTGAAGCACTTGGGGATCCAAAGTGCTCACTATGCATCCAGATAAGTTCCTTGGGGGGTTTAGTTTCCAAAATGGGGTCATTTGTGGGGAGCTCCAATGTTTAGGCACATAGGGGCTCCCCATACGCAACATGGTGTCCACTAGCAATTGGAATTGTTAGCGGACACCATGTCCCGTATGAAGAGCCCCTGTGTGCCTAAACATTGGAGCTCCCCCACAAGTGACCCCATTTTGGAAACTAGACCCCCCCAAGGAATTTATCTAGATGGGTGGTGAGCACTTTGAACCCCCAGGTGCTTCACAAATTAATCTGTAAAAATAAAAAGAAAGTTTTTGTAGAAAAAAAAGTACTTTTTCATTTTTACGGATCAATTAGTGAAGCACCTGGGGATCCAAAGTGCTCACTATGCTTCCAGATAAGTTCCTTGGGGGGTCTAGTTTCCAAAATGGGGTCACTTGTGGGGGAGCTCCAATGTTTAGGCACATAGGGGCCCCCGCACGTGACATGGTGTCCACTAGCAATTGGAATTGTTAGCGGACACTATGTCGCGTATGGAGAGCCCCTGTGTGCCTAAACATTGGAGCTCCCCCACAAGTGACCCCATTTTGGAAACTAGACCCCCCAAGGAATTTATCTAGATGGGTGCTGAGCACTTTGAATCCCTAGGTGCTTCACAAATCAATCTGTAAAAATGAAAAAAGAACATTTTGTGGGAAAAAAAAGTACTTTTTCATTTTTACGGATCAATTTGTGAAGCACCTGGGGGTTCAAAGTGCTCACTATGCGTCCAGATAAGTTCCTTTGGGGTCTATTTTCCAAAATGGGGTCAATTGTGCAGGAGCGCCAATGTTTAGGCACATAGAGGCTCCCCATACGCAACATGGTGTCCACTAGCATGGTGTCCACTAGCAATAAAAAGAAAGTTTTTGTGGAAAAAAAAGTACTTTTTCATTTTTACGGATCAATTTGTGAAGCACCTGAGGGTTCAAAGTGCTCACTATTCATGCAGATAAGTTCCTTGGGGGGTCTAGTTTCCAAAATGGGGTCAATTGTGAAGGAGCTCCAATGTTTGGGCACATAGGGGCTCCCCATACGCGACAGTGTCCACTAGCAATTGGAACTGTTATCGGACACCATGTAGCGTATGGAGAGCCCCTGTGTGCCTTAACACTGGAGCTCCCCCACAAGTTACCCCATTTTGGAAACTAGACCCCCCAGGGAACGTATCTAGATGGGTGGTGAGCACTTTGAACCCTCAGATGTTTCACAAATTGTTCCGTAATTATGAAAAAGTACTTTTTTTTTTTTTCACAAAAATTTTCTTTTAGCCTAACTTTTTTCATTTTCTCATAGGCAAAAGAATAAAATGAATCCTAAAATGTGTTGGGCAATTTCTCCTGAGTACAACGATGCCTCTTATGTGGTCATAAACAACTGTTTGGGCGCACGGCAGGGCTCACAAGTGAAGGAGCGCCATTTCACTTTTTAAATGGAAAATTAGCTCAAAAAGTCAAATTGCGCTCCTTCCCTTCTGAGCCCTGCTGTGCGCCCAAACAGTGGTTTATGACCACATATGAGGTATCGGTGTACTCAGGAGAAATTGCCTAACTAATTTTAGGATCCATGTTATCCTGTTGCCCATGTGAAAATGAAAGAATTGAGGCTAAAAGAACATTTTTGTTAGAAAAATTAAAATGTCCATTTTTTCCTTCCATGTTGCTGTAGTTCCTGTGAAGCACCTGAAGGGTTAATAATCTTCTTGAATGTAGTTTTGAGTAGCTTGAGGGGTGCAGTTTTTGGAATATTGTCACTATTGGGTGTTTTCTGTCATGTACACCCCTCAAAGGGACTTCAAATGTGATGTGGTCACTAAAAAAATGGTTTTGTAAATTTTGCTGGAAAAATGAGAAATTGCTGATGAACTTTGAACCCTTATAACTTCCCACCTCCCAAAATTTTTTTTCAAAAATTGTGCTGATGTAAAGTAGACATGTGGGAAATGTTATTTATTAACTATTTTGTGGCACATAACTCTCTGGTTTAGGAGAATAAAAATTCAAAATTGCAAAATTTCCAAAATTTTTGCCAAATTTTTGATTTCTTCACAAATAAACGTAAAAATTATCGACCTAAATTTACTACTAACATGAAACCCAACATGTCACGAAAAAACAATGTCAGAATCGCAAGGATCCGTTGAAGCGTTCCAGAGTTATATATTCATAAAGGGACACTGGTCAGAATTGACAAAAACGCTAAGGTTTTTACGGTCAAAATAGGCTGGGTCATGAAGGGGTTAAGGCCCCGTCACACATAACGACGCACCAGCGATACCGATAATGATATGCCGAGATTGCTGGTGCATCGTTTTCACATCGCTGGTAAGGCCGGTTTCACATCACGATTTAGTGTCTGTCTATGGGATCCGAGTTTGAAGGAGGAACCCACGGACAGGCACGGATCCCTGCAATTGGATGGCAAACAGCCATCCGATCTGATTCTATGCAGGATCCTTGTGGATCCTGTTCTCCCTGCCTGTCCCTGCTTCTTCTCAATCTGTCCCTGTCTGTCCCTCTTCTATCTCTGCTCTCCCTCTCCTCTATCCTCCCCCCTGTCCTCTTCCCCTCCAGTATGTAAAAAATAAAAAAAATCCTCCCTGAGGATACATTACCTTCCGACAGCTTCATGCGACAGTCTCCATCTGGTGGCTGAAGGACCTGTAATGATGTCAAAGAGCCGGTCACCTGACACGTCAGCTGACCGGCTCTCTGACATCACCACAGGATCATCTGCACAGATCGTGACAGTCCCTGAAGGCGCGGGAAGGTAATGTATCCTCAGGGAGGTTTTTTTTTTTTTAACAAACATAGGGAATAGACTAGAGAAAATGATAGGGAATAAGACAGGGAAGAGGTTAGAATAGTGGGAGACAGGATAAAGAAGTGTAGGGGAGGAAGATGCAGGGAGGCAGGAGCAGGGAGGACACGGAGCAGACATTGGATCCGATGTCCATAGGCTCCCATGTCATCGGGGCTCGGATCCGAGGCTGTCCGATTTCAATCTCGGACAGAAAAACGCCGCAGGCTGCGTTTTTGTGTCCGTGCTGAAATCGGACAGGATCGGATGTTGCCAAAATCGGATGGCAAAAGGCACACATCCGATCCGAGCCGAGCCCCATAGGGATACATGGGATTTGATTTTGGATCAGAATGTATCCGTTTTGAAACGGATACACTTGGAAGCTCCAAAATTGTGATGTGATACTGGCCTGAGATGTCAAACAGGTATCTCACCAGTGATGTCACCAACGACTTCAGCAACGATCCAGAATTATACCGAGGTCATTGGGAATTGTCACTCCATAGCGTAGCATTGAGATCGTTGGTGATTGTCCGTTTCAAACACAACCATGCAGTGTTCCCCGCGGGAGCGCAACGACGTAGAAATGACCCAGAGCAGTATGTAACGATCAACGATCTCACAGCAGGGGCCAGATCGTTGGTACGTGTCACACATAACAACGTTAGCGGGATCGTTGTTGCGTCACAAAATCTGTGACGTTAAACGATCTCGTTATGTGTGACAGGGCCTTAAGTATATAATTCAGGATGTGGGAATCTAAGAAGGTGCAACTTTCTTTTTCAGCAGAGGTGAGCTGGTCACTGGCTCTCTAGCCCCGTCGTGTTAACACTTTGGAGGTCTACTAGTAGGGTTGCCAACCATTCAGAAATTCCAGGATAATCAATAAACAAAGGGCACACTTTTGTCCGGTCTGCTAAAAAAGAAAAATCGAAGGGGTCAGATACTTTGTCTCTAAAAACACATATATAGATTATTTTGATAGTAATTAACGACATTTTACAGCAAATGCAGTGATGTCTCATTATCAAAATTACAGGCTGTACATGTACTAAGCACTTATGATTATGATTTATTGATTTTACAATAAAAATATTGTGTTAGTGCTTTAATCTGCTGTCCAGAAAAAAATAAAATGTCAAGGTGGCAACAATGTCTACCACATTACTGGGTGCTTTGTTCTGAAGCCTACGTTTGGCTTGATCCTTGAACGATTTGTCATTTTCAGAGGAGCTGACGCGTATGACGGATATTACCTAGTCTACATAATAGAGCTCTTTTCTCACAGACCAGTTGGGTTACTGTGGCCCCTTTCACATCAGCGGTTTTCGCTGATCGCGGCAGTTGCAGTGAAAAAACCGCAACTGCCGCGATTACCGCATAACGGCCGCACTTGCAGTTCACTTGCGGCAAGCCCCATACAATGTCTATGGGGCTTGCGGTGTGCGGCAAGTGCGGTTTCGGCACTTGCGGCAGGTGCGGCCGCGAAAAAAATCGCGGCATACCGCGTTTTTTTCGCGGCCGCACCTGCCGCAAGCCCCATATACATTGTATGGGACTTGCTGCAACTGAACCGCAAGTGCGGCTGTTATGCGGTAATCGCGACAGTTGCGGTTTTTTCACCGCAACTGTCGCGATCAGCGAAAAACGCTGATGTGAAAGGGGTAATTTATACACTGGTGACACCACAAATTGTGGAGAGAATGAGTTCTTATTGGAAATTGTGAGATAGCTCAGCAGATGCATCTGAAGTGGTTCTGCCCCAGTGCTTGATGCCAAAGCAACCCCACTTCATCAACCATTGTCTACAAATCACCCTGAACCCAGCACGTAGCAGGCCCGTGACAACTGGAAGCCTCCCTTACGCGTGAAATACGGAGCAATAGACATTGTCTGACGCTTTCCCCATTCGGCAAGCTCCAGACAAATGACGTTTACCAAGCGCGTGCCAGTACTGAGGTCGCTCACTATATAGTCACGTGGTACGCACAGACCGGAAGTCTCTGGCATTACCGGGAGTGGCGGTTGGCAAAAAAGATCATTCTTCCGGCGGCTGCTCAGTGAGTGTTCAGTGTGTGTGGTTAGTTGTGGTTGTGCTGGGAAAGAGGGTTCTGCTCATAAATCCTCCGTAGCATCCTCCATCTGTGCCTTGTCCAGTAATCAGCAGAGGGAGAGGCAGAAGCGGCCGCGCAGTTTAGGTGGTCTGTGGAGGATGTACCCTTGGACAGAGGGCACTCCTCGGCTCTACATATAGGGGGTATCTGGATGCACCCCCTCGTCCCATGTACAGGGTCTCTCCTACCACCCTGCCCGCTGCATAGTGTGTGTGTGTGTGTCACATGTTGGCTGCTTTTCCCCTGTCTGCAGGACCAGTAGGGCCATGTCTGGCTATGCTGATGGATGATCTAGGCCCCTTTCACATCAGCGTTTTTTTAAAATTGCGGCAGATGCGGTGAAAAAAACCGCATCTGCCGTGATTAACGCATAACCGCGACACTTGCGGCAAGCCCCATGCAATATCTTTGGGGCTTGCGGTAAGGGTGCGGCAAACGCGGTTTCGGCAGGTGCGGCTGCGAAACAAAATGCTGCTGACTGCGTTTTTTTTGCGGCCGCACCTGCTGCACCCTTACCGCAAGCCCCATAGACATTGCATGGGGCTTGCCGCAAGCGTAGCAGTTATGCAAAAAAAACGCTGATGTGAAAGGGGCCTAAACAGATCCGGACAGCATTTTGCGCTGATCGCGGCAGTTGTGGTGAAAACAACCGCAACTGCCGCAATTACCGCATAACGCCCGTGATCGCGGCACGCTTGCGCCAAGCCCATACAGTGTCTATGGGGCTTGCGGTAAGTGTGCGGTTTTGGCAGGTGCGGCTGCGAAAAAACGTTTTTTTCGCGGCCGCACCTGCCGCAAGTGCCGATACCGCCCCTGCCGCAAGCCCCATAGACACTCTATGGGGCTTGCCGCAAGTGAACCGCAAGCGCGGCCGTTATGCGGTAATCGCGGCAGTTGCGTTTTTTTTCACCACAACTGCCGCGATCAGCGCAAAACGCTGATGTGAAAGCAGCCTAACGGCGGCAAGCCTCATGCAATGTCTATGGGGCTTGCGGTAAGTGTGCGGCAAGTCCGGTTTCGGCAGATGCGGCCGCGGGAAAACCGCGGCTGACCGCTGTTTTTTCGCGGCCGCAAGTGCCGAAACCGCAACTGTGCTGCACCTACCGCAAGCCCCATAGACATTGCATGGGGCTTGCCGCAAGTGCGACCGTTATGCGGTAATCGCGGCAGTTGCGTTTTTTTCACCGCAACTGCCGCGATCAGCGCAAAACGCTAATGTGAAAGGGCATCGCGTCAGTTGCGGTGAAAAAAATGTAACTGCCGCGATTACCGCATAACGGCCGCACTTGCGGTTCTCCTACGGCAAGCCCCATACAATGTCTATGGGGCTTGTGGCAGGTGTGGTGTAGTTGCGGTTTTGACAGATGCGGCCGCGAAAAAACTGCGGCTGACCGCATTTTTTCGCGGCCGCACCTGCCGCAAGTGCCGAAACCACACACTTACCGCAAGCCCCATAGACATTGTATGGGGCTTGCCGCAAGTGAATCGCAAGTGTGGCTGTTATGCGGAAATCGTAGCTGCTGCGTTTTTTTTCACCGCAAATGCCGCGATCAGCATAAAACGCAGATGTGAAAGGGGCTTAAGGCTGCTTTCACATCAGCGGTAATTGCTAATCACGGCAGTTGCAATGAAAAGAAAACGCAACAGCCGCGATTACCGGATAACGGCCTCACTTGCGGCAAGCCCCATGCAATGTCTATGGGGGTTGCGGCGGATGCGGCCGCAGCAGATGCGGCCGCGAGAAGACCGCGTTTTTTTCGCAGCCGCATCTGCCGCAAGTGTGGAAACCACAACTGTACCACACCTGCCACAAGCCCCATAGACATTGTATGGGGCTTGCCGCAGGTGAACCGCAAATGCGGGCATTATGCAGTAATTGCGGCAGTTGCGTTTTTTTCACTGCAACTGCCGCCATGAGTGATTACCGCTGATGTGAAAGGGGCCTAACTGCTACACTTACGGCAAGCCCCGTGCATTCTCTTTGGGGCTTGTGGCAAGTGTGGTATTGCTGCAATCCGGCAGTTGTGGCTGCGAAAAAACCTGCGTTCAGCTGCTGTTTTTTTCGTGGCCGCAACTGCTATAAGTGTCGGATCGTGGCAATACCACACTTGCCGCAAGCCCTATAGAGAATGCATGGGGTTTGCCGCAAGTGCAGCCATTAAGCGGCAGATACGATTTTCTGTCCGGATCTGCTGGATCCGGCCAGAAATGCTAGTTCGAGAGGAGCCTTACCCAAGCGTGATAGCCGCGCAGTAATTCATGAAACAGTCATTGTTGGGTTAGTGGAGCCACCAGACAATCCATGCATTACAATGAGATCATGATCCGTGTTGTATGCATGTTTTACCCTGGACTTAGAGAAACCGCTTATCATGCCCATTACTAAGGACCAGGAACAATTGTTTGACAAATGTTTACCTTCCAAAAATGAAAAATACCGTATATACTCGTGTATAAGCCGAGTTTTTCAGCACAGAAATTGTGCTGAAAAGTGCCCCCCTCGGCTTACACACGAGTCAGTGACGGCTGACTGTGTGGGGCCGGTGTCCGGGGGATGGAGGAGGCAGGGGGAGGCTGTATAGTGAGCGGCCGGTCACGTGGGGCCGCTCATTAGTGCAATGCAATATGCACTGCATCCCCCTGTCCATCAGCGGCAGGGGGAGCCGTGCATATTACATAGCACTGTCAGTGCTCTCCTGCCCCCCTGTGGTAGTATACAGCAGCCCCCCCCCCTGTGAGTATACAGCAGCCCCCCCGTAGTATATACAGCAGCCCCCCCCTGTGAGAATACAGCAGCCCCCCCGTGGTAGTATACAGCAGCCCCCCGTAGTATATACAGCAGCCCCCCCGTGGTAGTATACAGTAGCCCCCCTGTGGGTATATAGAGCCCCCCCCGTTGCTGCCGCACACCTGTAAAAAGAAGATCTTTCATACTTATCCTCCTGCTGTCACCGCGCGCATCCTCCGCTCTTCTTGCTTGCACCCGGCGTCCATCCACGTGACCGCGCACAAATAATGACGTCATTATTTGTGCGCGGTCATATGGATGGACGCCGGGGCCCGGGTGCAAGCAAGAAGAAGAGCGGAGGATGCGCGCGGTGACAGCAGGAGGATAAGTATGAAAGATCTTCTTTTTACAGGTGTGCGGCAGCAACGGGGGGGGCTCTATATACCCACAGGGGGGCTGCTGTATACTACCACGGGGGGGCTGCTGTATATACTACGGGGGGGCTGCTGTATACTACCACGGGGGGGCTGCTGTATTCTCACAGGGGGGGGCTGCTGTATATACTACGGGGGGGCTGCTGTATACTACCACAGGGGGGGACTGCTGTATACCCACAGGGGAGGGGCTGCTGTATATACCACAGGGGGAGGCACTGCTGTATACCCACAGGGGGGGGGCTGCTGTATACTACCACAGGGGAGGGGCTGCAGTATATACCACATGGGGAGGCACTGCTGTATACCCACAGGGGGGGCTGCTGTATACTACCACAGGGGAGGGGCTGCTGTATATACCTCTGTGGCTGCTGTATACTACCACAGGGGAGGCTGCTGTATACTACCACAGGGGGAGGCTGCTGTACACTACCACAGGGGGAGGCTGCTGTACACTACCACAGGGGAGACTGCTGTATACTACCACAGGGGGAGACTGCTGTATACTACCACAGGGGGAGACTGCTGTATACTACCACAGGGGGAGACTGCTGTATACTACCACAGGGGGAGACTGCTGTATACTACCACAGGGGGAGACTGCTGTATACTACCACAGGGGAGACTGCTGTATACTACCACAGGGGGAGACTGCTGTATACTACCACAGGGGGAGACTGCTGTATACTACCACAGGGGGAGACTGCTGTATACTACCACAGGGGGAGACTGCTGTATACTACTCAACTCCAGGGGGAGACTGCTGTATACTACTACTGGGAGACTGCTGTATACTACCACTGGGAGGCTGCTGTATACTACCACTGGGGAGGCTGCTGTATACTACTACTGGGGCTGCTGTATATACCTCTGTGGCTGCTGTATACTACCACTGGGGAGGCTGCTATATACCACTGGGGGGACTGTATACCTGTGCTGGGGTCCACCCTCGGCTTATACACGAGTCAATAGGTTTTCCCAGGTTTTGGGGGCAAAAGTAGGGGGGTCGGCTTATACACGGGTCGGCTTATACACGAGTATATACGGTAATCCTTTTTGCTAAACCCCACCTCTTCATGTTATGACCTTTCTATGCTCCCCTACTTACTGTAGCTATAAAGTCACTGATGTGAATGTGAGATACCAATAAAATACAGGAGAAGAAAAGGGATTTAAAAACCACGCTGCTGTGCACAATAAAAACTGCAGTAAAAATAGAAAATTGTGTGATCTTTATTTCTATGTGTTGCGGCGTATTCCACTCCTTCAGGAAAAATCACAGATGTGCTGGAATGCTCCAAAACATAAATAAAGATCATATCATTTCAACTTTATACTCCAGTTTTTATTTTGCACAGCAGTGTGGTTTTTAAAGGGAACCTGTCACCCCCTTTAGGCATTCTAAACTGTGCCCACCAGCTTTAACATTATGTAATTTGGGTTCTTGTAACCCCACTATGTGCCCAGACGTCCCCTTCATACCTGAGAAATGAACTTTTATTGTCTCCCGCGCTGCATCTTAAAAGGTCCGGGAAGTCTCGTCTGGTGTATCTGGGTCCTCGCCGCCCCCTGACTGCAAAACGCAGCCCGCTGTTTCAAAATTGCAGCCCCTTCTGTGGACAGCCGCTGATTGACAGGCATACTCACGCCTGCACAGTCACCGTGCTTTTACATTGAAGATGCACAGTGACCAAAGTCTCGCGAGACTTCGGGCACTGTAACCAACGATTACCCGAAACGCGTCTGGTGTTTCTGCTCCCACAAGTGGGATTGTGTGATGTTTTTAGAAAAATTTACACCGAATAAAGAAGGATCTGAATAACTTGAGTCTGGCTCCAGGAAAAATCTATTCAAATAAAAGTTAATTTCTCGAGTATGAGGGGGATGTCTGGGCACATAGAGGGGTTACAAGAACCCCAATTACATAATGGTAAAGCTGGTGGGCACAGTTTAGAATGCCCAAAGGGGGTGACACCTTTTAAACCCCTTTTCTTCTGTATTTGATCGACCTCCGGGGACTTCTGCAGCTGTGTCTGCTATATATTCTTCAAGGTGGTAACCTACAACCATTCCAAGAGAGCAACCTGTACTGATATCTGATTTTATACGGGTGAAACCCTATTCTTTGACTTCTTTTTTTTCCAGCTTCTGCAGTGAATATGATAGTTATGAGTGGCTGTATAACCCCTTTTAACCTCATGGTCGTTAGAGATTTTAGCATTTAAGGTGTTAAGTGGGTTTCCTTAGTAACCTGGGGACACGACATAAGCATTTGCCTGTCGGCTGTATTATGTAACACTGACTGGAATTAATACTTTTGCAATGATCAACATGTACTGCAGTTTAAAGGGGGAACGTTTTTACTTGCGGAGAGTTCAAAGCCAAAAGAAAGCTATTTGCATATCATTGCATGGTCTATATGTCTCCTTACACAGGCATGTCACTCTCCACAAGGAAAGATGTTTTAGACTCCAGGAAGAGGCGTCTCACATGGCCAAATCACATCTCCTGCTTTGCAATGAGGAGGGACAACAACCCGAGACGTTTGTGGCAAGGCTCATTATAGGGTCACTACTAAATTAGGGTTGCTCCAATCCAGTATTTTTTTCATATATTTTTTTAAAAAACGTGTTTTCTTCTTCTTTGTTGAACCTGCTATCATCCAATTACTTTTGCTGTATATAGTAATATCACAGTATTGCTGTATATAGCAAATATTATGGTGTTCTATTAAATCAAGCTACAATCTGGCTTTCACAGAAGTACCATCACGACAGGCATGGCAGTCTTCAGCAGCCCCTTGGCTGTCATAGGAACCCATCAGCACTAACTGGGGATAGGACAGAGTGTCGCCCTAGTGCTGTAAATGCCGCTGACACAGATTAACAATAGTATTTAACAGGTTACAGGGGTTGTCCGGGCTTTTCAAAATTCTGTGTATATCTAGGTTGCAAAATGCTAACAGTTTGTAATTTACACCCTGCCATCATTTTGCACTGTTACCTAGATATGACAGTTCGGTGTGTGGAGGAGCAACTCAGCCCCCGTAAAGAGGCATGTTTGTTTTGGAGTCGATTCAACTGAGCGGTCATCTTCTTTAAGCGGCCGTCACACGTATCTATATCGCTAGCGATATTGTTAGCGATCACGTGTACGCGCGATCGCTTACAATATCGTTCACATCGCTGGTGAGCTGTCACACAGACAGACTCGCCAGCGATGTGGAGCCGCGATATCGCTGGTAACTATGGTACACATCGGGTTACTAGGCGCCGCACGGCGCTTAGTAACCCGACATGTACCATAGTTACCATCTCCCAGCATAGGCTCTGCCGCTGGGAGATCGTTCATCGTGGTGTCATACACCACGATGAAGCTGTTTGTTAAATCGTTCATCGCTAGATATGAGGTCCTGCTCTCATATCTGCGATGTCACGATCAAGCGATTTTACATTGTAAAATCGCTTGATTACATGCAACGATGCCCAAACGATATCGCTTAAGCGATCAAAAAGGAGATCGCTTAAACGATATCGGGCTTAAAATGGTAGCGTGTGACGGCCGCTTTAGTCTGCAACACCATGCCGAATTTGCAGCTCTGTGATGGAGATGACCGCTGTTTGCAGTGCTGTGGTGTGTGTGGTTCTCTTTTCCCCCTGTGCCTGTCACTGATGCGATTCCTCCTCTCCATATCTGCCATAGCCGCCCGCTATGTGAAAGTATGAGCTTCTCTGTGTTAGTGCTGCGGTTCATCTACTTAACAGAGGTGACAGTTGTGGCGGATATATAGAGGAGGATCGTATCAGTGATAGCGTAGGCACAGGGAAAGGAAATGACCACGCACACACCACAACATTGCACAGAGCGGTTCATTCTCCTTCACGGAACTGCTGATTTGGCACATGTTGTAGACAGGAGATGACCACTCAGTGTAATGTGGTTCAATCAGCATCTATACACCATGTTCCAAATTATTATGCAAATGTTCGTTCTTTTTGATTTTTCTAAATGGTCAGTACAAATAACAGTCAGTGTAATAAGTCATCACCCGTTAGAGTATACATCGAATTTTATTGAAGAAACCTCCCAATGATAACAGTATAATATTTAAAATGAAAAAAAAACCTCTAAATGCACTGTTCCAAATTATTAGGCATAGTATAGTTTCTAAACATTTGATATGTTTTAAAGAACTGAAAATGCTCATTTGTTGAATTTGCAGTATTAGGAGGTCACATTCACTGAAATAAAAAGCTATTTAACTCCAAAACATCCTAACAGGCCAAGTTAGGCCCCTTTCACATCAGCGGTAAACGCTGATCACAGCAGTTGCGGTGAAAAAACGGCAACTGCCGCGATTATCGCATAACTGACAGCTCACCAGTGATCAGTCCACGATGTGGCAGCGATCCCCATCGTTGGTGGGTTCGCTGTCACATTGAAGCTTGTAACGGGGGATTTAAGTTTTTGTGCAATATCTAATGTATTCATCCCTTGTCCAAGGCATTGCACTATTTGTTGCTTTTCGGCAGCAGAGAGATCCTTTTTCTTTCCCATGTTTTTTGAAAACTGTGGCAAGCTTAAGGTCAAGTACACACGTTCAGTATTTGGTGAGTTTTTTACCTCAGGATTTGTAGACAAAACCAGGAGTGGAGCAATCCGAGGAAAATTCTAATAGAAACACCTGCACCACTTTTGTTTTTAATCATCCACTCCTGGTTTTGGCTACAAAAGGTAAAAAACTCATCAAATATTCAGCGTGTGCACGTGACCTAATATTGTGGAACACCCAGTTTTCATTTTATTGGGCTCATCTGCCAAATTAATTATCACAGGTATCTGAGATTGATTTCAGTGATCCAAAGAACCCTGATGGCCACTTTACACCCACCAACTTATTTGTCCAACTTCTGACCAACTTACTGGTTGCAGTGAAATCATGGACACATTGTTCCATTGTACACAGCCACAAAATGGAACAATGTGTCCATGATTTCACTGCAACCAGTAAGTTGGTCAGAAGTTGGACAGATAAGTTGGTGTGTGAAAAGTGGCCCTGAGACACAAAACCATCAATGGGTTTCATTGACAAAAACAAACAAACCCTATGACACTTAAAACTAATTTGCATAATAATTTGGAACATGGTGTATAGGTAAATGGGAGTGATCCTATTGGGGACTGGGGCAGGCTTGTTGGAGTCTGGTGCATGCTTGTAGGTGTCTGGGTGTAAATGACGACAAGTTGCGACGTTACAGCCAGGCTCCAAAATAAACACGCCTCTTGTCGAGGACTGAGCTGCTCCTCCACACGCCGAATTGTCATATCTAGGTAAGCATGCAAAATGCTTACAGGGTGTAAATTACTAACTGTTGCCATTTTGCAACCTAGATGTAAACATAGATTTTAGGAAAAGCCTGGACAATCCCTTTAACCCCTTCACCCCCGGGCCTATTTTGACCCTAATGACCAGGCCATTTTTGTCAAATCTGACCAGTGTCCCTTTATGAGGTAATATCTCTGGAACACTTCATTGGATCCGAGCGATTCTGAGATTGTTTTTTCGTGACATATTGGGCTTCATTTTAGTATTAAATTTAGGTCGATAATTTTTGCGATTATTTGTGAAAAAATAAAAAATTTGGCAAAAACTTTGAAAATGTTGCAATTTTTGAAATTATGAATTTTTATTCTGCTAAACCAGAGAGGTATGTGACACAAAATAGTTAATAAATAACATTTCCCACATGTCTGTTTTACATCAGCACAATTTTGGAAAAAAAAACTTTTTGGTTCGGAAGTTATAAGGGTTCAAAGTTCATCAGCAATTTTTCATTTTTCCAGCAAAATTTACAAAGCCATTTTTTTTGTGACCACATCACATTTGAAGTCTTTTTGAGGGGTGTACATGACACAAAACACCCAAAAGTGACACCATTCCAAAAACTGCACCCCTCAAGCTACTCAAAACTACATTCAAGAAGATTATTAACCCTTCAGGTGCTTCACGGGAACTAAAGCAAAGTGGAAGGAAAAAATGGTCATTTTAATTTTTCCAACAAAAATGTTCTTTTAGCCTCAATTCTTTCATTTTCACATGGGCAACAGGATAAAATGGATCCTAAAAATTGTTGGGCAATTTCTCCTGAGTACACCGATACCTCATATGTGGTCATGAACCACTGTTTGGGCGCACAGCAGGGCTCAGAAGGGAAGGAGCGCAATTTGACTTTTGGAGCTAATTTTCCATTCAAAAAGTTAAATGGCACTCCTTCCCTTCTGAGCCCTGCTGTGTGCCCAAACAGTGGTTTATGACCATATATGAGGTGTACTCAGGAGAAATTGCCCAACAATTTTTAGGATGCATTTTATCCTGTTCCCCATGTGAAAATGAAAACATTTAGGCTAAAAGAAAATTTTTGTGAAAAAAGTAACCCCATTTTGGAAACTAGACCCCCCCAGGGAACTTATCTAGGTGGGTGGTGAGCATTTTGAACGCCCCAATGATTCACAAATCAATCTGTAAAAATGAAAAAAGAAATTTTTTATGGAAAAATAAGTACTTTTTCATTTTTACTGGTGAATTTGTGAAGCACCTGGGGGTTCAAAATGCTCACCACCCATCTAGATAAGTTCCCTGGGGGTCTAGTTTCCAAAATGGGGTCATTTGTGGGGGAGCTCCAATGTGTAGGCACACAGGGGCTCTCCATATGCGACATGGTGTCCGCTAACTATTGGAATTGTTAGCGGACACCATGTCGCGTATGGAGAGCTCATGTGTGCCTAAACATTGGAGCTCCCCCACAAGTGACCTCATTTTGGAAGCTAGACCCCCCAAGGAATGCATAGTGAGCACTTTGAACTTCCACGTGCTTCACAAATTGATCCGTAAGAAGGAAAAAGTACTTTTTTTTTTTCACACAAATTTTCTTTTTTCATTTTTACAGATCAATTTGTGAAGCACCTGGGGGTTCAAAGTGCTCACTATGCATCTATATATGTTAAGCCCATTTTCTTTTTTCTCTAGGACTAATTCTAGAAAAAAAATGGCGTAGGGCTCCGCCATATTTTTGGTCCGGCCAGGTATAACTACGCAGCTGGGGGCTGGAATCCGCAGCATGGAGAGGCCCAAGCATTCTGGGCCCCCCATGCTGCGAATTGCAGCCCGCAGTCGCCCCAGAAAATGGCGCATTCATTGAAGTGACATTTTCTGGCGCTGTACCCAGACTCTTGCATTGCCCTGGTGCCGGTGGCAAACTGGGTAATAAAGGGGTTAATGCCAGCTTTTTATTGGCAGCTGGCACTAAGCCCGAGATTCATAATATAGGGCCAATGTTAGACCCGCCATTAGGAATCTCTGGTAAATAGTCAGAAAATACACACAGAGAAAAATGTTTTTAGTTGAAAAAAATAACACAAACAAAATTCAGACTCCATCTTTATTATAAAGATCCGACGTAGTCCACAACGAAGGTGCCACGACGCTCGATCGCCTCCGACGTAGTCCACAACGAAGATCCCACGACGCTCGATCGCCTCTGCTACATCCAGAGACTGCAGCAAGGGATCAAGTGTCCTCTTCCTACAGCCTCTGGGGTCAGAGTTATGGTGGACTGTATGACAATGATCTGTCATACAGTGCAC
The DNA here is from genome assembly GCA_033576535.1 of Allobates femoralis. Lineage (NCBI taxonomy): Eukaryota > Metazoa > Chordata > Amphibia > Anura > Aromobatidae > Allobates > Allobates femoralis. Next base: position 232,253,448 of record JARQOC010000006.1, read on the forward strand.
CATGACTATGATCCCAGAGACTACAACAAGAGGACACTTGATCCCTTGTTGCACCCATCCATCCACCTATGCACCCATCATCCACGCACGCACGCTGACATCCACGCACGCACGCTGACATCCACGGCACGCACGCATGACATCCACGCACGCACGCTGACATCCACGCACGCACGCTGACATCCACGCACGCACGCTGACATCCACGCACGCACGCTGACATCCACGCACGCACGCTGACATCCACGCACGCACGCCGACATCCACGCACGCACGCCGACATCCACGCACGCACGCCGACATCCACGCACGCACGCCGACATCCACGCACGCACGCCACTCACGTCCACGCCCTCATGCATGCACACGTCCACGCACACTCACGTCCACGCACACTCATGTACGCTCACGTCCACGCATGCACCCCCCATCCATCTATCCATTCACCATCCATCCATCATCCATCAATTCATTCATACATACATACTTACATACATACATACTTACCCTCTCGATCCACCGATGAGCAGGAGGAGGCTGGGAGAGGAGGCAGGGCCACCGACGGGCAGGCAGAGGAGGCGCAGAGGCAGGGCTGGCGCAGCGGCAGGTGCACCGACGCGTACAGCCCGCCGCAGGAGGTGAGGGGGGGCCAGGACACAGGGCGGAGGTGGGGCTGCCTGGGGGGACCTGTAGGAGGGGGACCAGGCAGTGTTACCGGCGGGCGCACCCGCGGGTGCATCCTGCTGGCATATACTTAATAATAGAGGGGGCAGGCGTTTGGGGGGGACGGGGGGGGGACCCTGTGAGTCATGGAGTGGGAGGGGGGTGAGGAGGGGTGGGCCACTTGCTGATCCGCCCCTCCAGATCTGATTGGAGAGCTCCAATCAGATCTGGAAGGGTGAATCCCTATGATTCCCTCCGATCGGCAGTTTCACTTTTAAACTGACGATCGGAGGGGTCCTGGGCATGGGGGAGTTAATCCACCCCCTGTGGGGTCAACTACAGGCTGTCACAGAGCAGCAGCATCTGTGACACCTGAGTGACCCCACTCACAGAAGCTGCAGCAGCTCAAATCTGCCAGGACGTTGAACAACGTCCTGTGTCGGGAACGGGCCGAAACACAGGACGTTGTACAACGTCCTATGTCGGGAGGGGGTTAAAGGGATCCTGACCCCCGAAAAATGAGCCCCCAGCCCCTTAATACCTTTCCCTGCAGCATGCTAACACCTCTGGTGCCATCCCTTTGTGTGGCCAAAGCGATATTGTAATGTTAATAAAAGTGCTTTTTATACCTTACTAGTAAAAAGGCCCGATGCAATTGCATCGGGAGCAGGGTGAAATGAGTTGTGTGTATACAGGCGGGTTTGTGGGTAGCAGATTATACAGGCCGCTGTGTGGGTAGCAGAGTATAGAGAAGGCTCTGTGGGTAGCAGATTGTACAGGTGGCTCTGTGGGTAGCAGAGTATACAGGTGGCTCTGTGGGTAGCAGAGTATACAGGCGGCTCTGTGGGTAGCAGAGTATAGAGGCGGCTCTGTGGGTAGCAGAGTATACAGGCGGCTGTGTGAGTAGCAGAGTATAGAGGCGGCTCTGTGGGTAGCAGAGTATAGAGGCGGCTCTGTGGGTAGCAGAGTATAGAGGCGGCTCTGTGGGTAGCAGAGTATAGAGGCGGCTCTGTGGGTAGCAGAGTATAGAGGCGGCTCTGTGGGTAGCAGAGTATAGAGGCGGCTCTGTGGGTAGCAAGTGAGGTTTTAAGTATGGCGGCTCTGTGGGTAGCAGAGTATAGAGGCGGCTCTGTGGGTAGCAGAGTATAGAGGCGGCTCTGTGGGTAGCAGAGTATAGAGGCGGCTCTGTGGGTAGCAGAGTATAGAGGCGGCTCTGTGGGTAGCAGAGTATAGAGGCGGCTCTGTGGGTAGCAGAGTATAGAGGCGGCTCTGTGGGTAGCAGAGTATAGAGGCGGCTCTGTGGGTAGCAGAGTATAGAGGCGGCTCTGTGGGTGGCAGAGTATAGAGGCGGCTCTGTGGGTGGCAGAGTATAGAGGCGGCTCTGTGGGTGGCAGAGTATAGAGGCGGCTCTGTGGGTGGCAGAGTATAGAGGCGGCTCTGTGGGTGGCAGAGTATAGAGGCGGCTCTGTGGGTGGCAGAGTATAGAGGCGGCTCTGTGGGTGGCAGAGTATAGAGGCGGCTCTGTGGGTGGCAGAGTATAGAGGCGGCTGTGTGGTGGCAGAGTATAGAGGCGTGCTGTGGTGGTGGCAGAGTTAGAGGCGTGTGTGGTGGCGGCAGAGTGTACAGGCGTGTGTGGTGGTGGCGCAGAGTGTACAGGCGTGTGTGGTGGCGGCAGAGTGTACAGGCGTGTGTGGTGGGCGGCAGAGTGTACAGGCGTGTGTGGTGGCGGCAGAGTGTACAGGCGTGTGTGGTGGCGGCAGAGTGTACAGGCGTTGTGTGGTGGCGGCAGAGTGTACAGGCGTGTGTGTGGTGGCGGCAGAGTGTACAGGCGTGTGTGGTGGCGGCAGAGTGTACAGGCGTGTGTGGTGGTGGCGGCAGAGTGTACAGGCGTGTGTGGTGGTGGCGGCAGAGTGTACAGGCGTGTGTGGTGGTGGCGGCAGAGTGTACAGGCGTGTGTGGTGGTGGCGGCAGAGTGTACAGGCGTGTGTGGTGGTGGCGGCAGAGTGTACAGGCGTGTGTGGTGGTGGCGGCAGAGTGTACAGGCGTGTGTGGTGGTGGCGGCAGAGTGTACAGGCGTGTGTGGTGGTGGCGGCAGAGTGTACAGGCGTGTGTGGTGGTGGCGGCAGAGTGTACAGGCGTGTGTGGTGGTGGCGGCAGAGTGTACAGGCGTGTGTGGTGGTGGCGGCAGAGTGTACAGGCGTGTGTGGTGGTGGCGGCAGAGTGTACAGGCGTGTGTGGTGGTGGCGGCAGAGTGTACAGGCGTGTGTGGTGGTGGCGGCAGAGTGTACAGGCGTGTGTGGTGGTGGCGGCAGAGTGTACAGCGGTGTGTGGTGGTGGCGGCAGAGTGTACAGGCGTGTGTGGTGGTGGCGGCAGAGTGTACAGGCGTGTGTGGTGGTGGCGGCAGAGTGTACAGGCGTGTGAGGTGGTGGCGGCAGAGTGTACAGGCGTGTGAGGTGGTGGCGGCAGAGTGTACAGGCGTGTGAGGTGGTGGCGGCAGAGTGTACAGGCGTGTGAGGTGGTGGCGGCAGAGTATACAGGCGTGTGAGGTGGTGGCGGCAGAGTATACAGGCGTGTGAGGTGGTGGCGGCAGAGTATACAGGCGTGTGTGGTGTGGCGGCAGAGTATACAGGCGTGTGTGGTGGCGGCAGAGTATACAGGCGTGTGTGGTGGCGGCAGAGTATACAGGCGTGTGTGGTGGCGGCAGAGTATACAGGCGTGTGTGGTTGTGGCAGAGTATACAGGCGTGTGTGGTGGCGGCAGAGTATACAGGCGTGTGTGGTTGTGGCAGAGTATACAGGCGTGTGTGGTGGTGGCAGAGTATACAGGTGTGTGTGGTGGTGGCAGAGTATACATGCACCGGCGCTCCTGCAAGGCAGCGGTTAAATAAAATAAAAAAAGATCATGCTCACCTCTCCCCGAGCCCCCGCGGTCTTCCTCCAGGCTCCCGGTGGCTGCTGCAGGCTCCCGGTGGCTCCCGGTGCCTGCAGAGCTCTTCTACAGCAGTTCAGGACCTGCGGTGATGTCAGAGTCACGTGACCCGCGGTCACCATGGAGTAACCTGGTGTCACGTGACTCTGACATCACCGCAGGTCCTGAACTGCTATAGAAGAGCTCTGCATGCACCGGGAGCCTGCGGGAGCCACCGGGAGCCTGGAGGAAGACGGCGGGGGCTCGGGGAGAGGTGAGGAAATGCTTTTTTTTTTTTTTTTTTACAGTAGTGCGGCTGTTGCTCGCGATGACGCTGCGCGTCATCGCTCGCAGTGCCGCTAAGGAGCTTGGGATTCGGCGACAACGCCCGAATTCCCAACTCCCGATTATATAAGTAGATTGCATCATACCGGCTTTACTGCCCCTTTTATGACGCGCACAGGCTCTTGGATCTGTAGCACGCCCATCGGGGCGTGCATAACTAACAAGCAGGCGGTGGGGAGCTGCAGCCAGGCACGCCTTTTGCGGCTTCTCAAATGCTGAGAAGCCGCTGGAAATAAGGTATAAAAAGCACTTTTATTAACATTACAATATCGCTTTGGCCACACAAAGGGATGGCTCCGGAGGTGTTAGCATGCTGCAGGGAAAGGAATTAAGGGGCCGGGGGCTCATTTTTCGGGGTCAGGATCCCTTTAACAATGACAGATGGTGCTGAGCTCCATGCGTGGTTGTTATAGGCAGATGATGGCTGAATAGCACAGCCATCATCTTCCGGCAGAGATGCAGGCTCTGTTTTGCATGATGTACCAGCTCATATATTGATGAGGATTTAAAAAGCCACAAAAAAAGTACGGTACCAAATTTAAATTTCCTCCAGAAACTTTACTGTAGGTAGGAACTGGAGTGACTTTTGACAAAAAAAAATCCTATTATTTGATAAATATTTCATGAACCTGATGAGAACATTTAAGCTACAAGTCTGTAGGGGCCATTTATATGGATGCACCTAAATAAAATGGGAATGGCTGGTGATATTAACTTCCTGTTTGTGGCACATTAGTATATGGTAGGGTGAAAACTTTTCCAGGTGTCCCTAAATGTGTTTTGTGTTTTATTTTTATTAAAAAATGTTTTTCTCTGTTGTTTTTTTTCTGTTTACTAGAAATTCATGGTGGTAATGTTTAATTTGGCGTGTCACCATGAATTTCAGGCTTACTACCATCTGATAATACAAAGCTGGTACTAACCCCATTATTACCCAGCATGCCATCCCCTACCAGGGCCGCTGGAAGAGCCGGATAAAGCACCTGGAAAAATGGCACTACATTCACCAATTCCATACACCACTACACTACATGGCACTACATACACCAATTCCAGGGGTGGCTGTGGGTAATAATCGGGTTAGTACCAGGCCAGGTTTGTATTATCAGCTGGTACTAAGCTCGAAATTCATGGTGTCACGTCAAATTAGACATGGCCACCATGAATTTCTAGAAAACAGAAAAAAAATACGGAAACATTGTTTTTTATTAAAAATAAAACACAAAACACTCTTAGGGACTCCATCTTTAATAAAAAAAAAATCCTCGTTTCGACGTAATCCATGCGTCTTCTGTCTTCAGCTCTGCTACATTTTTGCCATCAGATAAATATGTCTGCTGACAAGGATGAGCAGGCACAGAACGACACTGGAGCACTGTTACTGTGTAGTGCAGCACTATATCACTTTTTTTTTCATTTGATGTAGTGTAGAAATCTTGGGAAAAGTGTGCATTGTGCTCTGGAAGTGATCAGTTATAGATAATAACTATATTATTTTCTGCAGAGATAAGTCCTACATAGAAGACGTGGTATCGGACTGCGACAGATAAAGAACTTCACTTAGAGACATCACTGGTGAGTATGTGTATTACGTATACACACACTGACACTATATATAGAGCTTCTGTGTATAATGTCACTGGTGATGACTGTATAACCTATACACTATATACAGAACTCCTGTGTATAATGTCACCGGTGATCACTGTATTACCTGTACACTGACACTATATACAGAGCTCCTGTATATAATTGTCACTGGAGATCACTGTATAACTTGTACACTGACCAAATATGCAGAGCGTTTTTACAATTTTATTATTTTAGTATTATTTGTCACTATTTGGTGGCATTATGTGCTTTGGTCATGACATGGCGATATTTGTCCCTTGTGTGTGGTATTATTCGGTCACTGTTTGGTGGTAATATGTGGTGTCATGGTGTGGCAGTATTTATACCTTGTATGTGGTAGCATTTGATCACTACGTGGTGGTATTATGTGCTTTGGTCATGGTGTGGCGGTATTTTTGTCAGGTTTGTGGCATTATTTGGGCATGATGTGGTGGTAATATGTGATCTGGTCACGGTGTGGTGGTATTTCTGCCTTTTATCTAGTATTATTGGTCTTGGTAGAGTGGATTGTGGTTGGTCATTTGCTCTATCTGATATCAATAAGGGGAAACTTCTTACTTTCCAATAGATATTAAAGGGAACCTGTCACATGAAATTAATGCCCTGACCTATAACTAGCTGTCCCTACACCTTCCTAGGTGCTCCCTAATCATCCCTGTCTGTTCTAAATGCGACTTGTAAAGAGTGAGAAAAAAAACTTTATACTTACAGCACGTTGCTCACTCAGGCGACGGGAAAGGCGGCCCCAGGCTCCTTTCTCCCTCCTCTCAGCTTTCTAGCACTCCCCGCTGGGTGGCATAATTCTTTATTCATGTCCTCCTGAATTTGGAATCTCCCGCCCTGTTTTCATGTGATGATGTACGTCACATCTGGCACGGTGCATTATGGGCCTGATCACGTGATTGGCCGTGGTGCATTATGGCCTTGATCACATGATCGGCCTGGCTCCGCGCATGCGCAGTGCGCATATTGAAGCTGGGCCGATCACATGTTCAAGGCCATAATACACTGCAGCCGATCACGTGATCAAGACCGTAATGCACCGGACCGGATGTGACGTATCGGCCGGTGCATCATCACATAAAAACAGAGCGGGAGATTCCAAATTCAGGAGGATATGAATAAAGAATTGTGCCGCCCAGCGGGGCGTGCTGGAAAGCTACGAGGAGGGGATAAAGGAGCCTGGGGCCGACTTTCCCGTCACCTGAGAGAGTGACGTGCTGTAAGAATAAAGTCTTTTTCTCCTTTGCATCATTGGCGCACACAGGACCATGGGTGTATGCTTTTATGCCACTAGGAGATGACACTAAGTAGAGATTAAAATTGAGCCCTCCTTCCTGCAGTATACACCTGAGCGTGGGCGTAGATAATCAGTTTTTAGCTTAGTGTCGCAGGAGGCACATGCGGTCTGTAGCTCAGACATCAGACCACACATACCTCATTTCACTTTCACGCCTAATTGTCACTAGCACGGAAGCCGAGGGCAGCTCACGGGGACGGATCCTCATAAAGGAACCCCTCTCTTCTGGCACGGAGCCACCAGTAGCCGTCACACATACTTGCACACCCCTGCAGGAAAGGGAGATGCACAGGCCACTAGCACACATAGGGCACCATGCCATCACCTCGCAGGACAGGGGGATGCACAGGGCAACGGCACCCAGAGGGCACCAAGGGGAGCAACGGCTACAAGACTATTCCCACCTCCTCCAGCAAAGGAGGCAGGAGAGGAAGCACAGCAGCCAGCACATTTTGCTCAGCAAGCCATCCCCAAGGGCTCTGGTGCAGCATGGGCTGCAGGACCCCCAGTGTCCTAGGAAAAATCCCACCTCTGAACCCTCAGGCCATCCTGGACCTCCAGATGTCCCCAACGCGGCGGCCCCAGGCTGGGACGCGCACCGCCGGTAAGTACGGGTGCGCGCACAGCCCCAGGAGCTGCACCAACAACAAGGGGGCCACCACTGCCGCATCGCGGCCACCCGACGCGCTTCCGGGGCCGCAATTAATTGAGGCCCCAGTCTGGGCCTACACTCCAGCGCCGCCCACGGCCCCGGCTCATTGGCCGCGCGCACTCGTCACCGCCTGCGTCATAGGGGGCGTACGTGACCAGCCGCGCTCCCATTGGCCACTGAGCTTGTCACTCAGGGCCAGGCCCGCAATCATTGGCTGAGCACCGCGCCACCGCTCCAGCAAGTAAGATTAGGCGCAGGGACAAGTCCACGCCCATAACGGCGCAATTGGCCAGTGAGCATGTTGCTCATGGCCCAGGGTGCAGCCCCACAGCACAATAAAGAGCAGGCACCAGGTTACAGCATATACCATGGCCACAACCCACAAACACTCCCCAAAACGGGTGCGAAAATCAAACAAAGCAGCTAACACACTGCAGCTGCACAGAGGTACAGCCCTCATGTAATAAACCTGGGGCTGATACCTGACTATCCCTCATGGAAAACAAAGTATTCACTGATCTCAGGGAGACCAGTTCAAGAAAACACTGCGGGCAGCCGGCTAAAGCGCTCAACACAGTGAATTCCTAGGCCCATTGCCCCCTGGGAATCTCCTCATGGAGACCTGCTGCAGTAGGGTGGGCTCTGCCCCCCTCGAGGGGGGGGGAGGGTACACCAAGCCCGCATACTACCCAGGGACACATTCAGGTCACAGTCCTTTTGTTCCGGTGCGTCTTCAAGGGAAAGACCTCAGCACCTCACGGACGACATAGCAGGGGACACAGGATCTCGGTAAGCTCCATAAGAGACCCTCTTTCCTGCAGATACCCACCCCTGCCCTCATTACAAGCCAGTTAGGACACCGCAGTGCCATTGCTGACAGTAATCTGGAATGCAATGGCAGATCCAAAACCGTCCAAGGACAAAAGCAGCGCAGAGAACAAGGCATCATGCACCAGCTGCCAGACCACTCTCCCACGCAAGCATACATCACAATTTTGTAAGGACTGTGAACCTGAAAGTTCCATAGAGGCTACCACTGACGCAGGTCCCAGCGTGCCTGACATCCCTCCATGGGGTATAATACTGTCGCAACAGGTGGTCTCCATAGTCCAAATGCTGCAGGTCCGTTCTGAGTCTCACGCAACCAGTACCCATAAACGTCGCTCCCACTCCAGCAAGGAACAGCCCACAGACTCTCTAACCACTAAAAAACTGACTTATACCAGCCCGTCCCAGGGACAATCTCCCAATGCGTCATCAAGTGACAGGTCTCGCTCCCCTTCACCTCGTCACCAGTCCGAGTCACGCTCCGAGGGCGAACTAGCAGACCCAGGCACACCCTACGAGAGTGAGACCACGGACATCCAGACATTGGTTGGCAGCCTCATCGAAGCTGTTAACATGACAATGGATATCAAAAAATGAGTGCGTCACCACGCCAGAGCGCAGCTTCTTGTTCTCAAAGACTAAATGCCCTCGCCGAGTCTTCTCTAACCCTGAGGAGATCGTCGGTTTAGTACAACGCCACTGGGACCCGGCCTGACAAACGCAAGGCCATTGAAGCAAAATATCCATTTGCCCCAGACCAACACAAAAAATGGGCTGAATCACCAGCCATAGACCCCCAGTGTCGCATCTAGCTAACAAAACCCTACTTACCATCTCAGATAACTCGTCTATCAAAGACCCCAATGACCGCCAGCTTGACAGTCTAGCGCGCTCAATCTTTGTGGCCTCAGGGGCGGCTCTCTCGTCCTTGTTCGCCATAGCATGGGTTGCCAAAGCATCGGAATCCTGGATCCAGGACATTCAGCAGACGCTGCAAGACCCCGACCAGAACCCGGCAGACCAACTCGATCTGCTGGCAAAAGCACAGCACTACTTCCTTCTAGCATCCAGAGACGCAGCCAACTGTGCCGCACTGGCAGGAGCAAACGCAATTTCCATGCGCCGAACCCTGTGGCTTAGGGGCTGGCACGCTGATCCAACATCAAAAAGATCACTCATAAACCTACCATACCAGGGAGGTTGCCTATTCGGCGAAAAACTCAACTAACTCATCTCTGAAACTACAGGGGGGCAAAAGCAAGCTTCTCCCCCAGCAGAGGTTCAAGCGGCCTTTTCGCCGCCCACAGTCTCACACACGCTCCCAAGCCTCCCAAGGATCACCAAGGTGGGCCATCTCTAATGCCAACACGAACGCGGGTCGGCCGACCCGCGGGGCCTACAGCTACCCACACTCCTTTAAGACCAACCAAACATGGAAGACCCGCCCTAAACAAACTCATTTTAAAGACTGGAAGCCACAAAAGCTTAACACATGACTCCCCTCCGCAACCGCCCGACACCAGCATAACAGGCGGACTCCTTCAGCTCTTCCGCCACTCATGGCTCAACATCGTACACGACAATTGGGTCAGAGAACTGGTGTCGTCCGGCTACAAGATAGAATTCACATCCCGGCCCCCAAATCGCTTCTTTCTATCCCGCCCCCCAAAGGGAAACACTCAACCATTCTTCGAGGCCATCAACTCACTGCTCAAAACCGGCGTCATAAAACCGGTACCAGAAGACGAACAGTTCAGGGGCTACTACTCAAACCTGTTTGCCGTCCCAAAAAAGGACGGGTCAGTGCGTCCCATCCTGGAATTCAAACTTCTCAACAAGTTTGTAAAGGTTCGGCAGTTCAGAATGGAATCCCTACGCTCCGTAATCGCGTCCTTAGAGAAAGGAGAATTCCTAGCAGCCATCGACATACAAGACGCATATCTCCACATCCCCATCTTCCACCCCACCAAAGATACCTGCAGTTTGCGGTACAAAAACGCCACTTCCAATTCGTCGCCCTGCCCTTCGGCTTGGCAACCGCACCCAGAGTCTTCACAAAGCTCATGACAATCCTGCACGCACGAGCAGTCGTCGTCTTACCGTACTTCGACGATCTGCTGATCAAAGGCCCATCCTTCCAGACATGCCTCGACAGTGTCAGAACCACAATGGACACTCTCTCCCGCCTAGGATGGCTCATAAACCAAGAAAAATCATCCCCAAAGCCGGCCCAAACAATCAACTTCCTCGGCATGACCCTAGACACCGCAAGAGGGCTGGTCATACTCCCTCAGGACAAGGCCACAGCAATCCAAAAAGGCGTGCAGGTTCTTCGCAGCCGCTCCCCCCCAGTCCATCCGCTTCGGCATGAGTGTCCTAGGAAAAATGGTGGCCGCAATGGAGGCAGTCCCCTTTGCCCAGCTACATTTCCGAGCCCTACAGCTCTCCCTCCTCTCGGCCTGGGAAAAAAGCCCCTTCAGCCTCAACCGCAAACACCGCCTATCTGCTGGGGAACGCCCGACGTGGACCTCATGGCATCAAGAATGAATGCAAAAGTCCCAGCGTTCGTGGCCAGATCCCGGGACCCACTGACTCTAGGAGTGGACTACCTTGTCCTCCCCTGGCGCCACTTCCAGCTTCCGTACATCTTCCAACCACTCCCTCTAATCCCTCGAGTGATCAGGAAGGTTAAGGCAGAAAAGGCACAAGTAATCCTCATCACCCCAGACTGGCCACGGTGGCCATGGTACGCAGAGCTCGTACAGCTACTCATCGTCACGCCCTGGCCACTCCCAAACAGGTCAGACCTCCTGTCCCAGGGCCCCTTCTACCACCAGAACTCGGGAGCCCTGTCTTTAACGGCATGGCGATTGAATCCTGGATCCTGAGCCAGGCAGGGTTTACACATAAGGTCTTAACCACCATGATCAACGCCCGAAAAACATCATCCTCACGCATCTACTACCGCACCTGGAAAACCTACTTCAAGTGGTGTTAAGATCGCAACCGTAACCCACTCCTCTTCTCCATCCCCTCGATCCTGGAGTTCCTCCAGAATGGCCTTGACGTGGGCCTAGCACCGAACTCCAAATTTCAGCCTTAAGTGTTCTTCTCCAACACAGGATTGCGTCAAAATCACAAGTCAAAACATTCATCCAAGGGGTCTCCCACACACGAACCCCCCCCCTACAGGACGCCCGTGGCTGTCTGGGACCTAAACCTAGTTCTCGACGTTCTCCAAGACACGCCGTACGAACCCCTGAAAGAGGTTCCTCTAGCCCATCTCTCGTACAAGGTCGCCTTCCTTGTCTCTATTACATCAATTAGGTGCATGTCCGAGCTGGCCGCCCTATCCTGTCGGCCCCCCTACCTATCCTTCCATAAGGATAAAGTCGTCCTACGCCCCTCTCCCTCTTTCTTACCCATGGTGGTATCTCAATTCCATCTTAACGAGGACATCAACTACCCTGAAATACATTGGTGAACAGAAACTTGCAGGTCCAACAAAGGTAATAGGTTTTTGACAACTATGAGAGGCAATTACATTTCACAACTGGTTCATGACCCAACAAGAAGGGGGGCACTGTTAGACCTAATATTAACCAACAGGCCGGACCGCATATCAAATATACAGGTAGGAGGTCACTTGGGTAATAGTGATCATAACATAATAAGTTTTCAAGTATACTTTACTAAGATGTGTAGTAGAGGGGCTACAAGGACACTAAACTTCAGGAAGGCAAATTTCCAATTGTTGAGAGATGATCTTAGTGCAATAAACTGGGACGATGTCCTGAGACATAAAAGTACACAAAGCAAATGGGAGACGTTTATTAGCATCCTGAATAGGACCTGTGCACAATATATACCCTATGGGAATAAGCATGCTAGAAATAGGAGGAAACCACTATGGCTAAATAAGGTGGTAAGAGGCGACAAAAAGAAAGCATTTAGGGAATTAAAGCAAGTAGGTAGTGATGAAGCATTAAATAAATACAGAAAATTTGGAAGTTCACTGAGCTGTAGGCTGATTTTCTGCTAAGGGAAAAGAAAAAAAAAAAAAAAAGAGATTTAAATCTGATTTTCTAGCGAGTGTGACGAGCTGCGTGTGACAAAGCAAGTGCGACAGAAGTAAGTGTGTGACTTGTGATTAAGTGACTTTGGATTCAGGGAGTTTGGAAGGGAGGACTTATTGAATTGCTGGTTGTATTTAATTAATACTTTGCATTTCTTTTTACTTATCATTTCTGCCTGGTGCAATCCCCATTAGGGAATGAGCTCCATGATTGGCAATGCCATCCAGTGTACATCTTGCCACATGTATGCATTCCTTGACCAGCAGGTCGAGGGTGCATACTGCTGTGTGAGATGTGAGTACGTTGTGCATTTGGAAGCCCAGATACTGGATCTAAATGAACAACTGACAACGCTGAGATCCATAGACAATATGGAAAGGAGTCTGCTGCTCACTGAACAGCTGCTCAATGGGATAGATGTGGGGGAGGATGGTAGTATGGAGCTGCAGGACCGTGAGGTAGCTAGCTGGGTGACAGCTAGAAGGCGGGGTAGAGGGAAGGGTGCCAGGGAGGCTAGCCCTGATCTGGCACACCCCAATAAATTTGCTATGTTGGCAGATGAGGGGGGTGTGAGTTCAGGGATAGCACTGCTGCAGCAGGGCATGACCTCTGAAAGCCAGAGGAGTGTCTGCTCCAGTAAGGGGGAAAACAGGAGAGAAGGGCAGGCCAGACAGGTGCTGGTAGTGGGGGACTCAATTATTAGGGGAATAGATAGGGCAATCTGTCACAAAGACAGGGATCGTCGAACAGTGTGCTGCCTACCTGGCGCTCGAGTCCGGCACATCGCTGAGCGGGTTGACAGATTACTGGGAGGGGCTGGTGAGGACCCAGCAGTCATGGTGCACATTGGCACAAATGACAAAGTTAGAGGTAGGTGGAAGGTCCTCCAAGGTAGTATTCTCTGAAATACTGCCTGTACCACGTGCCACACCAGAGAGGCAAAGGGAGATTAGGGAGATAAATAAGTGGCTCAGGAATTGGTGTAGGAAGGAGGGGTTTGGGTTCCTGGAGAACTGGGCCGACTTCTCTGTTGGCTACAGGTTCTATGCTAGGGACGGGCTGCACCTCAATGGGGAGGGTGCAGCTGTGCTGGGGGAGAAAATGGCTAGAAGGTTGGAGGAGTGTTTAAACTAGGGATTGGGGGGGAGGGTATTCATTGTATAAGAGGGGAAGATAGTGTAAATAGTAACCTGGGCACAAGTAATAAAATTGGGGGTGGCATGGGGGGTGGGGTTAGAACAGTCAATCTAGTAGGAAGGAATAGAGGTAAAGAGAGATGCATAAAGTGCATGTACACTAATGCCAGAAGCCTCACCAACAAAATGGAGGAATTAGAATTGATTTTGTTGGAAAATAATTATGACATGGTGGGGATTTCGGAGACTTGGCTGGACGAGAGCCATGACTGGGCTGTTAATTTACAGGGCTATTGTCTGTTCAGAAATGACCGTACAAATAGGCGAGGAGGAGGTGTATGTTTATATGTAAAATCATCCTTAAAACCCATCCTGCGTGATAATATAGGTGAATCTAATGGAAATGTAGAGTCCCTGTGGGTGGAGATAAGGGGAGGGGGAAAAAATAATAAATTACTGATAGGGGTTTGTTATAAGTCCCCAACAATAATGGAAGTGGAGGAGAATATCCTCATAAAGCAAATAGATGAAGAAGCGACTCAGGGAGAAGTCATTATTATGGGGACTTCAACTACCCTGAAATACATTGGAGATCAGAAACCTGCAGTTCCAGCAAGGGTAATAAGTTTTTGAAAACTATGAGAGACAATTACCTTTCACAACTGGTTCAGGACCCAACAAGAAGGGGGGCACTGCTGGACCTAATATTAACCAACAGGCCGGACCGCATATCAAATATACGGGTTGGAGGTCACTTGGGTAATAGTGATCATAACTTAATAAGCTTTCAAGTATCCTTTACTAAGACGTGTAGTAGAGGGGCTACAAGGACACTAAACTTCAGGAAGGCAAATTTCCCAACGGTTGAGAGATGATCTTAGTGCAATAAACTGGGACGATGTCCTGAGACATAAAAGTACACAACACAAATGGGAGATGTTTATTAGCATCCTGAATAGGACCTGTGCACAATATATACCCTATGGGAATAAGCATGCTAGAAATAGGAGGAAACCACTATGGCTAAATAAAGCGGTAAGAGGTGCAATATGTGACAAAAAGAAAGCATTTAGGGAATTAAAGCAAGTAGGTAGTGATGAGGCATTAAGTAAATACAGAAAGTTAAATAACATTTGTAAAAAGCAAATCAAGGTAGCAAAGATTGAGACAGAGAGATCATTGCCAGAGAAAGTAAAAAGTATCCCAAAATATTTTTTAACTACATAAATAGTAAGAAACTAAAAATTGATGGTGTTGGCCCCTTTAAAAATAGTTTGGGTGAAATGGTGGATGAGGATGAGGAAAAAGCCAATATGCTAAATGACTTTTTTTCAACAGTATTTACACAAGAAAATCCCATGACAGACAATATGATCAGTGATAACAAAAATTCTCAATTAAATGTCACCTGCTTAACCCAAGAGGAATTACGGCATCGTCTAAAAATCACTAAAATTGACAAATCCCCGGGCCCGGATGGGATACACCCCAGAGTCCTGCAGGAATTAAGTACTGTCATAGATAGACCATTATTTTTAATATTTAAAGATTCCATAATAACAGGGTCTGTACCACAGGATATAGCAAAAGTGGTGCCAATATTCAAAAAGGGGACAAAAACTGAACTTGGAAATTATAGGCCAGTAAGCTTAACCTCTACTGTGGATAAAATCCTAGAGGGTTTTCTAAGAGATGCTGTACTGGAGTATCTGAAGAAAAATAACCTCATGACCCATTATCAACATGGTTTTACTAGGGACCGTTCCTGTCAAACTACCGTAATCTAATAAGCTTCTATGAAGAAGTAAGCTCTGGACTGGACCAAGGAAATGCAGTGGATGTGGTATATATGGACTTTTCAAAAGCTTTTGATACGGTGCCATACAAAAGGTTGATACATAAAATGAGGGCAATGGGGATAGGGGAAAATATGTGTAAGTGGGTTAAGAACTGGCTTAGTGATAGGAAACAAAGGGTGGTTATTAATGGAACACACTCAGAATGGGTCACAGTTAACAGTGGGGTACCACAGGGGTCAGTGTTGGGCCCGCTTCTATTTAATATATTTATTAATGACCTTGTAGGGGGCATACAGAGTAGAATCTCAATATTTGCGGATGACCCTAAACTCTGCAGGGTAATCAATACAGAGGAGGACAATTTTATATTACAGGAGGATTTATGTAAACTAGAAGCTTGGGCTGCTAAATGGCAAATGAGCTTTAATGGGGACTAGTGCGACCACACTTAGAATACTGTGTACAATTCTGGTCTCCGGTGTATAAGAAAGACATAGCTGAACTAGAGCGGGTCCAGAGAAGAGCGACAAAAGTCATTAGAGGACTGAGGGGTCTGCAATACCAAGACAGGTTATTAAACTTGGTGTTATTTAGCTTAGAAAAACGAAGGCTTAGGGGTGATCTTATAATAATATATAAATATATGAGGGGACAGTACAAAGACCTTTTTAATGATCTTTTTTATTCTTAGGCCTGAGACTGGGACAAGGGGGCATCCTCTACGTCTGCAGGAAAGAAGGTTTAACCCCTTCAGGACCCAGCCTATTTTGACCCTAAAGACCTTGGCATTTTTTGCAATTCTGACCAGTGTCCCTTTATGAGGTAATATCTCTGGAACGCTTCAACCGATCCTAACAATTGTGAGGTTTTTTCGTGACATATTGGGCTTCATGTTAGTATTTAATTTAGGTCAATAATTTTTGTATTTATTTGTGAAAAAATAAAAAATATGGCAAAAATTTTGAAAATTTAGCAATGTTCAAATTTTGAATTTTTCTTCTGCTACACCAGAGAGTTATGTGACACAAAATAGTTAATAAATAACATTTCCCACATGTCTACTTCACTTCAGCACAATTTTGAAAAAAAATAAAAAATTTTTGTTAGGAAGTTATAAGGGGTCAAAGTTCATGAGCAATTTTTCATTTTTTAACCCAAAAAATTTTACAAAACCATGTTTTTTTGTGACCACATCACATTTGAAGTCCCTTTGAGGGGTGTACATGACGGAAAACACCCAAAAGTGACAACATTCCAAAAACTGCACCCCTCAAGCTACTCAAAACTACATTCAAGAAGATTATTAACCCTTCAGGTGCGTCACAGGAACTAAGCAAAGTGGAAACAAAAAAATTTATATTTTAATTTTTCTAACAAAAGTGTTCTTTTAGCCTCAATTGTTTCATTTTCGCATGGGCAACAGGATAAAATGGATCCTAAAATTTGTTGGGCAATTTCTCCTGAGTATATCGATACCTCATATGTGGTCATAAACCACTGTTTGGGCGCACGGCAGGGCTCAGAAGGGAAGGAGCGCAATTTGACTTTTGGAGCTAATTTTCCATTCAAAAAGTGAAATTGCGCTCCTTTCCTTCTGAGTTCTGCCATGCGCCAAAACAGTGGTTTATGACCACATATGAGGTATCCGTGTACTCAGGAGAAATTGCCCAACAAATTTTAGGATGCATTTTATCCTGTTGCCCATGTGAAAATGAAAGAATTGAGGCTAAAAGAACATTTTTATGAAAAAAAAAGTACTTTTTCCATAATCACAGACCAATTTGTAAAACACATGGAGGTTCCAAATGCGCATTATGCATCTAGATATGTTCCTTGAGTGGTCTAATTTCCAAAATGGGGTCACTTGTGGGGGAGCTCCAAAGTTTAGGCACACAGGGGCTCACCAAACGCAACATGGTTTCCGCTAACAATTTGAATGGGAAATCGGCTCAAATTGTTAGCGGACACCATGTCGCATTTGGAGAGCCCCTGTGTGCCTAAACATAGGAGCTCCCCCACAAGTGACCCCATTTTGGAAACTAGACCCCCCAAGGATCTTATCTAGATGCATAGTGAGCACTTTGAACCCCCAGGTGCTTCATAAATTAATCTGTAAAAATGAAAAAGTACTTTTTCTCCTTCGCATCATTGGGGGACACAGGACGATGGGTGTATGCTTTTCTGCCACTAGGAGGCGACACTAAGTATAGAAAAAAGTTAAGCCCTCCTTCCTGCAGTATACACCCGTACGTGGGCGTAGCTAGTCAGTTTTTTGCTTAGTGTCGCTGGAGGCACATGTGTGTCTGTAGCTCAGACCACATCTACCATTTTTTACTCTTACTTTTAATTTTACTACTTAATTCTTATTTAACTCTTTATTATACGCCAAAGGCGCCGCTCTACATAGAGCATGGGGGATCCCAAGGCAGCGCACACCACCCTTGGAGGGGCGACGGATCCTCATAGAGGGCTCCGCTCTCACTACTCCAGACCAAGCAGCCTGCTAGTCACTGTGCATTCCCATAGCAAAGGGAGCACAAGTGCAGCACCTCTCACCTCCTCCAACAAAGGAGCAGGTGATTGAGGCCACCAGGGTGCCCAGCCACCGCACTGATCCATCCCCAAGGGATCCAGTGCTGCACCAACAGCAGCAGCCTGCACACACAAAGCATGTGTTTGAGGCCACCAGGGTGCCCAGCCACCGCACTGATCCATCCCTAAGGGTACCTTTACACACGGCTACATTTGTAGCTTGTCACCAGGTAACTTACAGGTTGCAGTGAAATCATGGATACATGATTCCATTTGTACACAGCAACAAGATAGAACCATGTATCCATGATTTCACTGCAACCTGTAAGTTACCTGGTGACAAGCTACAAATGTAGCCGTGTGTAAAGGTACCCTAAGGGTACCTTTTACACCCGGCTACATTTCTAGGGTGGCTACAGGTAACTTACTGGTTGCAGTGAAATCATGGAGACAAGGTTCTATCTTGTTGCTGTGTACAAATAGAATAATCTCTCCATGATTTCACTGCAACCAGTAAGTTACCTGTAGCCACCCTAGAAATGTAGCCGCGTGTAAAGGTACCCTAAGGGATCCAGTGCTGCACCAACAGCAGCAGCCTGCACACACAGGGCACCATTTTCCCCGCGGCGGCCCCAGGCCGGGACAAGCACCACCGTTAAGCTCAGGGCACGGGGCCGAAGTCCTCTCCGCTGTGGAAGGGCAACGAACCCCGCAAGGCCCCCTCTCGCTGCGTTCCCCTGGGGAAGAAAGACGGAACCCACAAAGAGCTCTGCACTCCCCGCTCCCTCCAGAGCCTCTGGCCACCTGCAGAGCATCCCTCAAGGAGCTCCCATGCCGCCACCTCTCACCCTCTCCAACCAAGGAAAGGGTGATTGAAGACACCCTGGCTACATTAGCACCGACCCAGCCTCAAAGGGTCCGGTGCTCAGTCTACACAGCCCCCACCCTCAGTGTCCACGGCGGCTCCATGCTGGACACGCACCGCCAGTAAGTTCGGGGTGTGCGTCCAATGCATGGGACAGAGGAACAACAGCCTGCTGCGGCGCCGCAGGCTGCCGGTGTAGCGCGGCAGCCTGCCGCTATCGCGGGCCCCGGCGCATTAATTTAGGCCCCAGTCTGGGCCTACACGTTGGCGCCGCCGGTGATTGGCCGCACATACCCATGTGACCGCCCAGCGTCATAGGGGTGGGTACGATGACGCGGAGGGGCACAGATAGCCGCGATTGGCAGCTGCTACTGTCAATCACGGTGACACACGCCCAACGCTGGTAGCTGGGCCAGTAAAAGGCAAACACGCCTCCCTTAGGCAAACAGCCAACCACTCCAGGGCCAGGCTGCATCGCCACACCCCCACTCTGGCGCGAAATACAACAAAGAGCCTGCATGTGGGACACAGCAGCAGCCCCAGGCTTTAAGCAAACACAATGCTGCAACCTGTTACCTGACCCTCCCCTCCTCCATCAACAAGAAAAGGCTGCACAAAGCAGCCAAACCAGGAAGCTCTAATAAGTGGCTGTAATAAGAGTGCAAAGGCTCGGGCAACTATAACTATACTTTGACTCAACTGAAAGTTGTGAGCTTAAGTACAGGGGCGATTCAACTTTAAAATCAACCACCTCCCTTGTCCGTGCATCTGGAACAGAAGCTCTTCAGACCAGCACCACATCATACAGCATGACCAGCGTCAGCTCCCTGCCTTCAAAGCGAACCGCTTTGTACACGCCAGTACCCTGCTTCGCTGTAGTCACATACACTATGACCAGTGGCGTAACTTCAGGCCCAGAGCCCCGATACAAAAGCTCCAACACAGCCCCCCAATTATGGCAAAATAGGCTGCAGGGTCCGGGGGCGATCACATCCCCTGACTATGACAGTGTTGTGTGACACATCACATATGCTAAAGCTGAATAGCGTGCAGACAATTCAGCACTTGGGTATTTATTAAACAAAACAAATAATAAGGCACCACAAGACGGAAGGCATCGGACACCACCAGTCAGATCCCGCTCCATGGAACCACGGATCTCAACTTTGCCTAAATTCCAAACCCCAATGGCCCACTGAGCCTACCGCTAACACAGTACCCAGTGTGTTTAACACCCCCCCGGACCATGGCACTGACGCAACAGGCCAACTCATTAGCCCAAAAGATGCAGTCGCTTCCCAGTGCACGTATAGCCAGTGACAACAAATGTCACTGCCCTTACTCTAACAAAATTATTATTAATTATTTATATAGCGCCATTAGTTCCATGGCACTTTACATGTGTAAGGGCTGAACAAGGACGAAACATAAATGACGGGTAAACCATACAGGGACATTATGGGATGCTACCAGCCGGCAGTCCCCCTGTCGACCAGAAGACGAACTCATACAGGTCCAGCCCATTGATGATCCCCTAACGTGTTTCCTGTAAGTGACACACCTCGCTCCTCGTTGCACCACCACCAACCTGAGTCACCCTCCAAACAGGGATGCTCACCGCCGGGTTCGCCCCCAGACAGTCAGTCAACAGGCATCCAGTCAACAGTTGACAACCTCGTCGAGGCCGTTAACAAAACACTACTAGTCAAATACCACCAGGCCACTGTTCCAGTGTTCATTACAAGGGAAAAACTCCCTCTCTACTTCTCTACTCATGTCGACTGTAAGAACATAACCCGACGTAATGAGTACTGGCCAGACAAGCGCTTAGCAAATCGCAGACTTTCAAAGACAAATACCCCGTCGCCGCAAACCGTCATAAGTAACGTCCCAAGTTGCCAGCCGTCGACTCTCCAGCGTCGTGCCCAGCTAACAAAGCTCTGCTGGCGCTCTCAGACAGCTCGTCTACCAAAGACCCTAACAACCGCCAACTAAACAGCCGGGCACGCTCAGTATTTGGAGCCTCCGCGCCGGCCCCTCTCACCCCCCTTCGCGGCGGCATAGGTCGCTAAAGCAGTGGTGTCCAAAATTGCGTGCTCTACGCACACTATCACAAATCGGGTGGCACCCTGACTCCGCATCTAAAGGGTCCCTCATAAAGCTAGACTACCAAGGTGGTCACCTGTTAGATGAAAAGCTTATCCATATAATTCCCAAAGCCATGGAGGGAAGGGAAGAGGGCATACTTCTTCCCAACAAAGGGCTCAAGTGGTCATGTTGCCACCCATAGCTGTAGTCGCGACCGCGCATCCCTCATGGAATATCGGGATAGCCCCCATCAACCGCTAACAGTCACAGTGCGGCCCACCCAAGGAAACCGACATGCACCAATCTCAGCCAAAACCTAGACAAACGACATCTGTTGTTCAAGGCCACCAACTCTCTACTCTGACCGGGGTCATAGCACCAGTACCGGAGACCTAATAGTATAAAAGCTTTCGATTCAAAGCTGTTTGTCGGCTACCAACTATAAACTTTCTAAAGATGAACTCAGACACCGCAGAGGAGCTCCCCAAACCATTCACTTTAGCAGGGAAGTCCCGGAGAGAGAGAGAGAGAGACAGGGAAAAAAAAAAAAAACTGTAGAGGCAAGGGAAACATCTCCCTACGCTCAGCTACACGTCCAACACTGGCCCCACTCTCAGCTAGAGGCCTCTGCAGTCTCGACCGCAGACACCGCCTACCCACACGAGCTAAAAAGACACTCACCCGGTGGACACGACCACCCTCTCTAACACAAGACAAATCATTCATCATAGTTCAGTGGCTACCGGTAACCACTAACACCAGCCTACTCAGCTAGGGGCTTGCCTATCGTCAATACACGACCCAGGTACCCTGCACGGCCCAAAAGCCACACCTCCAACATTCTGAAGCTACACTGATTCGTTTAGCGATCCAACACTTTCACCTTCCAGCTGCCCAATCTCACCCGGGCAGGGTGAGCGTGGCGCAGTGGTAACAGAAACCACTGCAGCATCAAAACACAGGTTTGAAACCAATTGAGGCCATTCCACAGTCTGTGAAGTGAGCTGTGGTTACCTCACAATATACCTGGAGCAATGATCACTATATAAGGTCGCTGAATGGACCGGCCATGGCCAGGGCGCCAGTCCACATCACAGGAGTGGACAGCTAGCCATCAAACTTCCTAAACCGCAAGAGACTGTCCTCAGTTAGATGATATCTACATCCAGAAGTCTTCCTAGACCTCACAGCATCCAGAAAAAACTCAAAGGTCCCGAACTTCGTAGCCAGGTTCCAGGACCCGCTAGCACTCACAGCGGACTCGCTGGCCGTACCATGGCGCGAATCCCAACTTCCAGACATACTCAGGTTTTCTCTTCAAGAATTCCTCCGCCTTTTCATAAAGATTTTCGTAGAAAAAAGGCAAAGCTAAGTTCAAGACAATCTTTCGCATGCCCCAGCGTGCTGGGGCTCAACCTGTTCCCCTCTGCCGCTGGCCCTGCAGGTGGTCAAGAAGATCAAAGTAAAAAGGAGTCAAACCGTACTCACCAACCCGGAAATAGCAACGACGGGCATAGTACGTAAAGCCCGTACAGCTTATTACCAACGCGCCCTACGCACTCCCAATCCGACTGGACCCTCTAACCCAGAGCCCCATTTGCCACAGGAGCTCGGGGAGTCCCCGTCTCTAACGGGGTGGCTATTTAACCCTAGCCTCGGACACAAACACGTGTTTTTTTTATGGAGGTCATAACCACCATAATTAACGCCAGGTCCTCATGCGTCTATCGACTCACCTACACAACATTCCCCTGCGGGTAAAAAAACAAACAAAAAAAAACCGCAACTGTAACCCCTAAACTCTGGCCTAGCACTCAGCTCCATCAACGGCCAATCCTCCACCCTTTGCGTCCTATTCCAACGCAAGACTGCAACTAAACAACAGGGCAAAACATTCACCCAAGGGGTCACACACACTAAAAACACCCTTCGCCGTCTGGGACCTCCAAGGTAGTGTCCTATCCCCACCTCAATCAGGGCATTATCCTACCAGCCTTTCGCCCAGCTTCGGCACACCACCTCAAACGCACCTTCATACCCGGGACCTAGTAAAGGCCCTCACACGCTACAGCTCCCGTATAGTCTCTGTCCATTAAGCAGAAATGCTGTTTGTCGTCCCCAAAACACCTAGAAAAACAATAGCTGCTCCTAAACCCATATCGCCAATGTACATTCGCACAGCAATCCAAGATTCCTAGTTTGTCAAATGCATGACAATGCTAGTAGTGATCAGGGCTCACTCAACTAGGTCAGCCAACACCAGGCTTCAGGTAACTCAGGTTCACAAGACCGCAACCTAGCCCAGCTGGCATACGTTTGCCTATTACTAAAACATTTCCACCCGGGCCTCCGCAGAAGCGAGCCTAGGTAGAAAAAATTTACAACAGTCAATCGTACATCTGTAGGCGGCTGACGCAGAATTCAACTAATTCCCACCCAGGGACTGCTTTAGGACACCCCATCGTCCTGTGCCCCCCAATGATGCGAAGGAGAAACAGGGATTTTTGTGTACTCGCCGTAAAATTCTTTTCTCCTAGCTCATCATTGGGGGACACAGCACCCGCCCTCTAAAACTTCAATAGTCTGTACAGACCCCGGCTCACGCCTTTTGTACCTTGTTACGTTAACGTGCTCTCCTACTGCTTTAATACCAAAACTGACTAGCTACGCCCACGTACGGGTGTATACTGCAGGAAGGAGGGCTTAACTTTTTTCTACACTTAGTGTCGCCTCCTAGTGGCAGAAAAGCATACACCCATCGTCCTGTGTCCCCCATCGTCCTGTGTCCCACAAAATATTTATTTTTTTCATTTTTACGGATTAATTTGTGAAGCACCTGGGGGTTCAAAGTGCTCACCACCCATCTAGATAAAGTCCTTGGGGGTTCTAGTTTCCAAAATGGGGTCATTTGTGGGGGAGCTCCAATGTTTAGGCACAAAGGGTTTCTTCATACGTGACATGGTGTCCGCTAACAATTCCAATTGCTAGTGGACACCATGTTGCGTATGGGGAGCCTCTATGTGCCACACCACACAAATATACATACCACGATACACACACACACGAACCACACCACACATATACACACACAAACATACATATATACACATGCAGCACACACACATATACATCCACACGCACCAATATACACACACCACACACACACACACACACACACACACACACACAACAGACACATGTATATACACACCACACACATATATACACACATGCACCACATATATACACACATGCACCACACACATATACACGCACGCACCACACACACATATATACACATGCGCCACACATATATGTATATATGGTGCGTATGTGTGTATATATGTGTGTGGTGTGTATATACATGTGTCTGTTGTGCGTGTGTGTGTATATTGGTGTGTGTGTGGATGTATATGTGTGTGTGCTGCATGTGTATATATGTATGTTTGTGTGTGTATATGTGTGGTGTGGTTCGTGTGTGTGACGTGGTGTGTATATGTGTGTGTTGTGGTGAATGTATGTGTGTGTGTATATATATATATATGTGTGTGGTGCGTGTGTTTATATAAAATATATACACACACACACATACATTCACCACAACACACACATATACACACCACGTCACACACAAGAACCACACCACACATATACACACACAAACATACCGTACATATATACACATGCAGCACACACACATATACATCCACACACACCAATATACACACACCACACACGCACAACAGACATGTATATACACACCACACACATATATACACACATGCACCACATATATACACACATGCACCACACACATATATACACGCACGCACCAAACACACATATATACACATGCACCACACACACACACACACACATATATATATTATATACACACACACACATTCACCACAGCACACACATTTATACAGTTGTGGCCAAAAGTATTGACACCCCTGCAATTCTGTCAGATAATACTCAGTTTCTTTCTGAAAATGATTGCAATCACAAATTCTTTGGTATTATTATCTTGATTCAATTTGTCTTCAATGAAAAAAAAAAAACAAAAGAGAATGAAGCAAAACATTGATCATTTCACACAAAACTCCAAAAATGAGCCAGACAAAAGTATTGGCACCCTTAGCCTAATACTTGGTTGCACAACCTTTAGCCAAAATAACTGCGATCAACCGCTTCCGGTAACCATCAATGAGTTTCTTACAATGCTCTGCTGGAATTTTAGACCATTCTTCTTTGGCAAACTGCTCCAGGTCCGTGATATTTTAAGGGTGCCTTCTCCAAACTGCCATTTTTAGATCTCTCCACAGGTGTTCTATGGATTCAGGTCTGGACTCATTGCTGGCCACCTTAGAAGTCTCCAGTGCTTTCTCTCAAACCATTTTCTAGTGCTTTTTGAAGTGTGTTTTGGGTCATTGTCCTGCTGGAAGACCCATGACCTCTGAGGGAGACCCAGCTTTCTCACACTGGGCCCTACATTATGCTGCAAAATTTTTGGTAGTCTTCAGACTTCATAATGCCATGCACATGGTCATATCCAGATCCAGGGAAGGTGCCCTGATGACGGTGCCCGGAGTGGTACTGAAACGTGTAGGTGGAAATAAAGGAAGGGGGGGTCTTTCATTTAAAGACTTTTGACTGATTATTCCAAGCGGCGCGGACCGTCTATACACCTTCCCTGGATCTGGATATTCTTACACGTGCTACGTGGCGGTGGAGGTCATGCAGCAGCTTCTAACTACATGCCATCAAAACTAGTTGTGGGTGCACACAACTAGATCAGGTGCGTGCACAGTCAGTGTCATATTGATAGGGCACTATTGCGCCTCGTTTGTCTCCTATTATCTTTCCTATATGCATACGGTCAAGCAGTCCAGTGCCAGAGGCAGCAAAGCAACCCCAAAACATTAGGGAACCTCCGCCATGTTTGACTGTAGGGACCGTGTTCTTTTCTTTGAATGCCTCTTTATTTCTCCTGTAAACTATATGTTGATGCCTTTGCCCAAAAAGCTCTACTTTTGTCTCATCTGACCAGAGAACATTCTTCCAAAAATTTTTAGGCTTTCTCAGGTAAGTTTTGGCAGACTGCAGCCTGGCTTTTTTATGTCTCGGGGTAAGAAGTAGGGTCTTCCTGGGTATCCTACCATACAGTCCCTTTTCATTCAGACGCCGACGGATAGTACGGGTTGACACTGTTGTACCCTCGGACTGCAGGGCAGCTTGAACTTGTTTGGATGTTAATCGAGGTTCTTTATCCACCATCCACACAATCTTGCGTCTCATCAATTCGAGGTTAATCGAGGTTCTTTATCCACCATCCACACAATCTTGCGTCTCATCAATTTTTCTTTTCCGTCCACATCTAGGGAGGTTAGCCACAGTGCCATGGGCTTAAAACTTCTTGATGACACTGCGCACGGTAGGCACAGGAACATTCAGGTCTTTGGAGATGGACTTGTAGCCTTGAGATTGCTCATGCTTCTTCACAATTTGGTTTTTCAAGTCCTCAGACAGGTCTTTGGTCTTTTTTCTTTTCTCCATGCTCAATGTGGTACACACAAGGACACAGGACAGAGGTTGATTCAACTTTAATCCATGTCAACTGGCTGCAAGTGTGATTTAGTCAACCCCTCTTAGGTGCTACAGGTAAGGGTGCTTTCACACAGCGTTTTTCTGTGATCCGTGGCTGTCCGTTGTCCGGATCAGATTTTGGCCCCCATGTTAGTCTGTGGGCACGGATCACATCGGATTTGGCCTTATTGGCATCCGATTTTTGTTGGATCCGATTCTGTCCGATTTTTTGCTGTGCCCAAAATCGCAGCCTGCTGCAATTTTTGGCACAGCGGGTCAAATCGGACCGAATTGGATCCGACCTGATCCGTGCCAAATAACATGGGGCCTACGGAGCGCGGGTCCGAGGAAACAGCTGATCGTTCCTCGGACCTGATTTTAGTGTACTGAGCATGCGCAGTAATAATAATAATAATAAAACTTTATTTGTATAGCGCCAACATATTCCGCAGCGCTTTACAGTACAACGGTACATATAAGAAAAATATACGGTACAGAAACGTAATGCAGAACAGTAGTTACATACCAAAAACATAGAATCAACTTAGGAAATACAATAAGAGAGGCAGAAAATGAAGGTGACCCTGCTCGAAGGAGCTTACAATCTAAGACGGGATGGGAACACAAAGTACAGGGGCTTATAACAATGAATATCTTACGTCTAAGTGACTACTGTTAGGGAGAATGATAGGCCGCCCTGAAGAGGTGTGTTTTTAGGGAGCGTCTGAAGCTATGCAAGTTGGGATGGTCCTAATTTCTTGGGGTAGAGCATTCCAGAGTTTTGGTGCAGCTCGAGAGAAGTCTTGAAGTCGGGAATGGGAGGTTCGGATTAATGCCGATGTTAGTCTGAGGTCATGTTCAGAGCGAAGGGGACGGGTGGGGTGGTAGACAGAGATGAGGGTGGAGAGGTAAGGAGGTGTCGCACCATGAATAGCTTTGTGGTGACAACGAGCAATTTGAATTGGATTCTATAGTGTACGGGCAGCCAATGTAGTGACTGGCACAGAGCAGAAACATCTGAGTAACGGTTTGCTAGATAGGTGATCCTGGCTGCTGCATTGAGGATAGACTGGAGAGGGGAAAGCTTACTGTGGGGGAGGCCAGCTAATAAAGAATTACAGTAGTCAAGGCGGGAATGAATCAGGGCCACGGTGAGGGTTTTAGTTGTTCCCGTGGTGAGGAAAGGGCGAATTCTGGAGATATTTTTCAGGTGCAAGCGACAGGAGCGGGTGAGAGATTGTATGTATGGGGTGAAGGAGAGATCAGTGTCCATCAAAACACCGAGACAGCGAGCCTGCTGACTGGGTGTTATCGTGGTGCCGCACACCGAGAGAGAGATGTCAGATTTAGGGAGGTTGGCAGAGGGTGGGAGCAGAAGAAGTTCAGTTTTGGAAAGGTTGAGTTTCAGATAGAGAGTGGACATGATATTGGAGACTGCGGTTAGACAGTCATTGGTGTTCTTTAATACCGCAGGGGTAAGGTCAGGGGCTGAAGTGTATAGTTGTGTGTCATCAGCATAAAGATGGTACTGAAAGCCAAATCTGCTGATTGTTTGTCCGATCGGGGCTGTGTAGAGAGAGAAGAGGAGAGGGCCAAGGACTGAACCCTGAGGGACCCCAATAGTGAGGGGAAGAGGGGAAGAAGTGGAGCCAGCAAAAGATACACTGAAAGAGCGGTCAGAAAGATAGGAAGAGAACCAGGAGAGAGCAGTGTCCTTGATGCCAATGGAGTGCAGCATAGAGAGTAGGAGCTGATGGTCGACAGTGTCAAAAGCCGCAGAGAGGTTAAGAAGGATAAGCAGAGAGTGGTCACCATTACGTTTTGCTGTCAGAAGGTCATTGGTCACTTTGATGAGGGCAGTTTCTGTAGAATGTAAGGGGCGGAAGCAATTCATATTCATACATTACAGAAGTGATACATTACAGAAGTGATATCTGGTGAAAATAAAGGGTTAAAAATAAAAAAAAACTTCATTCTCACCTGTCCCACGATCCAGCGATGTCTCCAGCGCTCTGTGCTTCTAGGACCTGGCCTGACGTCACAGTGCAGTCACATGACCGGTTACCGCGGTAACCGGTCATGTGACTGTGACATCACGCCAGGTCCTGTGGATCAGAAGAAGACAGCTGGAAGCGCCGTGGGTGTCCTGGATAGGTGAGAATAAAGATTTTTTTTTTTATTTTTTAAGGTCTGGAAATAGGGGGACAAAGAGGGGGCAAAAGAGGCGGTCAAAGAGGGGGACAAAGAGGGGACGAAAGAGTTGAGACAGAGGGGATGAAAGAGGGGAGACAGGGGCCAAAGAGGGGAGACAGAGGGGACAAAGAGGGATTAGAGAGAGGAGGGGGACGAGGTGACAGGAGGAGCAGGGAGAGGATCCAAACTGATGCTGCAAAATATCGGGATCGGATGCCTATTTGGCATCCGATTGCAGGCATCAGTTTGGATCCGTTGCTGTCCGAGGGGAGCAGCAAAAAGTCTGATCCCCTCGGACAGCACAAAAACGCTGTGTGAAAACAGCCTAAGTTACAGGTGCTGTTAATTACACAAATTAGAGAAGCATCACATGATTTTTCTAACAATACTTTTGTCCACCCCCTTTTTTATGTTTAGTGTGGAATTATATCCAATTTGGCTTTAGGACAATTCTTTTTGTGTTTTTTCATTGAAAACAAATTAAATGAAGATAATAATACCAAATAATTTGTAATTACAATCATTTTCAGGAAGAAACTGAGTATTATCAGACAGAATTGCAGGGGTGTCAATACTCTTGGCCACAACTGTACATACAGGGTTGTACCTTAACCCCAGGGGGCCCTGGTGCAGGCATGTTGAGGAGAGGAGGGGCGGGATCAGGCAAGGGAAGCAGGAAGCTTTCTGCTTTTCTTATCTGACCCTCCTCCTCTCTGACGTCGGGTTACTGGGTCGGCTGGGGGCCCCCCTTCAGGCTTGAAAGGCCCCCTTGCCGGTCGGGGCCCTGGTGCAGCTGACTCAGCTGCACCACGGTAGTTCCGCCCCTGTGTACATACATATACACACACATATACCACACCACACAAATATACATACCACGATACACACATACGAACCACACCGCACATATACACACGAACATACATATATTATTATTATTATTTATTTATATAGCGCCATTGGTTCCATGGCTCTTTACATAAGGAGTGGGGGTAACAAGGACAGGTACAGTACATATGAGCAGTCAGTGCTTGCTGATACACGACGGGAGAGGATCCTGTCCACGAGGGCTCACAGTCTACATGGGTGGGGGAGGTCATGATAGGGGGGGAAGCGCCAAGCGGTTGGTGGAGCGGCTCTGGGTCTCATCATAGGTTGTAGGCTTGTTGGAATAGATGAGTTTTCAGGTTCTTTTTGAAGCTCTTGAGGGTAGGCGAGTGTCTGACGTGCTGGGGGAGGGAGTTCCAGAATCTAGGGGAGGCGCAGGAGAAGTCTTGAATGCGGTTGTGGGAGGATGAGATGAGGGGGGAGGAGAGGAAGAGTTCTTGTGAGGAGCGTAGGTTGCGTGCAGGTTGGTATTGGGAGACCATGTCAGAGATGTAAGGGTGGGACAGGTTGTGGATGGCTTTGTAAGTCAGGGTTAGGATTTTAAATTTAGACCTTTGGGGGGTGGGGAGCCAGTGAAGTGCCATGCGGAGAGGGGAGATAGGGGAGTAGCGAGGAAGCAGGTGGATTAGACGGGCAACTGAGTTCAGGATAGAGCGGAGAGGTGCAAGGGAGGAGGCAGGGAGACCGGTGAGCAGTAGGTTGCAGTAGTCAAGGCGGGAGATGATGAGGGCATGGATGAGAGTTTTCGCGGTGTCATGATTAATAAACGGGCGGATGCGTGAGATGTTCTTGAGTTGGAGTCGGCAGGAGGTGGCGAGGGCTTGGATGTGGGGCTTGAAGGAGAGGGAGGAGTCAAGGGTGACCCCGAGGCACTTTGCTTGGGGTACTGGGGAGAGGGAGCAGTCGTTGACTCGGATTGACAGGTCTGGCAGAGGGGGAGGGCGGCTGGGGGGGAAGACAATGAACTCTGTTTTGTCCATGTTCAACTTGAGGAAGCGAACAGAGAAGAAAGATGAGATGGTGGACAGGTGATGTCGGGCCCGGAGAGGTAGATCTGGGTGTCGTCGGCATAGAGATGGTACTGGAGGCCATGGGACTCGATGAGTTGAGCTAGGCCGAGGGTGTAGATGGAGAAGAGTAGCGGTCCAAGTACCGATCCCTGGGGGACGCCGACATTAAGGGGGTAGGACGAGGAAGAGGTGTCGGAGTGGTTGACGCTGAAAGTGCGGTCCGTAAGGTATGAAGAGATCCAGGAGAGGGCAAGGTCAGTGAGAGGGAGTGGTCGACTGTGTCGAAGGCGGCAGATAGGTCGAGGAGGAGGAGGACGGAGTAGTGTTTTTTCCTCTTTGCGGTCAGGAGGTCAATGGTAACTTTAGTAAGGGCTGTTTCGGTGGAGTGGTGAGGTCAGAAACCAGATTGCAGGCGGTCGAAGAGGGAGTGGGAGGATAGGTAGGAGGACAGTTCAGAGTGGACGTGTTGTTCGAGTAGTTTGGAAGCGAAAGGGAGAAGGGATATTGGGCGGTAGTTGGCGACGGATGATGGGTCGAGGAGGGTTTTTTGAGAATGGGTGAGATCCAGGCGTCTTTGAAGGATGAGGGAAAGACGCCAGTAGTGCGTGATAGGTTGAAGAGTTGGGTTAGGGCAGGGTTGAGGGCGGTGGTGAGGTTTGGTATGAGATGGGTAGGGAGAGGGTCGAGGGCGCAGGTGGTGAGGTGAGATCGTGACAGGAGGGTGGAGAGCTGGGCTTGAGTCACGTTGGAGAAGCTTCCTTTGGTCGAGGAGGGTTGGGCGGTAATGGTGGTGGGTTGGGGGGACGTTGGGCCAAAGCTCTCTCTAATTTTATCAATCTTGTGTTTGAAGAAGGTGGCGAAGTCGTCGGCAGAGATGAGGGAGGAAGGAGGAGGTGCTGGGGGACGGAGAAGGGAGTTGAAGGTTTTGAATAATATATACACATGAAGCACACATATACATCCACACACCAATATACACACACAACAGATACATGTATATACACACACCACACACATATATACATGCACACACCAATATACATACATGCACCACATACACCCACACGATACATGCACCACACCACACATATACACACACATACATACACACACTCTGACCTACGTTATGTCTGTCATGCCCGCAGATCACACTCCTTCATGTCTCCTGCTGCTGCTCTCACACTTTCTGTATCTCTAGTCCCGACCCTCCCCCTCCTGAGCCGACACTTGTCTGAGACAGAGGAGAGGATACTGTACTGTATGGAGGCTTAGGCCATGTGCACACGTTGAGTATTTGATGAGCTTTTTACCTCAGGATTTGTAGCCAAAACCAGGAGTGGGTGATAAAATACAGAAGTGGTGATGTGTTTCTATTATACTTTTCCTTTGATTGTTTCAGTCCTGGTTTTGTCTACAAATCCTGAGGTAAAAAACTCATCAAATACTCAGCGTGTGCATGTGGCCTTAGTTTCTCTGCAGTGGGGTCAGAAACTCTCCCCATAGTGAGAGAAATCAGAGAAATCACAGCCTGGAGACATGGCTGGTCAGGGGGCGGCAGTGATCACAGCACAGGAATCACCCGGCTCTCTGGCGCCCCCTCTGCAGTGTGACGGCCGGTGCCTTGTGCCATGGCACAGCTGACAACCAGGGGAAGAGGCAGGACATGTGTGAGCTGGATCAGTGCAGCTTCCCTGTCCTGTAACTGCTGACTGTGCTCACTCACAGCTACAGGACTCGGCAGTGACAGGATAGACACCGCCTGCTGCACTGATCCCCGCATATTAGACGCCGGGCTGCAGTGTTATTTAGCAGGTGACAGTGGGAGCTGTTCCTGCCCTGCCCTGTTCCTGCCCACGTATCAGCTGAATGAGATCCAGCTGCTGACGTGTGGAGGGATACAGGGACGGCCACTTCAGAAAGGGAGAACTGGGCATGCGCAACCTGTAGAAGTCTGTTAGGAGGTCGGACAGGGTGCCCAGTACTACTGGCACTAGGGGGCGCCATACCTAACATCATTAGGGCATATCTTTTAAACCGGGCATAATTTTTTATGTAATTAAATTAAAATAATGTTTAAAAGATTTAACGATTTTAAAGATGTCTGCAACATTAGCAGTATATTGCATCGTGACACAACCCCTTTAAATAATAGTAAAAGTGTACATGTTTGGTATCTACGAACTCGCACCGACCCGAGGCATCACGCCATCAGTTTTACCATATAGTGATCATGGCGAATAAAAAACCCAAAAAACAAACGTGTAATTGCACTTTTGTTTGCAATTTCACTGCATTTGAAATTTTGTTTTCCTTTTTCCTGTTCACTATATGGTAAAATAAATGATTGCATCTGAAAGTATAACTCGTCCCGCAAAACACAAGCCCTCATGTTTATATTGATGGAAAAATAAAAAAGTTATGGCACTTAGAAGTAGGGGAGCAAAAAACGAAAAATTCCCGGGAGGTGAAGGGGTTAAATACCTTTCTACGATTTCACACCTTCAAGATAGAGTCTATAAAATATAATAATAATAATATTTATTCATTTATATAGGGTTATTGATTCCATAGCACCTTCACATACATCAGTAATGTTGTCCCCATTGAGGCTCACAATCTAAACATCCTATCAGTATGTCTTTCCACTGTGGGAGTAAACCGGAGTGCCCGGAGGAAACCCACGCAAACACGGGAGAACATACAAACTCCTTGTAGATGTTGTCCTTGGTGGGAATTAAACCCAGGACCTCAGGACTTCAGCAAGGCTGCAGCGCTAACCACTGAGCCACCATGCCGCAAATCATCAGCTATCAAACTTTTGTTTCCCAGATGCTTCATGACAGTCCAGGACCTAAAGGATGCCTACTACCTTCTGGCCATGCACGTGAAGTTCCAGCAATACCTCAGAGTGGCAGTCTCTATGGGAGGTCAAGTCAGACACTACCAATTCGTAGCAAAGGCATTCGGTCTATCTATTGCTTCCCGTATTTTCACCAAATTGATATCGCAGGTGATGACCTATTTACGACAGCAAGATACATTAATATTCCATACCTGGATGACTTTTTGGTAGTATGGAATTCTTCTGCACAATGTAGCAGTCGCCTTGCTAACATAATTTCATCCTTACAGGCTTTGGGCTGGATAATCAACCTAAACAAGTCCAGACTGGTTCTGGTAATCCTTCAGATCTTCCTAGGTCTGCACCTGGATTCAGTAAGTCAACGGTGTCTGGTCCCGGAGGAAAAATCGCCTATTATATTTGACAAAGTGAGG
Source organism: Allobates femoralis (assembly GCA_033576535.1). Lineage (NCBI taxonomy): Eukaryota > Metazoa > Chordata > Amphibia > Anura > Aromobatidae > Allobates > Allobates femoralis. Next base: position 232,287,228 of record JARQOC010000006.1, read on the forward strand.
AAGGCAATAGACAAGCTACAAATGTCTCTGAGGGATGCTATGTCTCTTTTGATGTCCCTAACCTCCTGTATTCCTGCGGTTCTATGGGCCCAATTTCATTCCAGATGTCTGCAGCAAGAGATTATCTGTGCAGAAGAACAATTGCAAGGTCGCCTCAATGGCAGAATGGTACTATCTGTAGATGTTATAAATTCAGGACGGGTTACCCGATGAAGACATTTTGGATTTGATCTCCGGAGAGATATATGCTCTATGAAAAATCATGAGAGCCATAGGTAAGTAACTATCATATGGCAACACCTTGTTAATACGCTGCGGGGCCGTTAGAATTTCCTGAAATGTACTATTGGGTAGTTGTAGTGTCCATTTTCCCAGTCCTGGTGAGGAATCCATCCATGATATAGTGGGTCTAATAGATTTATATATCAAGCACAATGAGGAAGCGCCTTTATGGGCCATAAGGACATATCAAGTGCAGGGGACTCGCTCTAGTATTATCTGGTATGTCTCGTAAAACTGAATTGACGTAGTGCCTAATCTAAGCAGTAGTAAAAGGGTTCCCTTCCAAGATTGAATATCTGGATACTGTATCTTCTGGGGCCAGAGGATGTTCAGTGACTGTTAAGACATCGCATACCATTCTGCACTAATTTTCCCATAGTACTCTATAAATTGGGGGTGGTCTACCTTGTAGAAAAAAGGAATTGCCCTGGAAGGGAAGAAATATAGAGATGTAGGGATTAAGTCCACTAAGTCTTCTAGCATGTCGCCATGCCAGGACAACAGACCATAGAGGAGGGTTGTCTCTAATCTCAATAGGAACTCTATTTTGTAGTAGATGGAGTAGAGCCGGAAGACTGATGGGGTTATGGTGGGTTTACACGTTGCAATATCGTTCCGATATCGTATCAAACGGTGCGGGAGCGCGCATTTTGTGCCCTTTTTTCCAAGAATTGGATCGGCAGTTTACACAGCGCGATATCGTGATACAACGTCCCTACGATGTCTACGCCCCCCGACCCAGGAACGACCATTTAACATGGGAGTCAATGGAGGACGTTGTACTACACATCGGAGTTGGGCTGTCACACAGCATGATCCGGCTCCAACCGGCATCCGATATCGGGCCGTTGAATAGCACGCTCATTCGACCCCCGATATCGGTTTGCCATCGTTCCTGCATCGCATTGGACGTTCACACCGTACAACGCACAAACGATATCGGGTCCAACGCACGAACCACGTGACTTTTGGTCGGAGTTGGACGCCGATATCGGGACGTGTAAACCCACCATTACAGAGGCCTTCATCAATGGCAGTGTTAGCGGGTAGAGGCCCAGATCCAGTCTAGGGAATGTTGATAAACTGCACCAATACTGTAGAGTCATAAATTTGGAAAGTTGAGACCCCTCCATAGATTTAGTCTGCTGCAATTTAAAGATGCTGATCCTAGAGCCTCCTCTTGATCCCAATATAAATTGCCTAAAGATTTTAGTCAAATGTCATCAGCCTTAAATAAGATGATAGGTAATGTCTGTAGTGGGAAAAGTAATTTGGGGAAGGAGACCATTTTAATAAGGTGGGCTCTACTCTACCCATAAAGGACAACCTAAGAGGCTTCCAAGACTGAATTTCTCTTATTACCGCTGAAAGTAAGGGCTGAATATTGGGATGATAGATTTTGTGAGGATTAGAGGGTAAGAGAATGCCCAAATGGCATAGAGTACTACCTTCCCACTGGAAGGGTCGAGGGGACATTAGTTCCCCTGACTAGTCAGCCCACATAGCATATTATTTCGCCCCTGTGGGTGTGATTACATGCTTTGCATAGCATCGGCATCCCAATCACGCGGTTGTATATCCCTCACCCTTGAGCGTCTGTGTATGCACCCCCAACTTCAGAGAGGCTGACTGCGCATTATCAAAAGGCGCCATGTTTCCGGTCATGCGCAGTACGCTTCTCTGACTCCAGGATACATACACCCGGTTTTAAAGTGTAATGTACATGACTGGAAGTACGGACGACTCCCGATCATGCATGGTGCGCATCTGAAGCCAGAGACAGAGAAGCTTAATGGTGAAGGAAGGATATACAACCCTGTGAATGGGATGACAATGCTATGCAGCGTATTTTATCATGCCCACAGGGGCGTGATAATATGCTGTGTGGGCTGACTAGTCAGGGAACTAACGCTCCCTCGACTAGTCAAAGCCTTAATTAGCATTCCATAAAGGATCTTTACAAATACTTATTCTATAGATCTGTTTATGTGTACTAGTACATGCTGGGACTATCGGGCAGGGATTTCAGATATGCACCCAGCTCTGCTTGCGGGGGACTGTGGCAGGTTGGGGAGAGATGGTGGAACAAAACTGCAAGCAAATGCAGAAACTGCGGGTGCAGATGCTGGCGGAACCCACGATTAAAGATGTCTTAGTGGCGGTTATGCAATGTGGATTAGCTATATCCACTGTATTGACTTACCTTGGCCATATGCAAGAGACTATGCAAACTGTGAAACATGATTTACACAGAGTTAAAGAACAAACTGGCGAGCTGGAAAAAAGAGTCAGTACCGCTGAGGACACTTTAGCTAAATCTGTGAAATATCAGATGGAGTCCAAAAAAAGAGAGTGCTGCTATATGGGCCAAAACTGATGATTTGGAAAATAGATCATGCCATAATAACGTGTATAGTGGGAGTGCCTGAGCGATGTGAGGGGAAAAATCCCAAGGAATTTTTTGAGGTGTGGATCAAGGACAAGATAGGTGCGGACAAATTGACACACTTGTACGCCATGGAACATGCGCACAGAGTCCCTGCTCGCCCCCCTCCCCCTGGGCATCAGTCAAGAACAGTATTGGCAAAAATCCTGCACTATGGAGATAGGGATAATATACTCCATTACTCAAGAGACCACCCGGATCTTACCATTGATAGCTCTAAGGTTTCGTTTTATCCAGACTACTCCTTGGTAGTCCAAAGACAACGAGCCAAATCGAGGTTAAAAAGAGACTAAGAGCACTTGTAGTCAAGTACTCCATGATATTCCCGGCAACGCTGAGGCTTGAAGCATGGGACAAAGTTCACTTTTTCCTAGACTCTAAAGATGTGATGAACTGGATTGATTTGAACGAAAGACAGCTGAGGAGAGAGACCAAGGAGCAAGGCCACGGATGAGCTCCGAACCTGGGCTGGCAACACGGCTGCGTTTTCCTGCCTCTGTTGTGAGAGACCAGTGGAACTGTGATCTCCTTGTATGGCTTTTTTCATGTGTTTGACATGTCCTTTTCTTCTACCCTTATACTTACCTTCTAGCTTTGCGCTTACCCCTCTCCCCCCATCCTTCCCTCCCCCCTCTCCCTTCCTTCCCCCTCCCCCCCCCCCCCCCCCTCCATTTCCTTCCCCCGCACCTTTTTTTTTTCTCTTTTATACTTCACTTGGTTTCATATACAGGTTATTGCACTATGTTAATGTACCCATGTTTGGGTATTGGACTAGATGGACCCGGTCGTCTATGCCATGCTGTGGGGTGATATCCTGAAATATGCGGCGAGTGTGATGGCATTGAAGCGCCCGGTATACAGTGGGAGAGAAGTACAATGGCATCGCCCTTAACGATAATGTTTAGGTTGCGGTTTTTGGGTTTGTTGGGGAGGGGGGGGTTTGGGATACAGGTCTGATAGGCATAATGGTATATATGTGGATGTAAGTCGTCATTATGTTATGCAACGATGGATGTGGGTATCGATTTAATTACACTTAGATATCAAGATAATTAGCTGGAACATCAGGAGATTAAAAACTCCAGTGAAAAGGCAGGCAATATTCACCTCTATAATGGACCAGAAACCGGCTATAATTTGTCTCCAGGAGACACCTCTTACCTCTGAGACAATCAATCTATTAGAGAGAAGATGGGTGCAGGAGGGATTCCATTCTACATACTCGGAGTACTCTCGGGGAGTCAGCGAATTGATCTACTCAGGGATTCAGTTTACATGTCATAAAGCAATTATAGATCCTGAGGGACAGTATGCTTTCTTGTACTGCAGTATTTTTACTGTGCGGATGATAGTTGTCTCCGTATATACCCCTCCGCCATATAGCAGCAGAATTCTGTATCAGATCCTTCACTTTTTGAAAGACTCGTACTGGGACAAGGGGAACCATGAGCCACTAAAATCTGAGGGCAACTGCACACCATTTGGGACATTAAAGGGGTTGTCCGGGCTTGTCACATAATCTCAGTGCATATCTAGGCTGCCGAATGGTGACAATCTGTGATTTACTTTCTGTCAGCCTTTTGCAGGGTTTCCTAGATAGCACTGTTTTGCATCTGAACAGAATGACCAGGGGGTGTGTTCTGGCATGGTAATAAAAACTGGTCATATCCACCTACCCTACCCCAACCCCTCCCCCATAGCAACAATCCCGCCCTCCCCATCTACGTAAATAAGCCCTCTCCACACAGTAACCAATCCTCCCCTAGCAGCCATCCCTGTGATCAGAACTGCCCGGTGTAGCTGATCCTCCACCGGCCAGACGGCAGTGATGTATGGAAAGTCTGCAGAGGGAAGGGACAATCGTCCTGTATTCAGGGGGGCCGCTCCGTGATTACAATGAATAACTCACTCTTATCAGTGATTCCTTCCCTCACTGTCCTGGGCTGTCAGTGATCAGGAGCAGGGAAGGAGAATGTACAGTGTGAGCCCAGTGATAGGGGTCTGCAGCTTCTAATCTGCACAGGGGTCCGCAGACACTGATGTAATCTGTGAGACACTGTAACAAAACCTCTGCTGTGTGAATGACATCTGTGTCACTGATGTCTTCACACAGCAGAAGATCTGGTACAGTGTATCAGGGTGAAGTATGGTCAGCACTTTGTCTCTAATGACACAAATACTGATTAAAGCAGCCTATCCACTCAGTAACTGCAACAGTGTGAAGTGTTGGGGGGTGTATGTATGGAGATATATATGATACTAAGGATTTTGATATTGTTGAGAAGTCCTTGCTTCCGTCCTTCCGTCGCTCCATCAGTCCGTCAGTCCTTCCATCCGTCCTTCTGTCGCCCAATCAGTCCGTCCGTCCTTCCTTCTTTTCGTCCTTCCTTCCATCTGTCTCATTCTTTCCGTCCCTCCTTTCCGTCCTTATTATCGTCCGCCCGTCCTTCCGTCTGTCCTTCCATCCTTTCTTCCATCTGTCTATCCGTGCTTCTGTCCGTCATTCCGTCCATCCTTTCATCTATCCTTACGTCCGTCTGTCCTACCTTCCATCGTCCTCCGTCCGTCCATCCTTCCGTCCTTCCTTCCTTCCTTCCGTCCTTCCTTCCGTATGTCCTTCCTTCCGTCCTTCCTTCTGTCTGTCCTTCTGTCCGTCCGTCCTTTCGTCCATCTTTCTTTCCTTCTGTCCGTCCTTCTGTCCATTCGTTCTTCCTTCCGTCCTTCCTTCCATCTGTCCTTCTGTCCATCCTTCTGTCCGTCCTTCCTTCCCCTCAAGCCTGTATTTTCCCTTCGCCTCCGGGCGATTTCCTGTTTTCATTCCTCTTCTTCCATGACTTTTCTATTTTTCTGTCAATACAGACATATGAGGCTGCTTGTTGTTTTTTGCAGGACGAGTTTTACTTTTGAATGACGACATTTATTTTGAAATTGCAAAAAAAAGTGCAATTATACATTTGTTTTTTTTTTTGTTTTTTTTATTCACCATGTTCACTATATGGTAACACTGACATGTTGGTATGATGTCTGGGGTCAGTACTATATGGTAACACTGACGTGTTGGTATGATGTCTGGGGTCAGTACTATATGGTAACACTGACGTGTCAGTATGATGCCTCAGGTCAGTAACTACAGTCATATGAAAAAGTTTTTTAGAAAGGTCTGGCTCCAAACCCTTTCAGTAAGGTGCCCAGGGAAAATCAATATCGGTAGTGTATAATAGCCCTGGCACACTAATATATGGAAAAATGATGATAAGGAGACGTCAACTCAGACTATCAAAGTTTTATTCAAAATAAATGTAGCTCTGTCCTTGCCGGTTCGACCACACAGGTCTTCGCAGAGGATACAGGAGCTGTGCTCAAAGAGATGTGGGATTAAGTGCAATCTCCTGTATAGTAGGAGTGTACAGCACCTATATCGGTGGTGTGGATAAGTATCCAATTGTGGCCACTCACATCAGGCCAATTCTGGCCAGTGATTAGTGCTTAATGGCTGAGTGGTATGAGAAAGAAAATGCTTTCTCTGTGCAGCTGGGCGGCTGGTGCATGAGTGGTGCATGAGCAGCTGAGTTGACGTCTCCTTATCATCATTTTTCCATATATTAGTGTGCCAGGGCTATTATACACTACCGATATGAAAAAGTTTGGGCACCCCTCTTAATCTTACTCCTTTTTTTTTGTTTAAAATTGGGTTTTTGCAACAGCTATTTCAGTGTGATATATGTAATAACTGATGGACACAGTAATATTTCAGTATTGAAATGAGGTTTATTGTACTAACCGAAAATGTGAAATATGCATTATTTCAAAATTTGACAGGTGCAAAAGTATGGGCACCTCAACAGAAAAGTGACATTAATATTTAGTAGATCCACCTTTTGCAAAAATAGCAGCCTCTAGTCGCTTCCTGTAGCTGTTAATGAGTTCCTGGATCCTGGATGAAGGTATTTTTGACCATTCCTCTTTACAAAACAATTCCAGTTCAGTTAAGTTTGATGGTCGCCGAGCATGGACAGCCCGCTTCAAAACATCCCACAGATGTTCAATGATATTCAGGTCTGGGGACTGGGATGGCCATTCCAGAACACTGTAATTGTTCCTCTGCATGAATGCCTGAGTAGATTTGGAGCGGTGTTTTGGATCATTGTCTTGCTGAAAGATCCATCCCCGACGTATCTTCAACTTTGACACTGATTCTTGAACATTATTCTCAAGAATCTGCTGATACTGAGTGGAATCTATGCGACCCTCAACTCTAACAAGATTCCCGATGCCGTCATTGGCCACACAGCCTCAAAGCATGATGGACCCTCCCCCAAATTTGACAGTGTCCACAGGACCTTGTTCCAAAATGAAACTGGCTTGTCCAAATATGCTTTTGCATACCTCAGGCGACTCTGTTTGTGGCGTGCATGCAGAAACTGCTTCTTTCCCATCACTCTCCCATACAGCTTCTCCTTGTGCAGTGTGCGCTGTATTGTTGACCGATGCACAGTGACACCATCTGCAGCAAGATGATGCTGTAGGTCTTTGGAGGTGGTCTGTGGATTGTTCTTGACTGTTCTCACCATTTTTCTTCTCTGCCTTTTTGATATTTTTGTTGGCCTGCCACTTCTGGCCTTTACAAGAACTGTCCCTGTGGTCTTCCATTTCCTTACTATGTTCCTCACAGTGGAAACTGACGGTTAAATCTCTGAGACAACTTTTTGTATCCTTCCCCTGAACAACTATGTTGAACAATCTTTTTTTTTTAAGATCATTTGAGAGCAGTTTTGAGGAGCCCATGATGCCACTCCTCAGAGAAGATGCAAATAGAAGAACAACTTGCAAGTGAACACCTGAAATAGCTTTTCTCATGATTGGATACACCAGGCTATGAAGTACAAAACTCAATGAAGCTACCAAACCAATTTAGTGCTTTAGTAAGTCAGTAAAAAGTAGTTAGGAGTATTCAAATCTTGAAAATCAGAAGGGTGCCCATACTTTTGCACCTGTCAAATTTTGAAATAATGCATATTTAACATTTTTGGTTAGTGCAATAAACCTCATTTCAATCCTGAAATATTACTGTGTCCACCAGTTATTACATATATCACACTGAAATAGCTGGTGCAAAGACACAATTTTAAAGAAAAAAAAAAAAATGAGTAAGATTAAGAGGGGTGCCCAAACTTTTTCATATGACTGTATATGGTAACACTGATGTGTCGGTATGATGCCTCAGGTCAGTACTATATGGTAACACTGACATGTCGGTATGATGCCTCGGGTCAGTACTATATGGTAACACTGACGTGTCGGTATGATGCCTCAGGTCAGTAACTATATGGTAACACTGAGGTGTTGGTATGATGTCTTGGGTCAGTACTATATGCGAACACTGACGTGTCGGTATGATGCCTCAGGTCAGTAACTATATGGTAACACTGACGTGTCGGTATGATGCCTCGGGTCAGTACTATATGGTAACACTGAGGTGTTGGTATGATGCCTCAGGTCAGTAACTATATGGTAACACTGACGTGTCGGTATGATGCCTCGGGTCAGTAACTATATGGTAACATGGTAACACTGAGGTGTTGGTATGATGTCTTGGGTCAGTACTATATGCGAACACTGACGTGTCGGTATGATGCCTCAGGTCAGTAACTATATGGTAACACTGACGTGTCGGTATGATGCCTCGGGTCAGTAACTATATGGTAACATGGTAACTCTGAGGTGTTGGTATGATGTCTTGGGTCAGTACTATATGCTAACACTGACGTGTCGGTATGATGCCTCAGGTCAGTACTATATGGTAACACTGACGTGTCGGTATGATGCCTCAGGTCAGTAACTATATGGTAACACTGACGTGTTGGTATGATGCCTCGGGTCAGTAACTATATGGTAACATGGTAACACTGAGGTGTTGGTATGATGTCTTGGGTCAGTACTATATGCTAACACTGACGTGTCGGTATGATGCCTCAGGTCTGTACTATATGGTAACACTGACGTGTCTTTATTACGTCTAGGGTCAATACTATATGGTAACACTGACGTGTCGGTATGATGCCTCAGGTCTGTACTATATGGTAACACTGACGTGTCTTTATTACGTCTAGGGTCAATACTATATGGTAACACTGACGTGTTGGTATGATGTCTCGGGTCAGTACTATATGGTAACACTGACGTGTCGGTATGATGTCTCGGGTCAGTACTATATGGTAACACTGACGTGTCGGGGCAGGGGCAGTCAAGGCATAATAGCCTCCTTCTTAGAACGCAGCATAGGCCCTACTGAAAAGGGAGCTTTTAGTTTAATACACAAAAATCAGGTGACAGTTCACTTTTAAATAGAAATAAATATGAATTATGTTTCTCATAATACATGTTTGACTGTATGAACGCTGCGGATCGTGGAAAATGGTGCAAAAACACAATTCTTTTTGTTAAAAATAATTTTTTTCACCACTTAAATAACAGTCAAAGTATACATGTTTGGTATCTACGAACTTGTACCGACCCGAGGCCTCATACCAACATGTCAGTGTTACCATATAGTACTGATCTGAGGCATCATACTGATACGTCAATGTTACCATATAGTACTGACCCGAGGCATCATACCAACATGTCAGTGTTACCATATAGTACTGACGCCAGACATACCGACACGTCAGTGTTACCATATAGTACTGATCTGAGGCATCACACCGACATGTCAGTGTTACCATGTTGTACTGACCCGAGGCATCATACCAACTTGTCAGTGTTACCATATTGTACTGACCCCAGACATCATACCAACATGTCGGTGTTACTATATAATACTGACACTGACACCTCAGTGTTACCATATAGTACTGACCCAAGACATCATACTGACACATTAGTGTTACCATATAGTACTGACCTGAGACATCATACCGACACGTCAGTGTTACCATATAGTACTGACCCAAGACATCATACCAACACATGTGTGTTACCATATAGTACTGACCCGAGGCATCATACCGTCACCTCAGTGTTACCATATAGTACTGACCCCCAAACATCATACCGACACATCAGTGTTACCATATAGTACTGACCAGAGACGATATACCAACACCTCTGTGTTACCATATAGTACTGACCAGAGACCTCATACCAACACATCAATGTTACCATATAGTACTGACCCGAGGCATCATACCAACACGTCAATGTTGCCATATAGTACTGACCCCAGACATCAAACCGACACGTCAGTGTTACCATATAGTACTGACCAGAGACATCATACAGACATCATACAGACACCTTAGTGTCACCATATAGTACTGACCCAAGAAATCATACCGACACATCAATGTTACCATATAGTACTGACCCCAGGCATCATACCGACACCTCAGTGTTACCATATAGTACTGACCCCAGACACCATACAAACACGTCAGTGTTACCATATAGTACTGACCCCAGACATCATACCGACACGTCAGTGTATCATATAGTACTAACCCGAGACATCATACCGACATCTTAGTGTTACCATATAGTACTGACACGAGACATCATACCGACACGTCAGTGTTACCGTATAGTACTGACCCCAGACAACATGCCGACACCTCAGTGTTACCATATAGTACGGACCCCAGACAACATGCCGACACCTCAGTGTTACCATATAGCACTGACCCCAGACATCATACTGACACGTCAGTGTTACCATATAGTGCTGATCCCAGAAATCATACCGACACATCAGTGTTGCCATATAGCACTGACCCCAGACATCATACCGACACATCAGTGTTACCATATAGTACTGACCTGAGGCATCATACCAACACCTCAGTGTTACCATATAGTACTGACCCCAGCCATCATACCGTCATGTCAGAGTTACCATATAATACTGACCCCAGACATCATACCAACACGTCAATGTTACCATATAGTGAAAATGGTGAATAAAAAAAAAACAAAAAACAAATGTGTAATTGCACTGTTTTTTTGCAATTTTTAAATAAATGTCACAACTCGTCCTGCAAAAAACAACAAGAAGCCTCATATGTCTGTACTGACGGAAAAATAGAAAAGTTATTTAAGAAGAGGAAGGAAAACAGGAAATCTCCCAGAGGTGAAGGGAAAATACAGGCTTGAGGGGAAGAACGGATGGACGGATGGATAGACTAAAGGATGGACGGAAAGAAGGGAGGACGGACAGACGGATGGAAAGAAGTAAAGACGGACAGACGGACGGAAAAAAAGGATGGACGGACAGAAAGAAGGACGGACGGATGGAAAGAAGGAAGGACAAAGTAGGAAGGACGGATGGACAGACGGAAAGAAGGACGGACAGAAAGAAGGAAGAACGGCATTGAGGGTCGGAAAGAAGGAAGGATGGAAAGAAGGAAGGACGAACGGAAGGAAGGAGGGACAGAAAGGACAGACGGATGGATGGACAAGGAAGGATGGAAAGAAGGACAGACGGACTGATGCGGCGACGGACGGAAGGAAGGACGGACGGAAAGAAGGACAGACGGATAGATGGAAGGAAGGAAGGATGGAAAGAAGGAAGGACGGATGGAAAGAAAGCAGGACGGATGGGAGGATGGAAGGACGGAAGGAAGGACAGAATGACGGACGGAAAGAAGGAAGGACGGTCAGATGGACGGAAAGCCGGACGGAAAGAAGGAAGGATGGATGGAAGGAAGGAAAGAGGGAAGGACTGATTGACTGATGGGGCGACGGAAGTAAGGACTCCTCAACAATATCAAAATCCTTAGTATCATATATATGTCCATATATACACCCCCCAACACTTCACACTGTTGCAGTTACTGAATGGATAGGCTGCTTCAATCAATATTTGTGTCATTAGAAACACAGTGCTGACCATACTTCACCCTGTTACTGTACCAGATCTTCTGCTGTGTGAAGACATCAGTGACACAGATGTCATTCACACAGCAGAGGCTTTGTTACAGTGTCTCACAGATTACATCAGTGTCTGCGGACCCCTGTGCAGATTAGAAGCTGCAGACCCGTATCACTGGGCTCACACAGTACGTTCTCCTTCACTGCTCCTAATCACTGACAGCCCGGGACAGTGAGGGAAGGAATCACTGATAAGGCTACCTTCACACTACGATTTTGAAGGTAGCCGATGCTGTCCGATAAATTCGGACAGCATCGGCTCCCTTCTGATACCTGGAATCGGATGCCAAATAGGCATCAGATTCCGGCATTAAATCGTAGCCTCCGGGCAAAAAAAAAAATGTATGCTCCCTGAGCCCCCGCCGTCTCCCGCCGTCTTCCTGCAGGCTCCCGGTGTCCTCACGCTGTCTGCAGAGGTCGTCTTCTGCTGTACAGGACCTGCGGTGATGTCACAGTCACGTGACAGCAGGTTCCACCATGGTAACCCGCGGTCACATGACTGTGACATCACCGCAGGTCCTGTACAGCAGAAGAAGACTCTTGCAGACACCGGGAGCCACCGAGAGCCTGCAGGAAGACGGCGGGGGCTCGGGGAGAGGTGAGCATAAACTTTTTTTTTTTTTTTAACCCTTGTGCTCCCAGTTTGGAGCATTTTTACTGTACTGAGCATGCTCAGTACAGTAAAATCGGGTCCGAGGAGACATCAGATCTTTCCTCGGACCCTTCTCCATAGGGCCCCATGTTAAATTGATCAGGTCGGATCGGATGTGCACTAAATGTCATCCGATTTGGTCCGATCCGATTCTGTCAGATTTTATTTTCGGTGCAAAAATCGGAGCAGGCTCCGATTTTTGCCCCGATAAAAAAAATCGGACAGAATCGGATCGGACCAAATCGGATGGCATTTAGTGCACATCCGATTCGGTCCGATGCCCATAGGGCTGCATGGGGCCCAAAATCGGTCCGATGCTGTCCGATTTTTATCGGACAGCATCGGATTTTAAAAATCCGTAGTGTGAAGGCAGCCTAAGAGTGAGTTATTCATTGTAATCACGGAGCGGCCCCCCTGAATACAGCACGATTGTCCCTTCCCTCTGCAGACTTTCCATACATCACTGGTGTCTGGCTGGGGGGAGGAGCAGCTACATCGGGCAGTTCTGATCACAGGGATGGCTGCTAGGGGAGGATTTGTTACTGTGTGAAGAGGGCTTATTCATTTAGATGGTCAGGGTGGGGTTGTTGATATGGGGGAGGGGTTGGGGTAGGGTAGGTGGAAATTACCAGTTTTTATTACCATGCCAGAACACACCCCTGGTCATTCTGTTCAGATGGAAAACAGTGCTATCTAGGAAACCCTGCAAAATGCTGACAGAAAGTAAATCACAGATTGTCAGCATTCGGCAGCCTAGATATGCACTGAGATTATGTGACTAGCCCGGACAACCCCTTTAAAGAGGTGCCCCTGGTTGATGTAAAATAGTAACATAGTTTTTAAGGTTGAAGGAAGACTTTAAGTCCATCTAGTTCAACCCGTAGTCTAACAGCCTAACATGTTGATCCAGAGGAAGGCTAAAAAAAACCCATGTGGCAACACTAAGCTCCACATTGGGGGAAAAAATTCCTTCCTTACTCCAGATATGGCAATCAGACTAGTTCCCTGGATCAACGCCCTATCAAAGAATCTAGTATATATAACTGGTAATATTATAGTTTTCAAGAAAGGCATCCAGGCCCTTCTTAATTGTTAGTAATGAGTCATTCATTACAACATCATGTGGCAGAGAGTTCCATAGTCTCACTGCTCTTACAGTAAAGAATCCGCGTCTGTGATTATGTTCAAATAATTTTTATTCGAGTTTCAATAAATCAAGTACAAAGTATAATAATCAAATACAGTCGTACAGCAAACTGATAAGAAGTAGAGAAGTCAAAGGTATAATATGAAGAGATTACCTTATTACAATCAATTTCATCAAATACAGAACACCAAAAGAGAACAATGAAAGTAAACAGGGAAACAAAGAATTACACATCTCCAAATAATACTTTGGGAAGTAATTATGAAATAGTTTAACTAAAGGCAATCAATACTAAGGACCAAGAATCTCAAGCTAAGTCAAGTTATGAAGAACTGCTCTTCAGCAGATAAGCATAAGGGAGAGAGGAAAGGAAATGAAGGGGGGGAAAGGTAGCTATAGACACTTACTATAGTACAAGCTATAGACAATGAGCCAATCATACAGTCCAGTGGTGAAGCCTAGAGAAAATTATTTGGGGGGACTTTGGCTGACTTTAAGAACGGAGATGGAAATTTTATATTCCACAATGCCCATTTCTTCTGATATTTGGTTTGTAGGCCATTTCTAATAGCGAATGAATATTCAAAAGAATTATGAGATGCAATTCTGTCTATGACATCCTGTATAGATGGGACTGTAGACTCTCTCCAAAGTGAGGCAATCATAGTTTTTGCTGTTAAAAGAATATGAATCGTAAGTGGCCTTATACGTTTTGGAAGAGAATCCAACCCAACCAAAAGCAACACTAACTCAGGAGATAGAAGAACCTCAATTCCAGAAATATCTTTAATTAGATGCCTTCTGTCTCTCCAAAATTTTTTAAGGAATTGACATCCCCAGAACACATGAGTCAGATCAGCAGTTTGGTTACAGTTCCTCCAGCACATCGGGGAGTTGAGTGAATTAAACTTATTGAGCTTCAACGGAGTAAGATACCATCTTGAATACAATTTAAATTGGGTCTCAATAAGGGAGATGCACGGTACCTGTGTATACATAAGATCAAAGGACTTGCCAAGTTGTTCAGTATTTATAGAGATGTTCAGGTCTTTCTCCCAGGCTACTACATTTGAAGATTTCACATAGACCGAATCTAGGTTAATGTCCTGATATATGTTTTTCAACTTCCAAAAAAAGGTACTCTGCGGGAACTTCAAAAGTTGTGTCACATTGTGAGGAAGAGAGAATACCAGTTTATGGCTCAACAGAATGCGATGAATCTCCTCCCAGGTTTTAACTTCTATGTCTTCCAGACCATAAGTGTTTTGTAGGACCGCAAAGGGAATCAACCCTCCTCTGCCATCCAAGATGTTAGATATAAAACCAATCTCATGGTCTTTCCAGGATTTAAGTTTCAGGTTTGCAGAAATATAGTCTAATATATCAATTGGGATCCAAGTAGGTGGATGAGGTTGAAAGCTTTTCAATGATTTGGAAACAAACAATCTCCAGGATTGAATAGAGGCTTTCACTAACGTTTCTTTCGGAAGAGGTTTGTTTTTATCACAAAGGAAGGAAAGAAGCTGTGAACCAAGGCCTCCCTTTAGCATATTTTTATCTTCAAGAGTAAGCCAACTTGGTCTATCTCCTGTCTCCCACCATGATTGACTCAGTTTTATGATAGTGGAGTGATGATATGCGGTGAGGTTGGGAACAGCCAGACCTCCTCTAGACCTCCCTTTCTCCAGGGTAGTCTTAGCCACTCTTGGTTTTTTCTTATCCCAAATGAATCTCGTCAGTTGAGTTTGTAATTTTGCCATCCATTGTCTGGACACAGGTAGGGGTACAGAACGAAAAATATAAAGAAGTTTCGGTAAGATAAACATTTTAAATGAGTTTATTCTTCCCAACCATGAAATATCAATTTTGGAAATATGAAGAACATCGTCCTGAATGACTTTGTAGATATAATTAAGATTAACGTCTACAATCTTAGATAGGGATTTGGTCAAATAAATGCCTAAATATTTTATAGATTCTTTTTCCCACGAGAGAGCGTGTTCGCGTTTTAACAAGTCAAGGAGGCCCTGATCTATATTTAAGTGTAACACCTGAGTCTTTTTCAAATTGATCTTATAATGGGAAATCAGGGCTGTGGAGTCGGAGTCGTGGAGTCGGAGTCGGAGCTAGTTTTGGCCGGAGTCGGAGTCGGTAGAAATGTACCGACTCCGACTCCAGCTTTAAAAAAATGTATTAATATTTCATGATTGAACTTTCATATTAATTTTATAAATGTTACTCAAATATTTATGTTCTATCAAACTATGAACAACAGTGATAAGCAGTTCTGCTGGAGATAGAGACATTTCTTACTTCTTGTGTGTCACTGTTCTCCACTGCCCTTATCTATTCTTATACTTGGTTAACTTCATGCTGCCCCAACCCCCCTACTTACAATGTATGAAACTGAAAGTGAAAATGTGTTGCAAATTCTTAGTAGTAACTTGGCTCCTCCTCGTCTAGACTAGATCATACTAGCCGGTGTGCATCTTCCAAGCATCTCACAGCTGCCTGCTATTCAGAAGAAGAGGAAGACTGTAAGAAGTATTATCCACAAACTTTGCATCAGTTAACTGTGAGTACATGAGGAATAATAACAGTATTACTGACCAGTATATCAGTTGTACGACCTGGCAATAATTTTGTACAATTGTTTTTAGGAAAAACAATTGTCATTTGGATTGTGAATGCAGAATTAAAAACCTGAGAATGTCAAAGAAGCATCACATTAAATCAGCTGTATTTGAACATTTCACCATCACTCAAGATAGAAAACATTATGTCTGTCAGTGTATGACAAATGATCCAGACGAAAACAAAAGCTGTGAAGCGAAGATAAGTGCATTTTCAGGCAAAGATAAAAATGCTCCTACCAGAGCTTCTAATCTAAAGAGACATTTACAGCGCTTCCATCCAGAAGTACTGAAAGCAGTGGATGAGAAAGACTGCATCCAAACCAAAGAACCAGTGCCCAGCTCTTCCGGTCAAGCAAAGGAGCAGAGAACTTTGCTGCCATCAGTTGCAAGATATTTTGTCAGTGACAAAGTTACTGTGACAATGACAGTAGATACATTTAAAAAACAGATCATAGAGCTTGTTGTAAAGGATAGTGTGCCTATTTCATTATTTTCACGACCAGCTTTTATGTGTTTGAATGGAGAAATGGCCCGCAAGCTTGGTGTTTCTCTGGAGAGAGAGAGTATTAGAAAATTAGTAATCGAAGAAGCTTTTAAACAAAAGGAAGAACTTAAAAAAAACTCTCAAGGGACGCTTTGTGTTTCTTAAAATGGATGCCTGCACATGTCACAGAGTGAACTATTTTGCCATCAATGTCCGGTTTGTTTGTGACAAAAATGAAATAATTACCAAAACATTGGCAGTAAAAGACACCAAAGCTCATCACACCAGTGAGTTTCTCCAGGCCTTGGTGGAAAAGGTTCTGCAAGACTATGAACTTAAAAAAGAGCAAGTTCTTTCTGTCGTAACTGACAATGCTTCAAATATGATAAGTACTATTAAGCTAATGAATGAGAGTAATGATGGTGACCAGCAGCTAGAAGAACATTCTGGGTCCACGGACACAGAAATGTTTGAAATAGAGGAACACAGTATTGTAACTGAGGAGCAAACTGAAGTTGCTTCAGATGAACTGCTACATGATAGTTTAGATAATCTTGTTGAAACTGTGTCAATGCGATCTTTCATTCATCACATGCGCTGTGTTGTGCATACGCTACAGCTGGCTATAAGAGACAGTCTGCAAGAAGGACATGCTGCTGCACTGATTGGCAAGGTGAGAAAATTGGCTACTGTTGCCAGAACCCCTAAAGTTGACTCAATTTTGAAGAGACGTGCTGGAAAAGGGGCAATTATTGATCAAGCCACACGATGGGGCAGTACTTACTTAATGATTCAGCGCTTGGTTGAACTGAAAACCTTTCTTGTAGACATGGCTAACCCTCAACTGACGCTAAATGAAAGTCAGTGGAATCAGGTGACTGAGCTGGAAAAATTGCTAGAGCACCCATTTACAGTGACTAAAAAATTACAAGCAGAGGACTTAACTCCAGGTATTTTCTTAAAGGAGTGGAGGAACCTGATGCTTCGCCTGTCCCAAAGAGGAGGGTTAATTGCAAGTGGCATTGCTACATCAATGAAACGGAGAGAGGAGCTACTATTACAAAATAACATTCTTTTGGCAGCTGTTTATGTAGACCCAATGCATCGGATTCTTCTAGATGATCAACAGCTGAGTAAAGGAAAAGAAGCTCTGTTTGAAATAGCAGTAAGGATGAAAGGATTGCAAAACAGTCAGGAGGAACAAGAAGAATTTGATCGTCCTGCCACATCTTCACCCTCATCATCAACTGATGAAGAATTTAATATCGAAAAATATTTGGATCACAAGGACCGTGCAAAGCGTTCCCGCATGGAAGAGTCATCCCCATCAAAGAACACAGCCAGTACATTTCAGCAGAATTTTTCATGTGCACTAAAAGAGATTGAGAAATTTGATCGTTCATCAAAAATAACAGTGCAACAAGCGATTCCCCTGTATCCTGACATTGTCAGAGATGTTGCCCGAGTGGTTACTGCTTTGCCACCAACCCAAGTTAGTGTAGAGATGTTGTTCTCTGCTCTCAAAATAATTAGATCAGACTTGAGGGCATCCATGAAGGAGGATCTGACAGAGGCTATACTTTTTCTGAGGACAAATGTATAGATTTCTTATTAACAGAATAACAGGGTTTATTGAAATTTACTTACAGTTTTGAAAAGTTTATAAAAGTTATTTGGTATATTCTAATTGTATCTAATAAATATAGTGTTTGCTCTAAGTGGTCTGATTATTTATATGATGGTGAGAAACTGAATAAGCTCCATGTTAATATTTTACAACAGTAAATTTATTGTTACGAAGTGGCCATTTATGAAGGAGTCGGAGTCGGAACCTGATAAAATCCAGGAGTCGGAGTCGCAACTGTGTCTTACCGACTCCACAGCCCTGTGGGAAATTCGAGAAAATTTATCAATTGTGTCAAGGAGATATAAAGAATTTATGGGATCAGTCAAAGTTACCAGGATATCGTCAGCGAATAAACTAATCTTAAATTGTCTCATAGAAATGGGAATGCCTTTTATCAAAGGATGAGTACGTATTTTTTCCGCTAACGGCTCAATAAAGAGGTTAAAGAGAGAAGGGGAAAGGGGACAACCTTGACGTGTACCATTCGTTAGCAAGATGTCTTTTGACAAAAAGTTATTTTTGATTTTCGCACTCGGATTAGAATAAAGCGAATGAATTAAGTTAGTTATATTACCCCCAAAGCCAAACCTCCTCAAAACCTCAAAGAGGAACCCCCAGTGGACCCTGTCGAACGCTTTCTCCGCGTCGACAGCGACCACTAGGGTTGGAGTCCCAGTTCTCTCTATAAAATCTATTAAATTTATAAGC
Source organism: Allobates femoralis (assembly GCA_033576535.1). Classification (NCBI taxonomy): domain Eukaryota; kingdom Metazoa; phylum Chordata; class Amphibia; order Anura; family Aromobatidae; genus Allobates; species Allobates femoralis. The sequence continues at coordinate 232,306,135 of JARQOC010000006.1, forward strand.
CCGTCTCGTAGCATCCGATGTTCCCCTTCCCTGAACGAAACCCACTTGATCCCCATGGAGGAGTGTCGAGATAACTTGTTTTAGTCTGTTATTTAAAGTTTTACTAATAATTTTTAGATCTGAATTCAGGAGCGATATGGGTCTATAGTTAGCTACATTCTCAGTATCACCCTTATCTTTTGAGATAACCGTAATCACTGCTTCTTGCATTTCCTTGGGAAGACTACTCTGGTCAGTAGTGAGGAAATTGATTAACCTAGTTAAATATGGGACAAGGATATCTTTAAAGGCAATATAGTATTCGTTCTGTAACCCGTCGGGCCCGGGAGACTTAAATTTCTTTAGGGACGCAATAGTATCAGAGATTTCAGCTTCAGTGTAGGGTAAGTTTAGGAATTTTAACTGGTCAGATGTCAAAGAAGGAAGTTGAATAGAGTCTAAAAACGAAGCCATCTCCACAGCACAGGGATCAACTTCCCCAAGTTATATAACTTCTTGTAATAAACTTCAAAGGCATCTGAAATTTCCGCAGGGGATTTGACTATAGAATTAAGTTTATTCCTGATCTGTAGAATTCTCGTTTTGGCCCTTCGTATTTTTATCAATTTGGCAAATAGTTTGGAGGGTTTGTTGGTACAATTATAAAAATTAGATTTAGTAATGTGGGAAACCTTATCAAATTCCGCAGTTAAAAGGGATTTTAGTTCAACCCTCAATTTAAGAATGTCACCAAAGATGGAATTTTTCTTGGTCCGAATCACCTCCGAATTCAAGTCTTTAATCTTACTTATGATGGAAGCCGTATCTTTAGTTAATTTTCTTTTTAGGAGAGAATTTAATTGAATTAGATGACCTCTAATCAGTGCCTTATGGGCAGTCATTTTCTTTAAAGTAATATTGTAATATACTTTGAATTTTGGATTTATAATCTGGATGGTGGTATAGAAAAGAATTTGCTCTCCAGAGTTTCCGCCCACTATAAGAAGCCCCATCTGTAGTAACTAAGATTATCAGAGAGTGATCCGACCAAGATCTAGGAAGTATTTCTATTGATTTAATCTTCTGCAAGGAATTGATATCTGTCAAAACTAGATCTATCCTAGCAAAGGATTTATGCGAGTCAGAAAAATGAGTAAATTTATAGATGACGAGTTTATGCATCGGAATGCATCATAGAATTCCTCCTGGTTAAATAATGGATCAAGCTGGACATTGGTATTCCTGGCTTTATTGGAAGAGTCAAACATAGCATTAGGAACCGCGTTAAAGTCCCCAAAAATGAAGAGGTTGCCTTTCTTATGATCATGGATAATCCTGAACAGTTTTTTTTAAAAATGAAATTTGACCTTTGTTAGGAGTGTATAAATTCACAAGTGTGTGGGGAGTATCATTTATTTTACATATCAGGATAAGATATCGGCCCTCATCATCTCTATGGACCTCAAGTTCTTCAAATTTAAGAGTATCCCTAATCAAAATGGCAACTCCAGATTTTTTTTCTTGTTAGAGGAGAAATAGATATGAGGAAATAGTTTATTCGTAAACTTTGGTGGATTTTCTACGCAAAATTTAGTTTCCTGAAGTCCTGCCAAATCAATTTTATGTCTCGCAAGTTCTTTCCATACATGGAACCTTTTTTGAGGGGTATTTAACCCATGGACATTTAGTGAAAGGTATCTGGTGGTCATTGTCTCAATGAAGAATTAAAAATGTACCTAAGCTAGCTGCAATGAAAGTATGAAGTTGAGGAAGTGTGAGGAAGAGGGAAGGGAGAGAATTAGGAGGGAAACTAAACTACTACAGGTAGGTAAAGAAACAAACTATTAAATGAGGCAAAATATAACACAGATTGTAACTAGTAATAAGAACTATGTAAGTATCAATACTATAAGGAAGGGTTCAAGGGAACCGTTATTCAACTTCCTGCAAGGCTAATGTTTTGGCCATTGTGCCTAATTGGACCTTAAATCTTAAAAGTGTCAAACAGAGCTACTTAAGACCCGTCAAGTATTAGTTAGATGTAAGTTTCTCAAAACTTTCAGTCCCTCAGACTTATCTTCAATAACAAAAGATTTCTGTTTGTATGTAAAAATAACACTAGTGGTCGGACGACCCCATCTGTACAAGATCTTAGCACGTAGAATGTCCGTTACAGGCTTCAAAGATTTCCTCTTCAGCATCATGTCTTTAGAAATATCTGTGAAGATTTTAATCCCGTCGTAAGATAGAGGTAGGGATTTATTATCTCTTAAGAAAGTTGTCACTTTATCTCTGGTTTGATAGAAGCTAAATTTAGCTATCACATCCCTCGGGACATCCTCCGAAAGATGCGAGGGCCTTGGCAATCTATGGGCTCTTTCTATAAAATACTCCATATTTTCCAGTGAGGGAGCAATTTTTCTAGTGAGAGATTTCACATAATTAATCAAGTTATCCTGCTTTATCTTTTCGGGAATTCCTCTAAATTTCAGGTTATTCTTGCGGTCCCGGTCCTCTCTATCTGCTAACCTATCCTTCAGAACTTTAATTTCATTAGTCACCCTGTCTTGAGATTTTCTAAAGTCAATGCACTCCGTTTTTAATTCCTCAATGGCTTTCTCTGTTTTTTCTGTTCTGGAAACTATCGAGGCCACCGAATGTTTAATCTCATCAATGTCGTCTCTCAAAGATTTTAAATACTTTAACCAAGAAATCTCTATCTGATAGTTGTCCATCGTCAAGGTTGGAGAGAGGATCTATGTCTTTCCTTGAGGTCTTCATTCTTTGTCTCACCGGGCTCTTGGTTTGAGGGTTTCGAGCTGAGTCATAATCTTCCCGAAAATTAGAGCCATCATGTGATCTGGATATAGTTTCCATTTCTTTTCTTTTTGCGTTTGCCTGGGTAGATTCATAAATCATAGGTGTGGATTTCCATTCTTCTGAACTATTCTCCACTGGTAAGGAATCTTTACTGCCACTTTGTGACTGGTTACTATGGTAGGCCGAGGAAGGCATAGTGTTCGCACTCTGTGGACTAGCCTCCACCAGTTCACCAGTGGAATTTTTGGAAGTAACGTTTGGTTTAGGCTTGGGAGACATTAGGACTAGTATACCGTATAAATTGAGGTATATAAATTTAGAAATTAAGAATATCAAAGTATGTATAGTAAGTCTCTATAGCCAGCTCCAGTAAACTATATTGAGCCAAAAACAATTACAATTAGGTAATAGACTTCTTCAATACTAGAGCCAAGGAACAGAAATGAAGTACAATTATCTTTAAATACGGACTCAGAGTATAAAGTAAATAGCTCTCTCCCCCAATTAGAAGATGAAAAGATCACCCACCCAAGACCCAACAACTACCACCCAAACTACCTTTATCCACAAGAAACTGAGTCAAACATCAATATGCAGATCAATATAAAGGTGTACCCCAACAGCACATCCCCATAAAAGAATAGCTGTTTAGTTGATTCCTCGACACCGGAAACAGTCTACGAAGCTCGGATACGTTGGAGGCCCGCTGACCCCGCTTGATTGAAGAGATCCCTCCCAGGAGTGGTCCTCAGACAACAGGATCCATCTACGTAGCTCGGATACGTTGGAGGCTCGCCGACTCCGCTTGATTGAAGAAGTCCTTCTTGGAGATGTAGTAGCACGCAAAGATGGAAGAAGTTATAAGGCAACAGCTTGCAAAAAAACAAATGAGTAGCGAAAAAGAGTCTCCTGAAGTCTCAGTGTAACACTAGAACTAGAAAGGTTATATATCTCCCCTTCAGACTCATGAATTGTCCAATATGTAGAATGGTATTATCCCCACCCTATGCAAGTATGTAACTAAGCAAGGAGCATCCAAAATAGTATGACCAGATACTATATGAAGAAGGCTGCAGGGATGTCTCAGTCTAGTCACTTATATTAAATCTCCTCAATCAGGACAGCAGTTCATCTTTTAGTAGATCCCCCACGCCGCCTGTACCTGTCACTGTTGCTTTCCAAATGCATATGAGGGAAAATTTACCTCAGAGGTCCGGATCTTACAGTGAGGAAATCCGTTTGTGTAGTAAATTGGCATCCTCCAGGAAAGCCGCAATCAGCAAATCAAAGGTTGCGCCTCCACTACTCCCCTGAGAGAAATGGCAGTTTTCCTCACAGAATAGCAGAAAATGGTCTAAGAACAAACTTAATAGACCAAAACAATAAAATCTCCAAAAACTAATGAGAGAAGTGAATAAAAAAGCCCATGTCAGAGATAGCATAGGCTGTATATTGAAAATAAAGCAGAATAAGATATTGATAAATATATCACCAAGACAAGATCTTCTGGTCCAGAAAGACGAAGTCTAATATTACTTCAGTAAACTGTGACCTGTGTTGTCAATTTCAGATGATTTATGGGTGACAGGAGTATTATTATGAAGCATTCAGTGATCACAAAATGGCGCCACCTTCACTCTCATGTGAGGAAAAAAAACAAAAAGCCAAACAAATAGACTTCAGGCAGTGTCTGGAGGTAAAAATCATTACAAATTCAGCCGAATAAAGGTAAAAGCCAGTATAATTTCAGAATTACAACCTGAAATGTCAATTCCTGACTTTTAACAGACAACAGGAGGATATTATTATGAGGTGACCAGTAGTCTTAAAATGGAGCCTCCATCACTCCTCTGAGGGGCCAGATTTCAAGGTGTCCTGAGGTGAATTCCTCTCAGAATTGATCTCAAAAGGGTTCAAATGAAGCCCAAAGATTAGATCTTACAGGTCTTGTCGCTTTGATGAGACAATTTGCCTTTAAAAAGGCAAAAATTCCCAGTAGCTTGTCTGTGGGCACAGGAGCTCAGGGATCCACGTCCTCACATGCTGCTGCAGGCCACGCCTCTGCGTCTGTGATTATGATTAAACCTTCCTTCCTCCAGACGTAGAGGATGCCCCCTCATCCCAGTCTCAGGCCTAAGAGTAAAGAGATCATTAGAAAGTTCTCTGTACTGTCCCCTCATATATTTATACATTATTATAAGATCACCCCTAAGCCTTTGTTTTTCCAAGCTAAATAACCCCAAGTTTAATAACCTATCTTGGTATTGCATACCCCTCAGTCCTCTAATAACCTTGGTCGCTCTTCTCTGGACCCGCTCTAGTTCAGCTATGTCTTTTTTATACACCGGAGACCAGAATTGTACACACTATTCTAAATGTGGTCGCACTAGTGACTTGTATAGAGGTAAAATTATGTTTTCCTCATGAGCATCTATGCCTCTTTTAATGCATTCCATTATTTTATTTGCCTTTGCAGCAGCTGCCTGACACTGGCCATTAAATGTGAGTTTGTCATCTACCCATACACCCAGGTCTTTTTCAGTGATAGTTTTGCGCAGTGTTTTACAATTAAGCAAATAATTATACCTTTTGTTTCCTTTGCCCAAGTGCATGACCTTACATTTATCCCCATTAAAGCTCATTTGCCATTTATCAGTCCAAGCTTCTAGTTTACATAAATCCTCCTGTAATATAAAATTGTCCTCCTCTGTATTGATTACCTTGCAGAGTTTAGTGTCATCTGCAAATATTCAGATTCTACTCTGTATGCCCCCTACAAGGTCATTAATAAATATATTAAATAGAAGCGGACCCAACAGTGGTACTCCACTGTTAATTGTGACCCATTCAGAGTGTGTTCCATTAATGACCACCCTTTGTTTCCTATCACTAAGCCAGTTCTTAACCCACTTACACATATTTTCCCCTATCCCCATTGCTCTCATTTTATGTATCAACCTTTTGTGTGGCACCGTATCAAAAGCTTTTGAAAAGTCCATATACACCACATCCACTGCATTTCTTTGGTCCAGTCCGGAACTTACTTCTTCATAGAAGCTTATCAGATTAGTTTGACAGGAACAGCCCCTCATAAAACCATGTTGATATTGGGTCATGAGGTTATTTTTCTTCAGATACTCCAGTAAAGCATCTCTTAGAAAACCATCTAGGATTTTACCCACAGTAGAGGTTAAGCTTACTGGCCTATAATTTCCAAGTTCAGTTTTTGTCCCCTTTTTGAATATTGGCACCACATTTGCTATACGCCAGTCCTGTGGTACAGACCCTGTTATTATGGAATCTTTTAATATTTTAAAATAATGTTCTATCTATGACAGTACTTAATTCCTGCAGCACTCTGGGGTGTATCCCTTCCGGGCCCGGGGATTTGTCAATTTTAGTGATTTTTAGACGATGCCGTACTTCATGCTGGTTAAACAGGTGACATTTAATGGAGAGTTTTTGTTATCACTGATCATATTGTCTGTCATGGGATTTTCTTGTGTAAATACTGTTGAAAAAAAGTCATTTAGCATATTGGCTTTTTGCTCATCCTCATCCACCATTTCACCCAGACTATTTTTAAAGGGGCCAACACAATCATTTTTTAGTTTCTTACTATTTATGTAGTTAAAATATTTTGGGATTATTTTTACTTTCTCTGACAATGAGTCTCTCTGTTTTAATCTTTGCTGCCTTGATTTGCTTTTTACAAATGTTATTTAATTTCCTGTATTTATTTAATGCCTCATCACTACCTACTTGCTTTAATTCCCTAAATGCTTTCTTTTTGTCAGTTATTGCACCCCTTACAGCCTTATTTAGCCATAGTGGTTTCCTCCTATTTCTAGCATGCTTAGGGTATATATTGTGCACAGGCCCTATTCAGGATGCTAATAAACGTCTCCCACTTGCTTTGTGTACTTTTATGTCTCGGGACATCGTCCCAGTTTATTGCACTAAGATCATCTCTCAACCGTTGGAAATTTGCCTTCCTGAAGTTTAGTGTCCTTGTAGCCCCTCTACTACACATTATATTAAAGGATATTTGAAAACTTATTATTTTGTGATCACTATTACCCAAGTGACCTCCAACCCGTATATTTGATATGCGGTCTGGCCTGTTGGTTAATATTAGGTCCAGCAGTGCCCCCCTTCTTGTTGGGTCCTGAACCAGTTGTGAAAGGTAATTGTCTCTCATAATTGTCAAAAACCTATTACCTTTGCTGGAACTGCAGGTTTCTGTTCCCCAATGTATTTCAGGGTAGTTGAAGTCCCCCATAATAATGACTTCTCCCTGAGTCACTGTTTCATCTATTTGCTTTATGAGGATATTCTCCTCCACTTCCATTATTGTTGGGGACTTATAACAAACCCCTATCAGTAATTTATTATTATTTTTTTCCCCTCCCCTTATCTCCACCCACAGAGACTCTACATTCCCATTAGATTCACCTATATTATCACGCAGGATGGGTTTTAAGGATGATTTTACGTATACACATACACCTCCCTCTCGCTTATTTGTACGGTCATTTCTGAACAGACTATAGCCCTGTAAATTAACAGCCCAGTCATGGCTCTCGTCCAGCCATGTCTCCGATATCCCCACCATGTATGGAGGAGCCGTAACCCAAACACCTATCAATACTCATGTTTTTCCTCTACTTACTCATCTCTGTGTCGTATCGACGTGGCCTTGAGTGATTGATCAATGCAGGAAAAAATACTGAAAGTTGTCTATTTGCCACGGACAATATCAGACCAATTGCCCATGTCTATTGAGATTAAGCGTGACATTGCTCTTTCTAGTAAAAGACCTCAATGGAGGCTGAATCCCTTTTGGCTGCATTTAATTGATGGAGATGAGCACTTCGTCCTACAACTAAGGGAATATCTTGAATTTCATCAGGGCTCGGCCTCCAGATTGGTAGTGTGGGACACATTGAAGGCGTACTTATGGGGCATGTGTATACGGGAGATATCAAACGTGAAGTCTAAAACTAAGGCAAACTCTGGGCGTGCTATAAGGGAGCTTGGGGAGGACGAAGAGGGTGTTTCATTGAGGTTCACTCTGACCACTAGGAAAAGACTGAAAAAGGCCCAACAAGCTGTAATGAAAATAACTATGAAGGAGGCAGCTCAAAAGAGACTGTTTTTAAGTCTGTGCAGTCCTATGAGGGGGCGGAGAGTGTGGGTCATCTGCTTTCTATTACCTCAGCTCAGAGAGGGCCCTCCTTTATAGCTCAACTTCAGGATTCTGAGGGCGATTGGTAGATGATACACCAGGAATATTAAATATTCTAAGATCGTTCTACGATAACCTTTACTCCTCACATACCTGAGCCCCAACAGATGATATTACTAGCTTTCTGGAGTCTGCTAAACTTCCCAAATTAACTGACACCATTAGGCAAGGCCTTGATAGACCCATACGCCTGGAGGAGCTGGAAGAGGCTCTGGGTTCTATGCCCAATGGAAAGGCGCCGGGGAGGATGGGCTGCCGGTTGAAATATACAAAAAAATAAAAGAATACAAGAAGTTGCTCCTCCCGACACTATTAGAAATGTATAATGACAGCTTAACGTCTGGAACCCTCCCGCCATTTATGAGAGGCAATTATTGTTTTAATATTGAAGAAAGATAAAGATCTGACACTGCCGGTGTCGTACAGACCTATTTCTCTCCTTACGATAGATACCAAATTATTGACCAAGGTACTAGCTAACCGACTATCGAAGGTAGTTGAATGTTTGATACACCCCGACCAGACAGGTTTCATGCCCAGAAAATCAACTGCCCTTAAAGCGAACCTGTCACCCCCCCTGGACATCAAAAGCTATAATAGCCACCTTCTGCAGCACTAAGGCTGCATTCAGGGAAGGTGGCTATAAGCTTTTGATGGCCTTTTTACTATTAAATATGAACTTATATAAAGTCCAATACCTAAGACCGGGAGGCGGGGTTTCGCGCTCCTCCGACCCGCCTCCTCATGTCATTCATGGTGCTCGCCTGCTGCTGCCTCCCCTCATAGTCTATCATGAACGTGCGGCTCCGTTCTCGTCTATGGAGCCGCGCATGCGCTGTGCGCCCGGTGACCAGGAAGTCGTCGGAGCCGCGCGTTCATGATAGACTATGAGGGGAGGCAGCAGCAGGCGAGCACCATGAATGACATGAGGAGGCGGGTCGGAGGAGCGCGAAACCCCGCCTCCCGGTCTTAGGTATTGGACTTTATATAAGTTCATATTTAATAGTAAAAAGGCCATCAAAAGCTTATAGCCACCTTCCCTGAATGCAGCCTTAGTGCTGCAGAAGGTGGCTATTATAGCTTTTGATGTCCAGGGGGGGTGACAGGTTCGCTTTAATATTAGATGTTTGTATTTAAATATGCAGATGCGGGCGGATAATGCGGGGCGGAGGGTGGTCCTGTCTCTAGATGCTGCTAAAGCTTTTGACAGCGTTGAATGGAATTATTTATGGGCTACGCTTAGATGTATGGGCTTTGGTCCTGGCTTTATTCGCTGGATCAAGCTTTTATACTCAGACCAGCAGGCCAAGATAAGAGCAAATGGATCACTGTCTGATTATTTTCATCTTCACAGAGGCACGAGACAGGGCTGTCCTCATCGAAAATAGTCCGTGATATGGGAATTGAGGGCTTTAGATATGGGACATATGAGGAAAAAGTGGCGTTATACGCAGACGATCTGCTTCTGTTTCTGGCTGACCCTGAGAACTCTTTGAGTAATACTATGATGCTCCTTAAAGGGATCCTGTCACCCCCAAAACGCCTCCTAAGCTATTAAAACATGTCCCTACAGCATATTATCACTATTCCCACATTCCTTTTTGCTCTGAAATGCATGTAGTGAAAATATATAAAAACGTTATTAAACTCACTCATTAGCCATGTTAATGACCGGTGGCTATATTCATAGTCACCCAGGCGGGCTCTCTTCTCTCCATAATATCACGCCTTAATAGGCGTGATCTTGAATACTGATTCTAATCTGCGCCTCCCCGCTCTCCTCTGTGCTGGCGGGGCAGGGGCTGCACTGTGGCTCGGGTGACGTGTGTACACCCGCGCCGCTCTGCGCATGCGTGCTGGAGGCATAACAGAGCGGCGATCCGGAGAAACAGGCAGCCCCAGAAGAAGACTACATTACTGAGACAAAGACGCGCAGCACGGCGGTCCCATTACAAAACAGGCTGAAAGGTTGCTACCACATCTCCCACTGTCCCACCAACGATTCACATACCCTCCCTACATATAATAAAGTCTTGTCCACTATATACATACAATATTACAGGTGGAAGACTTGTTGCCTAGGCAATATCTGTATACAGATAGATACACAGACAATGCTATAGCATATTTGTATATGCATGCATGTATATATATAAAAAAAAAATTAATCTACACAGATAAATAGACAGTAGCGCCATATAGTATAGTGCTGCTGTACATGTTCTATAAAGTACCACCATATAGTGTAGCTCTGCTGTACATGTTCTATAAAGTACCGCCATATAGTGTAGTGCTGTTGTACATGTTCTATAAAGTACCACCATATAGTGTAGTTCTGCTGTACATGTGCTACAAAGTACCGCCATATAATGTAGTTCTGCTGTACATGTACTACAAAGTACCTCCATATAGTGTAGTGCTGCTGTCCATGTCCTACAAAGTACCGCCATATACCATAGCGCCGGTATACATGTACTGTGATGTAGCGCCATATAGTATAGTGCTGCTGTACTTGTTCTATAAAGTACCGCCATATAGTGTAGTTCTGCTGTACATGTACTGTGATGTAGCGCCATATAGTATAGTGCTGCTGTACATGTTCTATAAAGTACCGCCATATAGCGTAGTTCTGCTGTACATGTTCTATAAAGTACCGCCATATAGTGTAGTGCTGTTGTACATGTTCTATAAAGTACCGCCATATAGTGTAGTGCTGCTGTACATGTTCTATAAAGTACCGCCATATAGTGTAGTTCTGCTGTACATGTTCTACAAATTACTGCCGTATAGTGTAGTGCTGCTGTCCATGTGCTACAAAGTACCGCCATATACCATAGCGCCGGTATACATGTACTGTGATGTAGCGCCATATAGTATAGTGCTGCTGTACATGTTCTATAAAAAATGAAATGAACTGATCATTTCATTTTATTCTATATACCTCTATCTAAGAGTTAGCGCCTATCCTTAACTACTTATCTAGATTACTAGTATTTGAAAACTAAGGGGGGTATACGCAGTACCTCCAAAAGGGCATAGCAGCAATTCTTTAGGATAACATTAACACATGCTAGCTCTGGTGTATACCCTAATTTAACCATTAAGCCTTTTTTTCTTCTAACTTGTATGGTAAATGAAGTTATTCATGTTCAAATATTTTTATTGGGTTTTGAATACAATTATGACAGTCTAAATGGAGTTATGCAAAGCTGTTTGTCATCGCAAAAGTCAAGCTCTTATAAGACTATATCAAAGTAAAAGTTGTAGCTCTTGGCATATTTTCATTATTTATCAGCCTTAAGGTCAATCTCAAGCCAAGGCGACTTGATGGATGAACACTTGTTTAGGAAGACAGATCTTGTGAGAGCTTCAAATTTATGATCTACCAGGATATTCTTTGTAGTTATCTTGATAGTCTCAAGCCATTCGGATTCTGGTCTTCATCTTCGCCTTATTCTTTCAATTCTTTCTACTATGATGTCCTTCTCTAGTGATTTCTCTTTCTCAAGTCTTAGCTTGGTGATACTTACATTAAGTGACATGTCTGGCAGGATTAGTTCCAATAATGATATGTTTTTTCTTCTTGCCATCCATGGTATTGATCACATCCTCTACAGCACGATTTCGAAGGTGTTGATTCTTCCTCTGACTTGTTTCTTTATCGTCCATGTTATACTTTCATGTTACTACAGAAAAGACCAGACAATGTGTCTTCGTTGCCAGTAAAATGTTCCTTGATTTGCAGATCTTATCAAGTGACTTAATTGTTGATTTGCTCATAGTTATTGTCCTACTGACTTCCGGTGACATCGCAGAATCTTTTTTTTTTTTGATCAGATAGTTTTTATTAAAGTTTTAAGTCAATACAGGGTTAATGACCAGTACATCCAAATTTCTGACAAGTTAACAAAACATAGTGTAATGGATGCCCCCACACCTTTCGGGTGAGGCTGTTATCTTAATTGTCTGCTGCCAAATTGGATGCTTTGTCTGGGTGCGTGCACGCCATCACCGTATAAAGAATCCACGGTGACACAGTTTTGTCTCAATGTAGAGCTTAATGACAAAGACCTTTATTAAGGGACCAGCTAGCAGTTTTATTACTTATCCTTAAAGGGATGTGCAAAGAGGTGTTACTAGATAATTGCGTCATTATGCTGAATATACATTTTATTTTGGAAAATATTTAATTATATTCTCTGCGTGTTAGTTAGTTTAACTAGCCTTGAAGTGAACATTTAGTCCGAAGACATTCTGATAAGACTTTCAGTACGGCTTCCTCTAAATCAAAACATTAGGGAAAAGAGCAAGGCCAAGGCTCTTTTCCTACAAACAGGCCTCTAGCCCTTTCTAAGAGAATTCTGAATGTCTTCTAATAAATAATATAAATCATTAACTATTTATTGCCCATAACAATAGTACCGTGGTAATGGCCGTCTTTCAAACCTGTAAAATGAGATCCCATTGTTCCTCTGAGATCAGACCCAGTTGGTGTTCCCATTTCACCTGTACCCTCATCAGATATTTTGATAGGACCACGTTTGTGAGTCCACTGTATATAAATGAAATCAGTCCTCTGGTGGATGTTTGCAGACCAAGTGTATTCTATCCTGTTGGATAATTATAGAGGAGTTTTCATTCTGTAGGCATGTCTTATTTGTAAATATTGATAAAACATGCAGTGTTGTAAGGGGAACTACTGCCTCAATTCTTCAAAAGTCTTAAAAGTCTCTTTCCCCATTAGTTGTGAGAGCCACCAAATGCCAATCCTCCTCCATTGTGCAAACCCCTTCAATGACAGCATTGTCGGTAAACGATTATTACCCTATATAGGAGAATATTTTGTAAAAGCCGTGATACCTCTTATTTATTTAACCTTGTCCCAGACTCTAGTCATAAGAAATAGTAGGGAATTTGAATGCAAGCGGGCGAAACTTACCGGCCTCCAAATTGGACAACTGTGAGTCTTGGCCTACCAAAAATTGAAGGATATTTCTCCCTCTCTCCATACCTCTTACGTTGCTCTTGATCCCACCAGCCAGGTGCTGGCATTGGGAAGATAAGTAATATAACCATGGGCTGGGATCCGCATATTGGCTGAGGAAGAAGGCCCTAGTAAGTGAATCACTGACAAGCTAAGAGATCAACTGTACTAAGACCATCATCGCAGAAGGAGTCTCACCTACAGTTGTGGCCAAAAGTATTGACCCCCCCTTTAATTCTGTCAGATAATACTCAGTTTCTTCCTGAAAATGATTGCACTCACAAATTCTTTGGTATTATTATCTTCATTTAATTTGTCTTCAATGAAAAAACACAAAAGAGAATGAAGCAAAAAGCAAAACATTGATCATTTCACGCAAAACTCCAAAAATGGGCCAGACAAAAGTATTGGCACCCTCAGCCTAATACTTGGTTGCACAACTTTTAGCCAAAATAACTGCGATCAACCGCTTCTGGTAACAATCAATGAGTTTCTTACAATGCTCTGCTGGAATTTTAGACCATTCTTCTTTGGCAAACTGCTCCAGGTCCCTGATATTTGAAGGGTGCCTTCTCCAAACTGCCATTCTTAGATCTCTCCACAGGTGTTCTATGGGATTCAGGTCTGGACTCATTGCTGGCCACCTTAGAAGGCTCCAGTGCTTTCTCTCAAACCATTTTCTAGTGCTTTTTGAAGTGTGTTTTGCGTCATTGTCCTGCTGAAAGACCCATGACCTCTGAGGGAACCCAGCTTTCTCACACTGGGCCCTACATTATGCTGCAAAATTTGTTGGTAGTCTTCAGACTTCATAATGCCATGCACACGGTCAAGCAGTCCAGTGCCCGAGGCAGCAAAGCAACCCCAAAACATCAGGGAACCTCTGCCATGTTTGACTGTAGGGACCGTGTTCTTTTCTTTGAATGCCTCTTTGTTTCTCCTGTAAACTCTATGTTGATGCCTTTGCCCAAAAACTCTACTTTTGTCTCATCTGACCAGAGAACATTCTTCCAAAACATTTTAGGCTTTCTCAGGTAAGTTTTGGCAAACTCCAGCCTGGCTTTTTTATGTCTCGGGGTAAGAAGTGGGGTCTTCCTTGGTATCCTACCATACAGTCCCTTTTCATTCAGACGCCGACGGATAGTACAGGTTGACACTGTTGTTCCCTCGGACTGCAGGGCAGCTTCAACTTGTTTGGATGTTAGTCGAGGTTCTTTATCCACCATCCGCACAATCTTGCGTTGAAATCTGTCGTCAATTTTCTTTTCCGTCCACATCTAGAGAGGTTAGCCACAGTGCCATGGCCTTTAAACTTCTTCATGACACTGCGCACGGTAGACACAGGAACATTCAGGTTTTTGGAGATGGACTTGTAGCCTTGAGATTGCTCATGCTTCCTCACAATTTGGTTTCTCAAGTCCTCAAACAGTTCTTTGGTCTTCTTTCTTTTCTCCATGCTCAATGTGGTACACACAAGGACACAGGACAGCGGTTGAGTCAACTTTAATCCATGTCAACTGGCTGCAAGTGTGATTTAGTTATTGCCAACACCTGTTAGGTGCCACAGGTAAGTTACAGGTGTTGTTAATTACACAAATTAGAGAAGCATCACATGATTTTTCTAAGAGTGCCAATACTTTTGTCCACCCCCGTTTTTATGTTTGGTGTGGAATTATATCCAATTTGGCTTTAGGACAATTCTTTTTGTGTTTTTTCATTGAAGACAAATTAAATGAAGATAATAATACCAAAGAATTTGTGATTGCAATCATTTTCAGGAAGAAACTGAGTATTATCTGACAGAATTGCAGGGGTGTCAATACTTTTGGCCATGACTGTATATATAATGATGTGCTGAGGAAAGTGGACAGTTATTAAAATGTGGTGTGTTTGTTCTGTGGGATATTATTCTCTAGTTATAAATATATTTCTTCACATAATCTGGATATTAGCCTTGTGTATAGTCATATTTAATTCAGTAGGTCTGATTGGTGTATTCTCTCTGCAGGTGGTGGTATGCTTACCACCACTGCATCACGTGACTGCTGACGCGACGGTGACGTGCAGACACGTGACACGGTAGGGAGGACGCCAATCAGGAAGTATGGAGCGGAAGCTCCATCCCAGCGTGGTTACTACGAACGCCACATACCGGAACCGGGACACCGGAGGACGCACTGGGCAGACAAAAAAGGTACAGTGAAGATCCTAATTATCACATATTTCCAGTTTACAGTGCCTATTCAGATTTATAGGAAAATAGCATATTACACCGTAGAAGGTGACTCAGCGATATTAATAACTAGGGTTAGGATACACTGATACATAGTAGCAAGATATTAATAATATCCCATCAGGAACATAGAGGGGATATCTCAATATATAGTAATAGAAGGTGACCTATTGAAGTACCCTGATACAGATGAGCAATATATTTAATGCAATATACCGTATTTTTCGCTTTATAAGACGCTCCTGATTATAAGACCCACCCCCAAATTTGGTGAAGGAAAAGAGAAAAAAGTAATTTTTAATGTTAAATGGGGTCCAACTTATAATGCCAGTGTCCGTCTAAAAAATCATATAGTGTATATGTCCCTCATAGCTCCCTTATCCTGGTACATTGTCCCTCATCCTGGGATATAGCCACCCATCCTTAAATTAGCCCCCTTAATCTGGATATGGCCCCCTTATATTGGATATAGCCCCCTTGTGCTGGCACACATCCCCAAGTGATGCCACATGTCCCCTATTGCTGGCACACATCCCCTATTGATAGCACTCATCCCCCATGGCTGGCACACTTCCCCTATGGCTGGCACACGTCCCCTGTGGCTGGCACATGTCCCCTGTGGCTGGCACACGTTCCCTATGGCTGGCACACGTCCCATTTTGCTGGCACACGTCCCCTGTGGCTGGTACACATTCCCTGTGGCTGGCACACGTCCCCTGGGGCTGGCACACGTCCCCTGTGGCTAGCACAAGTCCTCCATGCTGCTGGCACACATCCCTTGTGGCTGGCACAAGTCCCCTGTGGCTGGCACACAACCCCTGGGGCTGGCACACGTCTCCTGGGGCTGGCACACGTCCCCTATGGCTGGCACATGTCCCCCATGCTGCTGGCACACATCCCCCATGGCTGGCATGCGTCCCCTGTGGCTTGCACATGTCCCCTGTGACTGGCACTCGTCCCCTGTGGCTGGCACACATCCCCTGTGGCTGGCACATGTCCCCTGTGACTGGCACTCGTCCCCTGCGGCTTGCACACATCCCCCCTGTCCAGGCTATGGCCCCCATACTGCTGCCCATAGTAAAATAGAAAACTCTTCACTCACCTTCCTCCAGCACTGTCCTCCGGGTCTCTCTCCTGCCACTGTGCTTCTCCACTTCCTGCTTCTCAGTGCCGGTCATGTGATCGGCACAGCAGAGAGACATAGTCTCTACGTTCCCGATCACAGCAGCAGGGAGAGCGGGGAGACAGCGGGAGATCAGCGCTTGAGGAGGTAAGTAAAGCTTTTTTATTTTACTCAGGGCAGCAGCATGGGAGGCCATATCAAACATGGGGGGGAGCATGTGCCATCACTGGGGGCACAGGCACATATAATATGTGTTGCTCCCCCAACCCATCACCGTGGTGCGGTTTCAGCATGACGGTGATGGATAGCGGCAGTGCATATTATATGAGCGGGAGCAAGACATCTCCCGCAGCCTCCTGCAGCCTGTCCCAGCCCACCCGAGCCTCCCCCAGCACCCAGATAGGCTCCAGAGCCCCCTCACTTCCCCTGCAATATAATCTGTATATTCAGATTATAAAATGCACCCCCCACTTTCCCCCAAAATTTGGGGGAACAAAAGTGCGTCTTATAATATGAAAAATACGGTAATTTTGCAGAGAGATAATTAACACAGTTTCAACAGTCCTTTTACAAGTAATTTTAGTACTTTCTATACTTTCTCCAGCATACCACCACCTGCAGAGAGAGTACACCAATCAGAACTACTGATATATGACTACACACAAGGCTAATATCCAGAATAAGTAAGTGAAGCAATATATTTATAACTAGATCGTGGCCCGATTCTAACGCATCGGGTATCCTAGAATATGTATGTAGTTGACATACTGTGACTGACAGAACTTGTTGAGTCAACATGAGTGAACTACACATATATATATATATATATATCTATCAGCGCTATGGTTTATGGTGGTACATTACATTACATGTATAGCAGCGCTATGGTATATGGCAGTACATTACAGTACATGTATAGCAGCGCTATGGTATATGGCGGTACATTTACAGTACATGTATAGCAGCGCTATGGTATATGGCGGTTCATTACAGCACATGTATAGCAGCATTATAGTATATGGCGGTACATTACAGTACATGTATAGCAGCACTATGGTATATGGCGGTACATTACAGCACATGTATAGCAGCACTATAGTATATGGCAGTACATGTATAGCAGTTCTATGGTATATGGCGGTACATTACAGTACATGTATAGCAACGCTATAGTATATGGCGGTACATTATAATACATGTAGAGCAGCACTATGGTATATGGCGGTACATTACAGCACATGTATAGCAACGCTATGGTATATGGCGGTACATTACAGTACATGTATAGCAATGCTATAGTATATGGCGGTACATTATAATACATGTAGAGCAGCACTATGGTATATGGCGGTACATTACAGCACATGTATAGCAACGCTATGGTATATGGCGGTACATTACAGCACATGTATAGCATCACTATATTATATGGCAGTACATTACAGTACATGTATAGCAGCACTATGGTATGTGGCGGTATATTACAGCACATGTTTAGCAGCACTATAGTATATGGCAGTACATGTATAAGAAGCGCTATGGTATATGGCGGTACATTACAGTACATGTATAGCAGCACTATGGTATATGGCGGTACACCACAGTACATGTATAGCAGCGCTATGGTATAATATGGCGGGACATTGCAGTACATGTATAGCAGCACTATAGTATATGGCGGTACATTACAGTACATGTATAGCAGCACTTTAGTATATGGCGGTACATTACAGTACATGTATAGCAACGCTATGGTATATGGTGATACAATGTAGTACATGTATAGCAGCACTATGGTATATGGCGATACTCCGCTCCCTGCGGCCCCCCGCTCCTCCTGGCCCCCGCTCCTCCACAGTAAAAGTAAAAATAAAAAAATCCTCAGTCATGATACTCACCTGTCCGCCGGCTCGCTCCACCTCCGTCATCTAGGTCCTACAGGCCTTTAGGACCTGTCGTTGCCTGGGAAACCGATCAGCTGAGCTAACTGCCGGGGGGGGGGGGGCGGGATGGAGCAGGGGGGCATGATGGTGACTGGCAGGATTGTGTTGGGGGGCAGGATGGAGCGGGAAGGGGGGCAGGATGGAGCGAGCGGGGCAGGATGGTGGCGGGGGGGGAGCAGGATGTTGGTGGTGGGGGCAGAATGGTGGGGGAGGCCAGGATGGTGACAGGGGGGCAGGATGAAGCCGGCGGGGCGGGTTGGAGCCGGAGGGACGGGGAGGGGCAGGGTGGAGCCGGAGGGGCAGGATGGAGCCGGAGGGGCAGGATGTTGGTGGGGGGGCAGGATGAAGGCGGGGGAGCAAGAACAGCGGTAGGCAGGATGGAGCGAGCGGGGCAGGATAGAGCGAGCGGGTCAGAATGGTGGCGGGGGGGCAGGACGGAGCGAGCGGGGCAGGATGGAGCCGGAGGGGCAGGATGGAGGCAGGGGCGCAGGATGGAGGCGGGGGAGCTGGTTGGAGCCGGGGGAGCAAGAACAGCGTGGGGCAGGATGGTGGCGGGGGGAGCAGGATGGTGGCGGGGGGAGCAGGATGGTGGCGGGGGGAGCAGGATGGTGGCGGGGGGCAGGATGGTGGTGGCGGGGGGGGCCAGGATGGTGGCGGCGGGGGGGGCAGGATGGAGCCGAAGGAGCAGGATGGAGCTAGCGGGGCAGGATGGAGGCAGGGGGGCAGGATGGAGACGGGGGAGCATGAACAGTGGTGGGCAGGATGGAGCTGGAGGAGCAGGATGGCGCGAGCGGGGCAGGATGGAGCGAGCGGGGGCAGGATGGTGGGTGGGCGGGGCTGGATGGAGCCGGCAGGGCTGGATAGAGCCGGAGGTGCAGGATGGAGGCAGAGGGGCAGGATGGAGCCGGGGGAGCAAGAACAGCGGGGGGCAGGATGGATCCGGAGGAGCAGGATGGCGGGAGGGGGGCAGGAAGGAGTCGGCAGGGCAGGATGGTGGCGGGGGGGGGGCAGGATGGTGGGGGGCAGGATGGAGGCGCTGCTCCTGTCCCACCTCCGCTCTCCGCGGCCCCCCCCTGCCCCCCCCCCGCTCCTCCACTGTGGTAAAAATAAAACAAATCCCATAAGGATACTTACCCAGGACAGGACCTGTTGTTGCCTGGGAAACTGATCAGCTGATCATTTTCCCAGGCAACGACAGGTCCTCAAGTCCTCTAGAAGCTAGAAGACGGAGGTGGAGCGAGCCGGCGGAGGGTAAGTATCCTTATGGGAATTTTTTATTTTTATCACCGTGGAGTAGCGGGGGGGCCGTGGGGAGCGGGGGGGGCCGCAGGGAGCGCGGGCAGGAGGAATGGGGGGCTGTGAGGAGAGACCGTGTATCCCGGCTACAGTGGCGCGAAATTCAACTTTGAATTCTCGCGCCGATTTGTATAGTCTGCGCTCATTGGCGCCCGCCTCTGGCGGGCACTATTGAGCGGCCTCTGTCTGGTGGGCGATTTCTGTGATCGACCGACGCCTTAGACAATTATATTATAATCTACGATATAATTGTCTAAGGGTTTTTTTTACTCACCCGTCCCCCGGCGCGCTCCATCTACGTCTTCTAGCTCCTCCATGGCTTGAGGACCTGTGGTTGCCTGGAAAACCGATCAGCTGATCGGTTTCCCAGGCAACGACAGGTCCTGCGAGCCGGCGGATGGGTGAGTATCCTCGCATCCATCCTGCCCCTCCCCCTGTCACCACCATCCTGCCCCCCCCCCCCCACCAGCTCCATCCTGCGTCCCCCCGGCTCCATCCTGAACCGGCTCCATCCTGCCCCCCCGCCGGCTCCATCCTGGCCCCCCCCCCCCTTCCGCCTGCTCCTCCCTGGCCCCCCTTCCCCCGGGTCCATCCTGCCCCACCCCCCGCTCCATTCTGCTCCCCCTACACGCTCCATTCTGCTCCCCCTGCCGGCTCCATTCTGCTCCCCCTGCCGGCTCCATTCTGCTCCCCCTGCCGGCTCCATTCTGCTCCCCCTGCCGGCTCCATTCTGCTCCCCCTGCCGGCTCCATTCTGCTCCCCCTGCCGGCTCCATTCTGCTCCCCCTGCCGGGCTCCATCCTGCTCCCCCTGCCGGCTCCATCCTGCTCCCCCTGCCGGCTCCATCCTGCTCCCCCTGCCGGCTCCATCCTGCTCCCCCTGCGGCTCCATCCTCTCCGCTGGCTCCATCCTGCTCCCCCGCTGGCTCCATCCTGCCCCGCCGGCTCCATCCTGCCCCGCTCGCCACCATCCTGCCTCGCCGGCTCCATCCCGTCCCCCTCCCGCCACCATCCTGCTCCCCTGCCACTATCCTGCTCCCCCGCTGACTCCATCCTGCCCCGCCGACTCCATCCTGCCCCACTCGCTCCATCCTGCCCCACTCGCTCATTCCTGCCCCGCTCGCTCCATCTTGCCCCACACGCTCCGTTGTGCCCCGCCAGCTTCATCCTGCCCTGCTCGCCACCATCTTGCCCCCGCCGGCTCCATTCTGCCCCCCCCCACTTCCCCCAGCTCCATCCTGAACCGGCTCCATCCTGCCCCCCCCTCCGGCTCCATCTTGCCGCCCCGAGGCTCCATCCTGCCCCACTGACCACCGGCTCCATCCTGCCCCCCCCCCCCCCCCCTCTGCTAGCTCCATCCTGGCCCCTCCGCCAGCTCCATCCTGCCAACCCTCCCCCGCCGGCTCCATCCTGCCCCGCTCGCACCATCCTGCCCCGCGTGCACCATCTTGCCCCGCTCGCACCATCCTGCCCCCCCGCTGGCTCCATCCTGCTCCTCCGCCGGCTCCATCCTGCTCCTCCGCCGGCTCCATCCTGCTCCTCCGCCGGCTCCATCCTGCCCCTCCCCCCTGCCACCATCCTGCCCCCCCCCGCCACCATCTTGCCCCCCCCACCACCATCTTGCCCCCCCGCCACCATCTTGCCCCCCCCCTGCCACCATCCTGCCCCCCCCCCAGCCACCATCCTGCTCCCCCGCCGGCTCCATCCTGCCCCGCCGGCTCCATCCTGCCACGCCGGCTCCATCCTGTCCCCCTCCCACCACCATCCTGCTCCCCCGTCTGCTCCATCCTGCCCCGCTCGCCACCATCCTGCCCCACTCGCTCCATCATGCCCCACTCGCTTCATCATGCCCCACTCGCTCCATCCTGCCCGCTCGCTCCATCCTGCCCCACTCGCTCCATCCTGCCCTGCCGGCTCCGTCGTGCCCCACCAGATTCATCCTGGCCCGCTCGCCACCATCCTTCCCCCCCCCCCCCCACCCCCCCGCCACCATCCTGCCCCCCTTGCCACCATCCTGCAGCCCGCCATCCTGCTCCCCCGCCAGCTCCATCCTGCCCCGCTCGCCACCATTTTGCACCCCCTGCCGCCACCATCCTGCTCCCTCGGCTCCATCCTGCCCCGCTCGCTCCATCCTTCCCTGCTCACCACCAATCTGCTCCGCTGGCTCCATCCTGCTCCCCCCGCCACCATCTTGCCCCCCGCCACCATCCTGCTCCTCTGGCTCCATCCTGCCCTGCTCGCTCCATCCTGCTTCTTCGGCTCCATCCTGCCCCACTTGCCACCATCCTTCTCCTCTGGCTTCATCCTGCCCGCTCCCACCAATCCTGCCCCGCCGACACTATCCTGCCCTCCCTGCCACCATCCTGCCCCCCCACGACCATCCTGCCCCGCTCCCTCCATCCTGCCCCGCTCCCTCCATCCTGCCCCGCTCCCTCCATCCTGCCCCGCTCCCTCCATCCTGCCCCGCTCCCTCCATCCTGCCCCGCTCCCTCCATCCTGCCTTGCTCCCTCCATCCTGCCTTGCTCCCTCCATCCTGCCTTGCTCCCTCCATCCTGCCTTGCTCCCTCCATCCTGCCTTGCTCCCTCCATCCTGCCTTGCTCCCTCCATCCTGCCTTGCTCCCTCCATCCTGCCCCGCTCCTTCCATCCTGCCCCCGCCTCCATTCTGCCCCTGCTGTTCTTGCTCCTCCGCCTCCATCCTGCCCCTCCTCCGCCTCCATCCTGCCCCTCCTCCGCCTCCATCCTGCCCTCCCTCTGCCTCCATCCTGCCCGCCTCCATCCTTCCCACATGCCTCCTCCCTGCTCCCCAGGCTCCATCCTGCCCACCCACCTTTCTCCATCCTGCCCCCCTGCTCCATCCTGACACCCCGGCAGTTTGCGGTCAGCTGATCGGTTTCCCAGGCAACGACAGGTCCTAAAGACCTGTAGGACCTAGAAGACGGAGGTCGAGCGAAACGGCGGACAGGTGAGTATCCTCACTGAGGATTTTTTTACTTTTGCTGTGGAGGAGCAGGGGGCCGTGGAGAGCGGAGTATCGCCATATACCATAGTGCTGCTATACATGTACTGTAATGTACCGCCATATACTATAGTGCTGCTATACATGTACTGTAATGTACCGCCATATATCATAGTGCTGCTATACATGTACTGTAATGTACCGCCATATGCTATAGTGCTGCTATACATGTGCTGTAATGTACCGCCATATACCATAGTGCTGCTATACATGTACTGTAATGTACCACCATATACTATAGTGCTGCTATACATGTACTGTAATGTACCGCCATATACCATAGCGCTGCTATACATGTACTGTAATGTATCGCCATATACCATAGCGCTGCTATACATGTAATCTACTGCCATAAACCATAGCACTGCTATACATGTAATGTAATGTACCGCCATATACCATAGCGCTGCCACACATGTACTGCCGTATACTATAGCGCTGCTATACATGTGCTGTAATGTACCGCTATATACTATAATGCTGCTATACATGTGCTGTAATGTACCGCTAATATACTATAGTGCTGCTATACATGTGCTGTAATGTACCGCCATATACTATAGTGCTGCTATACATGTGCTGTATTGTACCACCATATACCATAGCGCTGAAATATATATATTTTAGTTCACTCACGATGACTGAAGAAGTTCTGTCAGTCACAGCATGTCAACTACATACATATCCTAGAATACCCGATGCGTTAGAGTCGGGCCACCATCTAGTTATTATATAATTATAGAGTAGATTAGAGAATAATATCCCACAGTACAAACACACCACATTTTAATAACTGTGCACTTTCCTCAGCACATCACTGCACTTCTATATGATCCTGAACACAAGCCTACAACTTCACTAAGTAAAGAGATATGTTTACAATCTAAGAAAGAAATCCCAAAATAAATATACACCACAATTAATAGGAGGATTTTTATTATACTCATAGAGCCCCAACACCCAAAGCCTGGATCACACCATAGCACTTGTATTAAGAAAGACTGAACTAGGGGGCATGGCCTAGCGTGCTATGTGAGCGGTCGCACGGGTGAGGAGCTCCGGCGGCCCCGCTCACTGTAATCCTTTTGCCCGAGGAATAATCCGGCTCTGGGCTGCCTAATCGCTGGGGCTGACCTCCGGGAACGCGGTGAGCACTGTGAGACCGGCAGGCTGCATGATGTCGCGGCGGGATGGACGGCTGCGGTCGACGGCTGGGGGAGCGCCGCATGGCGCGCAAGATGGCGCTGAGGGAGGCCTCCAGGAAGGAGAGACCCCGCGACAGCGGGAGAAGCGGCTGGAAGCGGCGGCCAAATTACAGCAGTTCGCCAGGAAGCAGCAGCCAGGTGCCCCACGGACCCCAGGTGACAATATTGCAGCATATAACCCAGGGACAATGGGTGTTTGTGGAGGGGAGCCCCTGCAGGAACAAAGGACAAAGCTGTGCAGCAATGGGGAGGCAGCCCAGGATAGTGATGATACTGTGGAGCCTGAGGGCTCAGACTGTAGGCACACATGATGAAGCTGAGGATGAGGGTGAGCCCACACTTAGAGATGCCCTTAAAGCTATTGCTAAAGGAAATGCTGAGCTTGCTGGCCACATTGGATCTATAAAGATGGAGATATCCACCATTCGCCACGATATGCAGAAAGTGAGAGAACGTATGTCTGCGGCCGAAGGGAGAGTGAGTGAACTGGAGGACACGGTGGCTCCCTTGGTCAAAAAGTTTAAGGCTGCTGGTGATTCTATTACGTACCTGCACAATAAAACGGACGATATAGAAAATCACCTACGTAGAAATAATGTGCGCATTGTAGGAGTTCCGGAGAGGGCGGAGGGCAGAAATGCAGTGGAATATTTTGAAGCATGGCTGCTGAAAACTTTTGGCCAGGATAAGTTTTCTAAAATGTTCGCTATTGAGAGAGCTCACAGTGTGCCTGCCAGGCCGCCGCAGCCGGGAGACCAAGCTCGCCCGATCCTGATAAAAATGCTCCACTTTAGAGACCGGGACAAAATCCTATATCTGGCAAGGACTGCCGAGGATCTCCGTATAGAGGGGGCAAGAGTGTCTCTGTATCCGGACTTCTCCGTGGAGGTCCGTAGAAAGCGCGCTCAATTTCAGGAGGTAAAACGTCGTTTGAGAGCGCTGAAAGTGCAATACTCCATGCTGTTTCCGGCCCGGCTGCGAGTGGAGGCGCTTGGTGGAACCCACTTCTTTGATTTGGCCAAGGAAGCATCTAAATGGCTGGACTTAAAAGAGAGACAAATTCGTAATGGATGACTGTTAGTGGGGCCTTTTTTTAACAATGGTTGATAAAGATTAGACCTGCTGGCTTTGAGAATAAATGGGTCCGATGTACAATGTTGGATTTTATAAGTGTATCTTATCCTGGACTGTACATAGTATGAGATCTGTTTATCTCTCTCTCTTATATATATATCTCGGGCAAGCCGATATAGTTTTTTTGGGTTGACTGTATGGAGCGGGGGCAGCCACGGGGCTAACTGTGAGCTACTTAAGTTTTATCCCCCTTGCAGCGTGCGAGACTTTGTTCTCCATCTGTATCTCTTTTTAGTTTTTCTGTTGTTTGTTATCTTTCTTTTTCTGATCTCTATTTTTTTCTCACTTTCGTACTCGTCGTGGGCATAATTCTTTTGTTAAAGGCCCACATGAGAGTTAAATTAAGATATATGGGATTAGCGATGAACAACGCGATGAGGTTGTTATTAGGTTGGGGAGGGGTGGGAGGGGAGGGGTTTGTTACGAGTGTAATGAGAGAACCTTTTCAAGTACTGGAAGATGATAAATTTAAAGGTGTTGGGCGGTACTTAAAATATCCGGTTTTGGCTGTAAAATGGTATATTTCTGAATATGGCTAAACAACTTAATATTGTATCTTGGAATGTCAGGGGCATGGGGGATCCTAAAAAGAGATTTGCAATACTTAAATATTTAAGAATGCATCAAAATCTTGTGGCGTGCTTACAGGAAACGCACTGTAATGCGGAGGCGGCTGCCTCTCTTACTAAATTGTGGAAGGGGCTTGCGTTTCATTCCACGCATAGCACATATTCCAGGGGCGTGAGTGTTCTGGTGCACCCATCTCTTCCCTTCACTGCAGAAAGGGTGACTATTGACGGGGAGGGTAGATATGTATGTCTGGTGTGTAGTGTGGCTGGGGTACGATTGTGCTTGATTACCTTGTATGTTCCTCCACCATTTACTGTGAGTAAATTGCAAACTATAATTCCCATTATTACGGAATATGCTAACATACCCTTGCTGGTAATTGGGGATTTTAATATGTACCTGAATGCCGACTTGGATAAGTATCGGGCTGAGATGGGGGGAGGCAATATACAGGAGACATCTCTGGCGAGAGTTTTGCAAGAGGTACAATTAATGGATGTGTGGCGTATGCGGTTCCCGGATGTTAGGCAATACTCCTGTTACTCTGCATCTCACTCCTCGTTATCTAGGATAGATTTGGCCTTGGGGAATAGCGCAATGGTGCCACTGATAATTGGGACTGAATATTGTACCAGGTTGCTTTCGGACCACTCCCCTCTTAAGGTGGTCATAAACGTGGATCGGGGTGCTATATGTCATAGGGGTGGATGGAGGTTCAACCCATTCTGGCTGGCAGTGTTTGATAACAACATCTCCATTCCTTCTGTTCTGGAGGAGTTCTTTTGCAACAATGTGGGATCGGTCTCCCTGTCGGTGGTTTGGGATGCCATGAAGGCGGTACTGCGTGGAGTCCTAATAAAAGAAATATCCAGGATTAAATCTAAAACTAGAGGTCGTATGCAATATTTACAGACTGAGGTGGATACTCTGGAGCACGCCTTTGTGGGATCACCAACTACCGACAACAAGCTAAAATGGGTAAATGCCCAATCTAAATTAAACCAATTCGTGTTACAACAGGCTGAAAATAAACGTTTTTTCCTAAAGCAGCAATTTTATGCTGAGGGTGAAGGTGCTGGACATCTGTTGGCTACGGTTGCTAAAGCTCAAACTGGGGCTCTGCTGATCTCAGCTGTCCAGGACAGTAATGAATTATTGTTCACGGACACCGGAGAGATTGCAAAGGTGTTTTTTCACTTTTATCAGCGGCTGTACTCCTCCAGACTCGCAAAATCTTCTGCGGAGCTGGAGCGGTGTATTCGTGACATGCGGCTGCCTAGGCTAACGGAGGTCCAGAGACTACAATTGGAGGCTCCTATTACAGAGGAGGAGATGTGGATTGCGGCAAGGGACTTTCAGAATAATAAGGCTCCTGGATCTGATGGTGTCCCAATTGAAATTTATAAGGAATATGGGGACGTGTTAATGCCTAGATTAAAGGAGGTGTTTGAGGGGGCTTTGGATGAGGGGGTTCTACCTGAATCGATGAGGGAGGCGGTGGTGGTCCTCTTGCCTAAACCAGGGAAAGATCATCTACAGCCGGGGTCGTACAGGCCTATTTCTTTGCTATCTACTGATGTAAAGATTTTGGCAAAAGTCTTGGCTACTAGGCTGATGACAGTGATCAATCAGGTAGTGGGAGAGGATCAAACGGGATTTATGCCCAATAAATCTACGGCCATTAACCTGCGTAGGGTATTTCTTAACATACAGTTGGCGTCTCGGAGTGGCGGAGAGGGGGCAGTGGTCTCACTCGACGCTGCGAAAGCTTTCGATAGCGTTGAGTGGGAGTACTTATGGGTGGTGTTGCGGGAGATGGGATTTGGAGGTCAGTTTATAAAATGGGTGAGACTATTATATTCTGCTCCTGTGGCTAGGATTCGCCTCAATGGAGCCTTATCGGATGCTCTGAAGTTGGAAAGGGGTACTAGGCAGGGCTGCCCACTGTCTCCTCTCCTGTTTGCGCTCGCCATTGAACCATTGGCGGTTAAATTGTGTAACAGCCCGGATATTCGGGGTTTCCGATATAGGGAATTGGAGGAAAGAGTGGCATTATATGCTGATGATCTCCTGCTGTTCTAGGGGGACACATCGAGTTCCTTAACCGCAGCTATGGAGCTTATACAGGAATTTGGAGAGTATTCGGGTTTAAAAATAAATTGGGATAAGTCAGTCATTATGCCAGTGGATGCACTCTCAGCTGATACGAGGGTGGGAGATACTTGTCTTAAAGTGGTGCGAGAGTTCAAGTATCTTGGAATAGTGGTGTCTCCTATAATCTCTAACTATATCGCATTAAATCTATTGGATATGGTGGGTAAGTTCCAACAGAAAATTAATATTTGGTGCAAACTCCCTTTGTCGGTGATTCGTCGTACCAATCTGGTTAAAATGATATTAATGCCACAGTTGTTATACGTAATTCATAATTCGCCAATATGGATTCCTATGCGAATTTTCTATAAATTTCAAGCCTTATTTAGGGAATTAATCTGGAAAAAGGGGGTGGCCAGGATTCGCCTCGATACACTACAGAGGCCTAAGGACCAGGGAGGATTGGCGGCCCCTAACCCGTGGGCATACTTTTTGGCAGCCCAGCTCCAACAGCTTGCACTGGCTAGTGGAAATTTGGAAAAGTTGACACATGTCATTACGGGGGGAATCTCCATCACCTCCTTTTTGGAGGTTGGGCTCTTGGAGCGGGAACGCAAAGAGTGTCTGCCAACAGTGAGGCTCATGAGGAAAATATGGCAAAAAACCAAGTCTATTCTAAATGTGACAGGACATACTCCATTCACCCCGCTATGGGATAACCCCGCCCTACCGGAAATTTACAAGTTGGAGGGAGGGGGTTTATGGAAGGGATTGGGTATCACACTAGTGGCACAAATCTTGAGTGGAGATGCGCTCAAATCTTTTCAGCAACTGTCTGATGAATTCTCTATCCCACGTAATACTTTCTATTTCTATCTTCAGCTGCGTCACGCCTGGATGGGCCAATCTGAACAGTTGCGGAACAGGATACAGCACCATCTCCTATTCAACACATTGCTTAGCCATAATGGTGGCAAGGGTCTTATCTCTAGAATTTATGGTATTTTGATGCAGCAATTCCAATGGGAGAGACCGTTGCTAATTAAGGACAGATGGGAACGGGATGTGGGTCCCATTGATAATGAATCCTGGGAAGATATACTGGATAGTGTCCCACTTCTGTCCACTTGTGAGGCACAACGGTTATCCCAAATATACTTGTTACACAGGGTGTATAGGACGCCCAAATTTTTGTGCCAAGCAGGTATTAGAATAGATATATGTCCAAAGTGTGGGGAGGAGGGAGCGGATTTGATACACATGTTTTGGACATGTAGACATGTAGCGGTCTTTTGGAATACATGTATCGAATATATAAATAATGTGTTTGAATCTACTTTACCGCTTGCCCCGCTGGTGTGTGTGCTGGGATGTGTGGGCCCTGGAAAATATGATGACTGTGAAGAATTGGCTTTAAAACGAACCCTGTACCAGATACGAAAAGTAATTGCTACACATTGGCTAGACCCTCAAACACTAAGGCTACAGGAGTTTGAGGATAAAATGCGGAATTTGATTAGATTGGAGGAGGGGGTATATAAAAAAAGAAAGGCAATCCACAAGTTTGATAAAATATGGAGTAAGTGGAGACATTATCATGGAGATCACTTTATAGCATTGTTAAATATGATAGGATCCTAATGCCATCTGCAGTGGTGTAACTATTTAACCTGATTAGACATTTCTTGCTAGTTATATCTCATAGATATCCTGATCCAATAATACAGCATAACTGATATTTGATTCGTTGATCGATTATTATTGTGGATCCTTATCCGGACTGAAGGGTGCAGTGCCCAACCCTGATATGTGTTATGGTTCGCGGGGAAAAGGGGGGGGGGGAGGGGATTGTAATTGTATGTGGGCTGTATAAGTCATTGTTAATTGTTTCTTTGGGTATGTTTTCTCTGTATGTGATGTATTCTATTGTATTGGAAAATTCTTATCTCAATAAAAATAATCTGATTAAAAAAAAAGAAAGACTGAACTAACCTAACACTATAAAGCACCAACCTACAACTTATGCTAGTAAGTGACGATTTGGAATAAACACATTAGAAGGACTAAACACTATGCATAAGAGTTAAAGGTACCTATCATATTTATAGGTCCTCACTACTCGGAGGAAGGCAATCACACACAACAACCAATACAAGAAAAGGTCCGAAAAATCCACCTCACAATCAGGAGGTAAGAATTAACTCTCCCAACTAGGGGAATTTTTCACAAAAGAGTTTAATTACACTAATAAGATACTGATATAGTATCACTACTTTGTTCGTAGATTGACCACAAAGTAAGTGAAGACAAGCCCAATATACCTAACCCAACGGATCGTCCAAAATTTATAGGATCCGCATTGGCTGAGGAAGAAAGTCCTAGAAAGTGAATCACTGACAAGCTAAGATATCAACTGTACTAAGAACATCATCACAGAATATATCATCTATATTCTGAGTGCTCTACTAAGGCATATAGACTCACTTTGAAAAACCATTTTTCTCCTTCGCATCATTGGGGGACACAGGACCATGGGTGTATGCTTTTCTGCCACTAGGAGGCGACACTAAGTAGAGCTGAAAGTTAATCCCTCTTCCTGCAGTATACACCCATACGGGGGCATAGCTATTCAATTTTTGCTTAGTGTCGCAAGGAGGCACATGTGTCTGTAGCTCAGACCACATCTACCATTCTTACTCTTACCTTTCCTTTTTTTTTAACTATTTAATTCTTCTTTTTACTATACGCCACAAGGCTCTGCTCTACATAGAGCATGGGGGCCCCCAAGGCAGCGTACACCACCCTTGGAGGGGCGACGGATCCCCATAAAGGGACTCCGCTCTTACTACCACAGACCATGCAGGCAGCCACCGTGCATACCCATAGCATCCCTCTGCAAGACAGGGGGATGCAAAGAGGCACAAGTGCAGCACCTCTCACCTCCTCCAACAAAGGAGCAGGTGATTGAGGCCACCAGCATGCCCAGCCACTACACCGATCCATCCCCAAGGGATCCGGTGCAGCAGCCTGCACACACGGGGCACCATTCCCGTCTCCAACCGCGGCGGCCCCAGTCGGGGACGCGCACCGCCGGTAAGTTCAGTGCGCACGTCCAGGGCATGGGATCAAAGCTCCTACCAGAACCTCTGCTCCCCTATGTGGAAAGGAGACGGAACCTACAAAGGGCTCTGCTCTCCCTGCTCTCTCCCAGAGCCTCTGACTATCCGCAGCACATGCCCCACTACATCCCCCTGCATAACAGGGGGATGCAAGGAGCGCTCATGTTGCCACCTCACCCTCCCCAACCAAGGAGTTGGTGATTGAGGACACCCTGTGCACAATAGCACCGATCCACCCCCAAGGGATCAGGTGCTCAGCAGCAGCCTCCACAGCCTCAATTCACAGCACCCCACGGCGACTCCATGCTGGGACACGCACCGTCGGTAATTCCCAGGCGCGCGTCCAAGGCATGGGGCTGAGGGGCAACAGGC
Source organism: Allobates femoralis (assembly GCA_033576535.1). Classification (NCBI taxonomy): domain Eukaryota; kingdom Metazoa; phylum Chordata; class Amphibia; order Anura; family Aromobatidae; genus Allobates; species Allobates femoralis. The sequence continues at coordinate 232,337,269 of JARQOC010000006.1, forward strand.
CGCAGTCCACCGCTGCAGTGCCGTAGCCTGCCGGCATCGCGAGCCCTAGCACCGCTGACGGTAGCCCGCACTAATCTAGGCTCCGGTCTGGGCCCGCGCGTTGACGCCGCCCAGCCCACCCATGATTGGCCGCGCATCATGTGACCGCCCACATGTGACCACAAGTCCCAGCACTCCTTGCACTAAGTCTCCTGCTCGAGTGAGGCTGCAGCTTGTACCCATCCGGCCCTTTACAGCCTGGAATTAAGCGATGATGAGTGACCATGTGTCTTGCTACATTTCCCTGGATCGGGGCAGAGCCCATACCTACGAAGCGCTCACTGACTTACAAATCAAGCATGAATAATAATATTCTTTATAGCAAGATTAAATTTATTTGTTACAAAGTAGCACATGAATTGTCATCAATTGAATACAGGCTATTAATATGGATAGAGGCTGGCTATGTATAATACACAAAACCATGTTTGAATTTTTGTTTTATTGATTTGTATTTACACAGAATCACTTGATGAAGGCTCATGTTGAGCCGAAACGTTTGATTTTCTCATGAACTACACAAAAAAATAAAAAATCTAGAAAGAAACAACTTGCTTATTTTTTCACTTTTAAGTGTGCCAGGGATTTTTCTCAATTGAATACAGGCTAAACACAAACTATACTTAGACTTGATTATAGCGAATAAGCATCAATATATATATTACCTGATATTGTAGCTGCTTCACCTACTCCATTCGGGGGGGGACACGTATCAGTGAGAAGGGATCAATACCGAGGCTTGCATCACAGGTTTATGTACGTCCACCTTGTCCTGGAAGAGCTCCCCAATCACTGAGCGTTATCCCCCACCTTTTATACCGTTTAGAATATCTACGAGCACGCGCTGACTGTACCATTCAATTTCCCTCGTGACCATCAGCCACAGGATGATGGATGGATATTCAATAATAGTTTCTACTATAACTTGCCTATCATGGGATGTATATCACAAGACATGTAGCCCGTGTATAACAATACAACAGTCATTGAAAGACCCCTGCCTGTCATAAGATATAACAATGCAACAGTCATTGAAAGACTTTTGCCTGTCATGAGATACATATCATAAGGCAGCCAGCTCGCATTCTCATCATAGTAGCATAATGTCAAAGAGAGTTAACCCTTTTTATATTTCAATATTGTACTGAGACATATATAATAATAATAATAATAATAATTTATTCATTTATATAGCGCTATTAATTCCATAGCACTTACATACATCAGTAATGCTGTTTCTCTTGGAGCTCACAATCTAAACATCCTATCAGTATGTCTTTACATTGTGGGAGGAAACCGGAGTGCCCGGAGGAAACCCACGCAAACACGGGGAATGATATAAGACATGTGGTCACTATTTTAATTATGATTACCTGTTCTATACCTATTTTATCCACATCCACACACCATTCTTATCACATTGGTATCACAATCGGTCCTTGACCACAGGAATTATCTTCCATTTTAATAAGAAACCATCAGTACTTTTGGCTTCCTACAGAACATTTTGCAAAAAATAAAAGAGTGGGGGACAAGAGGCGCAATAGTGCCCTATCACTAGTGACACTAGAAAGAGTGATGCTGAGGAAAATGAAAAGGAAAATATATTTTAAATCATTTTTTATACAATGGAAAATTTTAATTAATATATCCCCCTTTTTTAAATATATTCTTCTTTTTAATCAATATATTTTTCCAATAAAGATGTTTTTATTTTATTATATATATATTTTTACCCCTGCACTTTTTAAGATAGACTTTAACCACTATTATATCTACAATGATCTACTAAAGTCCTTTATTTATTTTTTACAGCTTTACTAGCAAATCCCCTGGGTGGCGTCTGGCACCTAGCTCCTTGATATATATGTGTATATATGCTCCAGTGACCAGGGTTCTAGCCCCATGTGGAACACTAGAGAGAGAGAGAGAAAAAATGTTTTCTGCCTGTATTATATCATGTGTAATCTGATCCTCATCACTCTTTTTTCTGCTTATCCACACATCATTTTTTACAAATCAGAACCCGATGGCTTTGGTTGTAATTTTATGATGGCATTGAGTGTTGTTTATGATACATTTGAGTTTTATTTCTTGTCTTTTGTGAAAATAGCGCCAAAATGGTGTGACACTCCCATTTTGTGACATCATTAGCAAACAGACAACACCCTTTTTTGTAAAGCTCTGGGGCTATAAAAACCCCCAATGTACTGTCTATTGTAATATCCCTGAGGAAGGTGCCAGGTGGGGCGCCGAAACGCGTAGGAGGAAGGAGGATTAAAAAGATCAAACCTACTGATGACTTTGTGACTCTTTGGGTGAGTTTTTACATTGGAGCAGCGCGGACCGTGTTACACCTGTACTCCCATCATCTCCTTACAGAACATTTTGTATGCTATATAACAATTCCAGATTAAAAAGTGGAATTACTGTAATAGCAATCACCAAGACAAGGTGAATCGAGAAATTCTAAATTCTTCCAGCAGAGGGTGAACATTCCATGAGACTATTATGCCAATGATGAGAAATTGCATCTGCAACTATATTTGATCAATACATCAATAAGAAATCACTTTTACATCTGATTTCAACTTTCTTGATTTTTTCAAACAACATTGAAATAAAAATACTATCACTGTAACCATTAGATATATTAAAACTAAAAACAATATAACCTTGAAGGCCCCTTGCAGAAGCCCCATTAACCATCCCCCAATTCCTTTTAACCAATTTGTTGGATTCAGGAAAGAAAAAGTATTGGCCCACCATCTATCTTTGTGGTCATTATTATCTTTCTGATATTTATCCCTTAAACGCTGTATATTCTGAAGTTAAACGAGCTAGGGTGCAACCACCCTTAACCCCTACAGGAAGCCATTTATAAGCATTTTGCCCACGTGCCCAATACATCCCTCTGGGGAGATCTCATAAAGACTACACCTCGGTTCATTAGCTTAAGATTCAGAAGATTCATTATACATTAAATTACCTGGTATATTACTACAAGTATCACTAGTTCCATTAATAAACATAGTGGCATAAGGCCAGAATACATCATGAATTGTCCTTTCCAGCAAACTAGGTTTGAAAGCGTCTGCTGTATTTGTAGTTGTCCCAAAACTTATACGTATATTGTCCATGGGGAGCAGTCCCAAATCAGTCAACCCAGTTTTATTTCTCGGCACGCAAACTCCTCCTTTAACCCCTTAACCCCGAGCCCATTTTTGCTTATTTTGGCCTTAATGCCCGAGCCATTTTTTGCAATTCTGACCAGTGTCCCTTTATGAGATTATAACTCTGGAACGCTTCAACCGATCCTAACGATTCTGAGATTGTTTTTTCGTGACATATTGGGCTTCATGTTAGTATTAAATTTAGGTCAATAATTTTTGTGTTTATTTGTGAAAAAATCAAAAATATGGCAAAAATTTTGAAAATTTCGAAATTTTCAAATTTTCTATTTTTTTTCTGCTAAACCAGAGAGTTATGTGACACAAAATTGTTGATAAATAATATTTCCCACATGTCTACTTTATATCAGCACAATTTTGGAAAAAAAAATTTTTTGGGGTAGGAAGTTATAAGGGTTCAAAGTTCATCAGCAATTTTTCATTTTTCCACCAAAATGTACAAAACCATTTTTTTTAGTGACCACATCACATTTGAAGTCCGTTTGAGGGGTGTACACAACAGAAAACACCCAAAATTGGCACCATTCTAAAAACTGCACCCCTCAAGCTACTCAAAACTACATTCAAGAAGAATATTAACCCTTCAGGTGCTTCACAGGAACTAAAGCAAAGTGGAAACAAAAAATGGATATTTACATTTTTCCAACAGAAATGTTCTTTTAGCCTCAAATCTTTCATTTTCACATGGGCAACAGCATAAAATGGATCCTAAAGTTTGTTGGGCAATTTCTCCTGAGTATATCGATACCTCATATGTGGTCATAAACAACTGTTTGAGCGCATGGCAGGGCTCAGAAGGGAAGAAGCGCAATTTGACTTTTGGAGCTAATTTTCCATTCAAAAAGTGAAATTGCACTCCTTCCCTTCTGAGCCCTGTCGTGCGCCCAAACAGTGGTTTATAACCACATATGAGGTATTGATGTACTCAGGAGAAATTGCCCAACAAATTTTAGGATGAATTTTATGTTGTTGGCCATTTGAAAATTTAAAAAAATTAGGCTAAAACAAAATTTTTGTGAAAAAAAAAAAAAAGTACTTTTTAATTTTTACAGATCAATTTGTGAAGCACCTGGGGGTTCAATATGCCCACTACCCATCTAGATAAGTTCACTGGGGTGTCTGGTTTCCAAAATGGTCACTTTTGGGGGAACTCCAATGTGTAGGCACACAGGGGCTCTACAAACGCAACATGGTGTCCGCTAACAATTTGAATGGAAAATCAGGTCAACTTGTTAGCGGACACATGTCACGTTTGGAGAGCCCCTGTGTGCCTACACATTGGAGCTCCCCCACAAATGACCCCATTTTGGAAAGTAGACACCCCAGGGAACTTATCCTGATGGGTTGTGAGCATATTGAACCCCCAGGTGCTTCACAAATTAATGGGAAAAAAAAAAGTGGAAAAAAAGTATTTTCGTTTTTTCGGATTAATTTGTGAAGCACCTTGGGGGTTCAATATGCTCACAACCCATCAGGATAAGTTCCCTGGGGTGTCTAGTTTCCAAAATGGGGTCACTTGTGGGGGAGCTCCAATGTTAAGGCACACAGGGGCTCTCCAAACGCGACATGGTGTCCGCTAACAATTCCAATTGTTAGCAAACACCAGGTTGCGTATGGAGAGCCCCTGTGTGCCTATACATTGGAGTTCCCCCACAAATAACCCCATACACATATAATCATATATAATCACACATATAATATAATTACACACATAATTACACAACTGTACCCAGCCTTTGAGAAGGACAGGTCACCGTGAGGCGGGGCCTGGCCTTTCTGCAGGAAGGGATTTGTTGTAGCACCGGAATAAGAACCCCAAAGCCATGGTAAAGACTAAGGGGGCACTTATCGTAGTGCATGTCAGGTTGGTGTGTTGTAGTGTACATCAGGGTGTGTGTCAGGTTGGTGTGTTGTAGTGTACATCAGGGTGTGTGTGTGTTTGTGTATGATGCTGTGGGTGCATGTAAGTCCGGGGTCGTGTGATAAATTTCGAAACATCCGAAGATACACAAACCTGGTTTGTCAGGGCACATTTTACATTGGGTTTGGACGGTCGTTCTGCTCCCCCTTTGATGGCAGACCCGGCACCTTTTTTTTGGCCCCTTATCTGTAAAATGTTGCCCTGGTACCACGCGGGAATATCGAGTTCCAGGAGTGCTGGGGCCCCCTTCATCTTCTCTTCGTCTTCCTCTTTCTTCTCTTGGTCTTCGTTCTCGTCCTCCTTCTCTTGGTCTTCGTTCTCCTCCATTCAACAGGGCCTTGATCACCTTCACCTGGAACTCAAGAAAGGTGTTAGTGGTGTGACCTGCACATCGTGACAGCAAGTATGCATTATACATTGCCATTTGAACAATGTACACGGCCAGTTTTTTGTACCACTTCCTCGTTTTCCGCGTGGCCCTGTAGGGCTTGAGGACTTGATCAGAACGATCAACTCCTCCCATGTTCTTATTGTACCCCAGGACACATTCCGGTTTGTGGACCTGTCCTGGGGTACCTCTGGTGGTGGTGGCCCTGGTGCCGGGACCATGGATTGTGGTCAAGATAAAGACATCCCTTCGGTCTTTGAACTTGACCAGTACCATGTTGCCGCTACATTGAGCTCGGCTCCCACCTCTTGGGAGAGGCTGCTCAATTAGCGGCATAGGGAGATCCCTCTTGTTTCTGCGCACAGTACCGCAAGCGGCTGTAGTTCTGGCAGAGAGGGTTCTGAAGAGCGGGACACTTGTATAAAAGTTATCAACGTATAGATGATAACCTTTATCAAGTAGTGGGTGGATCAAATCCCACACTATTTTCCCGCATACCCCCAGAGCAGGGGGACACTCTGGGGGCTCGATCCTCGAATCCTTCCTCTCATACACTCTAAAGTTGTGAGTGTACCCTGAGGTACTCTCACAAAGCTTGTAGAGCTTTATCCCGTACCTGGCCCTCTTGCTGGGAATGTATTGGCGGAAACTAAGCCTACCTTTGTAAAGGACGAGGGATTCGTCCACACAAATTTCCCGTTTGGGAACGTACACTTCAGCAAACTTGCTGCTGAAGTGGTCGATGACCAGTCGAATTTTGAACAATCTGTCAAAATTCGGGTCATTACGGGGAAGGCTGTCAGTGTTGTCCCTAAAGTGGAGAAATTTATGGATGGCGTCGAATCTGTTTCGGGCCATCACCTCGCCGTACACTGGAGTTAGAAAAAACTTATCTGTACTCCAGCATTGGCGCATTTCTGGTCTCGTCATAATCCCCATATGAAGTATCAAACCCCAATATTTCATAATTTCTCCAGAGTCCACAGGAGTCCAAGAAGAAAAGATGGAATTTGGGTTTTGGACCAGAAACTGTTAGGCGTACAGGTTCGTCTGCTCCACCATGAGCCTCACAAAGTCCTCAGAGAAAAAGACTTTAAAAAAGTCAATTTCCCTGAAGTTTGTGGCCTCAAACAGGATTCCTGATTGGGGAATAAAATCAGGAATCTGTGGAGTGTACCGATCAGGGACGGGGATCCACACAGGGGCCCTGGTGCTAGGTTGGGCATGCCTAGCACTAGGTGGAGGGTTACTCACTCACGGCTGTGGGTCTTCCTCCGACTCCTCTTCTCCAGGCTCAGACTCCTCTTCCTCGGACTCCGACTCCTCTTCCTCTGGCTCCGGACGATCTCTTGTCCTCCGCCGTCTTCGTGATGGTGGCGAGTCGGTGTCACTGCTGCAGATTTCACTGTCGGAGGAAGAATGTGAGGAATAGTGGAACGTGGGGTCCACTTCCTCACTGTCAGCATTGGAGGCAAGTATAGCATATGCCTCCTCAGCCGAGTACACCCTTTGTGACCTTGATGAGCGGGACGGGCGCGACATGTTGTATGTGCTGTGTGCGTGTGTAAAAAAAAAAAAAAAGTAAACTTTTATTAGTGTGCGTGTACGTGTGTTTAGTGTGCGTGTATGTGAACGTTAACTGGTGTAACTTTTGGGGCGACGGTCGGTCAGGGGCGGCGGACGACGACGGTCGGTCAGGGGCGGCGGACGACGACGGTCGGTCAGGGGCGGCGGACGACGGTGGTCGGTCAGGGGTGGCGGACGACGGCGGTCGGTCAGGGGTGGCGGACGACGGCGGTCTTTCAGGGGCGGCGGACGACGGTCGGTCAGGAGGTCACTCGGGCCAGGCAGCGGTCGGTCAGAGGGTCACTCGGGCCAGGCAGCGGTCGGTCAGGGAGTCACTCAGGCCAGGCAGCGGTCGGTCAGGGGGTCACTCGGGCCAGGCAGCGGTCGGTCAGGGGGTCACTCGGGCCAGGCAGCGGTCGGTCAGGGGGTCACTCGGGCCAGGCAGCGGTCGGTCAGGGGGTCACTCGGGCCAGGCAGCGGTTGGTCAGGGGGTCACTCGGGCCAGGCAGCGGTCGGTCAAGGGGGCATGCTCACGAGGGTGATCACAGGTGCTGGAGATGGCCCTGTTGCTGCCTGCAATCACCACCGGGTGGCAGAAGCAGCAGAGCAGCAGAAGAGGGCACAACACCGAGCAAACCGGACCGGTGAGAACGAGCTCTGTGGAGGGGGGAGAGAGCAAACTCAGGGGAGTGGGGGAGAGAGCAAACTCAGGGGAGGGGGGGAGAGAGCAAACTCAGGGAAGGGGGGAGAGAAGACAAAAGGGGAGGGAGGGGAGAGAGGACAATGGGGAAGGGGGAGGGGGAGAGGACAATGGGGGAGGGGGGGAGGACACCAGGGGAGGAGGAGAGGGAGCGGATCACAGCAGAGGGGAGCGGAGGGGAACTTACTAGCAATCGGCCGCGGTGGCAGCAGCAGAGGCGATCGGCGGCAGCTCCGGGCACGTTCGGTGACGGCGGGGGGGCTCACACCACGTGGGCACGGTCGGTGGCAGCGGAGGGCTGCAGGGGTGCACGCTCATCAGCGTCCACAGACAGAGTGGAGCTGATGAGCTCGGCGGCCATATTGTAAACATCCCCCTGCACATCTGATTGGAGGGCTTGCATCACATGGATGCTAGCCCCCAATCAGATCGGGGGGGGGGGGGGGCACACACACCTCACAGTGCCCCAGCCAATGCCTGATGCTTTGAGCATCAGGCTATGGCCAGATTGAAAACATTACACCAATTTCTATTGGTGTAATGTTTCAATCATCACTATTGACTAGTTGTCAATTAACTAGCCAATCGGAGGGCTCCTAGCCACGGGGGTCATCTAGAGGTTGTCCCCTAGCTGCGGCTCTATTAACCCTTTCGTGAACCCGGTTAATAGAGCCGCAGCAAGGGGGAAACCGCGATGACGCAGCATATGCGTCATCGGGCGGGAACGGTGATGTTTCCATGGCGCATACGCTGCGCGCCCGGGCGGGAAGGGGTTAAAGGCCATGTACTGCAAGTTCTTAATTGTTCCGCTCAGATTTCCTTGCCACCATGGTAGATTAATCCACCCTACAATAAGGAACATTTCGGGTATCAGTACTGGCCAAACTGTCTGAGCAATTGTCCCACATCAGGATTTCTTCCATTGTTACCGGTATAGCCAGGAAAGGAATACTGGTAGCGGTCACAGGCGAATGTGTACAAATCCAACAATCTGTGGGTTGAGTGTTATTCAACATCTCCGCTATCATTTGATGGTGCACCAGGAACTTGTTGGCTATCGGCTACTCTCTATATAGGTTGCTCCATCCATCAGCTACGCCCAAAAATCAGCTATGCCCAAAAATACGCTTCCAAGGATTCCACTTAAAGGGAACCTGTCAGTTAGTTTATGCCCCTCCAGTTATCACTGTCTGCACCTGCAGCTTCATAGTACTATTCTAATCATCCCTGTCTGAGTTCAGAGTGTAATGTGAAAGGTGAAATAAAAGCATTTATATACTTACATTTCCTTATGTAATGAGGCAGTCAGTCTCCAGCTTGGAGGACGGAGACTGTTTGGCAAGTTAATAGTTAACATTTCAGCCTTGTGCAAGAACATGTTAGGAGACCTGATGTGATGACACAACCATGTTACTACAATAGGAAGAGCTAAGTTCTCATTGAACATAATACGTTTGCTGGCTTAGCTACGCCCACTATGGTCACATGATCGTTATATCACACAGGTCCTTTAGCCATCCAAGTTAATAGTGAGTTAACTATTATCCTGCCAGACAGTCTCCCTCCTCCAAGGTGGGGACTGAAATATAAGTGTATAAATGCTTTTTTTTCACATTACACTATGAACTCAGACAGGGATGATTAAAATAGTATTATAAAGCTACAGGTACAGACAGTGATAACTGGAGAGGCATAAACCACCTGACAGGTTCCCTTTAACAGCCATACCTAGGGTACAATAAGAGATGGCATCATTCCCGTAAGTAACATTTCTCCTGTGGGACATATTCCCACTTCTCCACTCCTGGTCTCATTATCAAGAGTGTACGGTCCTTACCAACCGCTATGACCTCTGCCTCAGAAGGCGGTCCTTGAACATTCTGAACCCAGATCTTTGCTCCCACATTAGTTGATATTGGAGGACCCGAAACCTTTGGTACCTCTGACAGTCAACTCCGTAGGGGCTTTACCTTCTCTCACCTCAGACAGATTTACTGGAATTAACAGCATCTGAGCTATTCTTTGGTGTTTTGTTAAAATAAGGGGCTCATCCCCTAAATTAAGCATCAGAACCTTAATTTCTCCTTGGTAATCAGCATCTATTACTCCTCCCACTACTATTGCTCCCTTGAAAGCCAAACTGGAACGAGTGGCAATCTGACCATAATGATCTTTGGGTATCTGACACCCCAAACTGGTTGGTACTGGTTTTACCTTACCTGTGGGTATAACTGTAGTTTCCAAGGTACTTAGATCCAAACCTGCTGAGTAAGATGTAGCCCTTTTTGGGAGTCTGGCTTCCTCATCAGTCTTCCAATAAATCACTGTGCTGACTATGTGTGCCTCATGAATGGTGAGATTGGGTGTCAACATCCTCATCAGAGGAGTCATTGAGTCTGTGATAGGCCTGTTGTTTATTATCTGCAGGGCCTCACTAAGGTTGTCTCTCCATTGTCCATACTGACTGTCTGACTGGTTAATCTTTTTCAAAGTGGACTTCAACAACTCATTCATTCTTTCTACCAAGCCAGCCGCTTGCGGGTAGTATGGCATATGATATACCCACTGAATATTATGTTCCTGAGCATAATCTTTGATCCTTTGACCAGAAAAATGGGAGCCATTGTCTGATTGCACCTGTAGAGGGACCCCGTAGTACTGGGTTATTATTTCCAGAGTCCTCTCAGTGCTCCATTGAGTTGCTGCCTTACAGGGAAAACCCACCATCAAGCTTGAGTAGGTATCTACCACTGTACAGACGTAATTGCACCCTCTGCTTTCGGGCAGAGGGCCAATGAAATCCACTTGCCAGATCTGTGCAGGCAATTGTCCTCGACCTATGTGTCCCATTACTGTGTGTGGAACCTCCCTTTTCTGTGACTGTTGACAGACTGGACAGTGTAGTATGGTTTCCTTAATAATATCAAGTGTGAGAGGCACACCTCCCTGAGCCCACCTCTTAAGTGGCTTTTTCTCCCAAGTGTCCACTTTTCTGGTGTGCCCAAACGGCCGTACCCTGAAGCCATGCTTCTTTTCCTTTGTCAATTGTTGGGCTGGCTTGTCTGATGGCTGCTGCTTTGTCTGCTTTAGAATTAAACAAACGTTCAAGTGAGTCAGTAGGCATATGAGCATCAACATGAAACACAGTGGTTTTGGTGGATTGAACCATTTCCTCAATTTATTGCCACACTTCTTTGCCCCACACCTCCTTGCCATGGATCAGCCAATCATATTTCTTCCACCCCATCATCCATGTGGCTAACCCATTGGCCACTGACCAGGATTCAGTGTACAGATGACACTCTCCCCCTTATTCGAAGGACAGGGCAAGAAAAATAGCATAAAGCTCAGCATACTGACTACTTTTCCGCTCTCCTTCCATCGTGAGATGTTTTTCCATTCTGGGATTGTAGGCAACACTTTTCCAATGTCTTTTCCCTCCCACATAACAAGCAGAACCATCAGTGAACCAGGCATGTGTCTGCTGTTGTTCTGTTAGATCCTCATACGCTTTTCCCCATTTGACCGGGGATTCTTACAACATAGCAGCCTTACTGGGGAAGGGAGCTTCCTCAGTTATCTCTGCTACTTTTTCATGAAGAGTGGCGATCCCGCTTTCTCCTTTCTTGGCCCTTTCTGAAATGTACCATTTCCACTTTATGATACTTTATTCTTGGGCATGTCCCACCCGATTGGTTTTGGGATTAGACAGTACCCACTGCATTATGGGTATTGCTAGTCTTAACAATACCTCATGACCTATGGTTAGCTGTTCTGTCTCTACCAGAGCCTAGTAACAAGCCAACAGTTGTTGTTCAAATGGGGTGTATTTTTCTCCTGCATCTGGTAACTTCCTTCTCCAGAATCCAAGAAGAACTCTTTCCTCCCTGTTTCTGCCACAATGACCAGTTAGCATACATATGTTGGACTGACACATGTAGCTCTACTGGTCCCAAGGACATGGGCCATAGGTCCACGGCCTGTTGAACAGCTTCCTTAACCATTTCAAAAGCGGTTTGCTGCTCTTCTCCCCATTGAAATTCATACTTTTTTCTTGTTACCTTGTACAAAGGGGCAAACATCTGTCCCAAATGAGGGATATGCTGCCTCCAGAATCCAAATAATCCAATATAGGACTGAGTTTCCTACTTGGATTTAGGCACTGGAAAATTGATAATTTTCTGACGTGCCATGGGCAAGATCTCTCTATGCCCGTTATTCCACTGGATCCCTAAGAATTTCACAACCTGGGACCCTCCTTGAACCTTTGCATCATTGATTTCCCACCCTTTTGATCTCATATGAGCAACCAGCTTATCCAGCTGTTTTTTCACGGTTTGCTCATATTGCCCCTGAATCATTATATCATCAATATAATGGGAAAGCTGCATTTCTGGGGGCAACTCAAATTCATCCAGGTGTTCTGCCACCGTCCGGTGACAGATAGTGGGGCTGTGCAGCCACCCTTGAGGCAACCTGGTGAAAGTATATGGTCTTCCAAGCCACGTAAATGCAAATTGATCTTGAGCTTTCTCCTCTATAGGTATAGTGGAGAAAGCATTTGCCAAACCAATCACTGCATACCAAGTTCCAGAGTGCTTCTGAATATTTTCCACAATTGTTATGGTATCTGGAACAGCGGCCGTTAGGGGAGGGGTGTATCTATTCAATTCCTTGTAATCCACTGTCATACACCAGGAGCCATCACTCTTTTTAACTGGCCAGACAGGGTTGTTCCACGCTGTGGTAGCGGGGCGCTTTACACCTGCTTCCACCAAATCTTTGATAGTCTCCCCTATTTCTTTAAGTCCTCCCGGTATCCGATACTGTTTCATGGCTACCATCTTCATCCACGGGTCTCATTTCCACGTGGCACGATTTGACTCCAAAGGAAAATTTCCCTTCAGCCAAATTAAGAGTCATTCCTTTTAACACATCGATCCCTAGAATGTATTCTGGGATCGGGACGACTAAAACTGGGTATTTCCTAATGGGTAGGTTGCCTATCTTCAAGGCCACCTCTGTCTGGACCCTGGTGATCACTTAACCACCTAATCCAGCAATCTTCACTCTAGGACCTTTTATTTTGTCTGCATTTCCATGGATTACGGTAGCCTCCGCTCCCATGTCAATCAAAGGTGGGACTCGCTGAACATTTCCTACCTTCCAATGAACGCTAAGATTGACATAGGGACGTTCGTCCCTTTTTACCCATACCTTGGGGGCTTGGCTGGCTACCTATGGAGAATCACTATCTTCTGAACTTTCATTCACACCGGTCGCAGACCGTGTGTGTTCTCATTCTTCAGTGACTCGGGTGGCCACTGCTGCAGCCAGTTCTTCCCATGGATAAACTGACTGAAAATCCTTCCATGACACTTTCTCAGGGAGTTTTTTTCCCTTTTTTCCTTCTGCACCTTAACCTTGAGAGCCCTAGGGGCTTCCCCCACTTTGGTGGTGGACACTTTCTTAGCGGACAGGACTTTTTGTTTGTATAGCTTCCACAACTTCCCTGTTTCCTTACCATCTATCTTTTCCTCATTGACCCCGGCTTTAAGTAAAGCCTGGAACATATCTCTGCGGGAAACCTGCGGGGTTCTCCCAGTTTTTCCCTTCCAATTAGGATTGGAAGGTTTACTGTTTCCAGGGTGAGTCCCTGAAGCCTTTGAAGGTGGCTTGTCCCATTCCCCCATGTCCTGTAACTCCCGCATTCTACCTATCACTATCCCAATAGTCTCCCTAGTCATTGCCACTGTCAAGGTCAGTATCACCGTCTTATAAGCAGGAGGGGCATGCTTAAACAACCGGCTTCTGATACTGACGGTAAGAGGATAATCCAAGTAATCCTCATTTGGTTCTAATACGGAAAGGGCAGATCTCATCGCCTCTTCCTTCAACCTCTCAATCCATCCCTTAAAGTATACCAGAGCTTATCATTGGTTGGAAGATCAGCTTCCGTGGGAAATTTTTCCATTACATCATGTCTCAGTATCATCACAAGATTCTGAGTACCTGGTTGGTGCTTTTCATCATTGAAATAAGTTTTCATTGCTCTCTGAATTGTGGGATCACGAGATAGGGTGATGAATTTCCCTATATCTGCAGCATCGAAATGCACTCCCACCCCTCCCAAATCATGAACTCGCACCATCCAGGGGATTTCTGCTTCCCCTGGTTTCTGCCTGAATTGGGTAATGATGCTGTCCACCTCTCCTTGAGAGTAATCTTCCATAGTTACTCTGTTACATATGTGGGGAATTACCTTTTCTACAGTTTTTAAATTTCTATCGTCATCATATTGGGGTTCCCCAAGACCATCTCGAGCTGGTTCTCAGGTTATCTGATTTTTCTATTCTCTCTGAACGTCTTCTGACTGGGATGGCTTGAACCCTGTCAGAGTGAGGGTCCTCGTCATCTGTTGATGAAGAGTAATCACACACATCCCCATCCCAAGTGTCGGGATCCCAATTGACAGAGGCGGATGCAATGCTTTTGTACACTTTAGCCTTATTTACCTTCCCTCTTCATTTTTTTATATTTGTTTTGGGCAATCTTAATGTCAGTTTTCTCTGCCACGTTTTGATAATGCTCTTATTTGTCTCTCAGCAAATGAGTGTTGCATTCCAACACCGTTTTCTACCCACCCAACTTTTATCTTTTTTTGTTCCATCTGGGAACACTTCTTCTGCATTTTCAGGTAATGCACGTGCATCGCGCGATATGCACTTGCCAAAACCCAAATGCGCCGTCCTAAGGACACTACATCACCTGACTTTGCAGGGACACTACTGAGTACATTAACAACATCAGTAGGCTCACTACACTTGAGCTTATCCTGCCATTGTTCTGCCAGTCCACAATTGACCAATTCATGTGCTATGATATTATATGGAGCCTCGGTCCAGCCGGGAAACTCCATAATAGTTTCCTTAGCTGTTTCCTTACTTTTTCTGAACATTTTGGTATTCTGCCATATGATTTGGAAAAATGCCAAATAAGAAAATATTCAAAAATAAGGTGTTCTTTAAATACCCCACTGTGGGGTATCCTGCCGACTGCGCCAATTAATGTCTTGCTAAATTTACCTGGATCGGGGCAGAGCCCGTACCTACGAAGCGCTCACTGACTTACAAATCAGGCATGAATAATAATCTTTATAGCAAGATTAAATTTATTTGTTACAAAGTTGCACATGAATTGTCATCAATTGAATACAGGCTAAACACAAACTATACCTAGACTTGATTATAGCGAATAAGCATCAATATATATATTACCTGATATTGTAGCTGCTTCACCTTCGCCATTCGGGGGGGGGACACGTATCAGTGAGAAGGGATCAATACCGAGGCTTGCATCACAGGTTTATGTGCGTTCATCTTGTCCTGGAAGAGCTCCCCAATCACTGAGCGTTATCCCCCATTATCATTTAGAATATCTACGAGCACGCGCTGACTGTACCATTCAATTTCCCTCGTGACCATCAGCCACAAGATGTTGGATGGATATTCAATAATAGTTTCTACTATAACTTGCCTATCATGGGATGTATATCACAAGACATGTAGCTCTTGTATAACAATACAACAGTCATTGAAAGACCCCTGCCTGTCATAAGATATAACAATACAACAGTCATTTTTGCCTGTCATGAGATACATATCATAAGGCAGCCAGCTCGTATTCTCATCATAGTAGCATAATGTCAAAGAGAGTTAACCCTTTTTGTATTTCAACATTGTACTGAGACATATATAGAATGATATAAGACCTGTGGTCACTATTTTAATTATGATTACCTGTTCTATACCTATTCTATCCACATCCACACGCCATTCTTATCACATTGGTATCACACCATGTTCTTCACATCGCCCCCTGTCTGCGGCTCTGGCACAGGGGAGGCAGGTGAGCCATTGGTAACTGTCCCTATGATGACAGAAAAATTGACCCTGTGAAAGTTATGGATAAAGGGCTGTCACGGGCCACGTACAGTGCGGTATTACACAGCGTCCTGATGTCACCTCCCCTTATGGTCACTGTGACCAGTCGGACACCGGCTCCTTACTGACCGGCTGTTATTAGTTCTGGCCGGATGTAAAACAACAGCTCCTGTGAGGCACCGCCGGCATGGTCCCCATGACCGGGGCGCATCACATGTAACATCAGGGTATGATCCTGTTCACACTGGCCGGTTTCACTTTGATGATCCTGTGTGAACCTATCCGGAACATAATAAGTTAAAATGAGAGTGAGTGCTGTAGATCTGACACATAGATGAGCCTGATGAGCGGCTGTATGGGAACTGTGTGTCCTAATTGGTTGCAGCCCAGGTGGGTGTGTCCTGAGTAATAGCAGCCCAGGTGGATGTGTCAGTGTGGGAGTGGCAGGGACGATAAAGAGCCTGCCAGCTGATTGAATGGGAGATCAGATCCTGATCATCAGCCAGAAAGCCAGAGATCCAGTCTGTATGTGACTGAGTCTCAGACTGGGGGACGCTGAGTGCAGAGCAGTCCAGGGTTTTGTGATGTGCGAACATGATGGGAGCGTGCTAGCTCCAAACTGGTGGCTAGGACCAAGGTTGTGACAGCTCCTGGAGTGGGGAAGCTGTGGCTGAACCCGGTGGATACTGGTCTGGGCGTGGGGCGAAACACGTCAAGGAAAGGAGCCCTTGGTAACGCTTGGTGTACCTATGACCCAGGTAGCGAGACCGGATCCGTGGCCGGTAAGAGGGCAGTTCCCGTATGCTAGTGTGAACTGTGCACCCTGTGCACCTGTTGAACTGTATAAGTATTTTATGGCTTTTGTAAAAGACCCAGCGAGTGTATGTAGCCCTTGGGTCCGACTGAGATAGTCAATGAAGGGACCCAATGAATCGGAATGTATGTACCAGAGGTTAGAAGCAGGGGTTAGAAGGGCTCCTAGTGTCTATCCACGCAAGTCAAGAAAACACTCAGATGGTGGACACAGTCATCAGCGCTCACACAAGGAAAATCCTTCCTCCCTCTTCAGTGGCTGGTGGTATCCAACGATACCAGCCTACTCGACTGGGGGGGAGGGGGCGTTTATCATCAGCACACGGCCCATGGCTGCTGACGCCTCAGGAGTCACGCCCCCCAATCAACATTCTGGAACTGCGAGTGATTCGCTTTGCACTCCAACATTTTCACCACCTTCTGGTCGGTCGCCCCATCCGCATCCAATCGGACAACGCTACGGCGGTGGCGTACATCAATCATCAAGGCAGCACACGCAGCAAATCGCCAATGCTCGAAGTGGAACATATACTACACTGAACGGAAAAGACTTAATCATATCGGCAGCCCACATCCCGGGCGTGGACAACTGGGCAGCAGACTTCCTAAGCTGCCAAGGACTGGCCTCAGGAGGATGGGCCCTACTTCCGGAATCTGTCTACAAATCTATCGACGCTGGGAAACCCCGACGTGGACCTGATGGCGTGAAGAACGAACGCAAAGGTCCCAGCCTTTGTAGCCAGGTCCCGGGACCCGCTTGCCCTAAGAGTGGACTCACTAGTCCTCCCCTGGCGTCGAGTCCAACTCCCATACATCTTTCCCCCACTCCCGCTAATCCCTCGAGTGATCACAGAACTGCAGGAAGGAGGGCTTAACTTTTAGCTCTACTTAGTGTCGCCTCCTAGTGGCAGAAAAGCATACACCCATGGTCCTGTGTCCCTCAATGATGAGCTAGGAGAAAAGGATTTTACAGTGAGTACACAAAAATCCCTGTATTGGTGGTCTATACCATATACTTGTGATGTTATCGGTGTATTTTTAATAGGTGCACTATAGGTGCATTTTATAAAAGTTTTTTTTTTTTTTTGAACCATCGTTTTTATTAATAAATTTTGTCAAAATGTAACATAAAACATAAGAGAAAATACATATGTAATAATAAGATGGTACATATAATTATTACGAGGAACATGTAATACAAATGTATCGTGAGTGGCCAAGACAAAAATGCCTCTTCATAAACAGGTTATTTCTCCAATCAATTTGAACATATCTATCTAAGGTTCAATAGGAAATCTTCCCATCTCATAAAAAGAAAATTAGAAAAACAGAAGAAGAACAAATATGTATTCTACCCTTCCCTCCCTAACCCCTATATCCCCTTACACAATACCTCATCTATATCGTCATAGATCGCACTCAGTCATTTTGTCTCCAATTCACCTTATCTAGGACTACATCTTAATCTTCCTAACGTGCCTCCCAAATCTTCTAATGCGTACCATTCTGTATTTATAAAGGGTGTCATGAATATTTTGATCTCAGGATCTGAAAAAAATTTTTCAATAGACTTTCTCCATTTCAGAAAAATATTTTTGGCCAGTTTCTTCGGTCTCTTAAGTGTCTCTCTAGATTCTATTGTCAAAAGTTTCATGAGGGCGTCTCGGACCGATTCAAGTCTTGGCACAAATTCCTCCAGCCAGTGCTGGAGTAAAAGTCGTTTTGCAGCTATAGATATCGTATGAAACAATATATGTGGTTCTCTTATCCCACCCTCTTTATCTGAGTAATGAAACAGCCACAGTATCGGGTCTAATTTGCGTTCTTCAGGAAATAGACCTTCAGCCATGTTCCCCACCCCGATCCAAAATCTCTGTGACTCCGAACAGGACCATATCCCATGCTCAAGGTCTGTCATATTTTGTTTGCATTTGGGGCAGTTTGTTAATCTCCCTTGATTGGCCGGAGAAGGTGGAATATTAAAACCCCGCACAATGCCATGCATAAGTCTATATTGCGAGTCTCTCCATTTTTCGGGAATAATAAATTTCCTTACCTTCGCCCATCCGTCTAGTAGTTTTTGTGTCAAGTCGGGGTCATTGAAGTGCTTTTTCCAATTGGAAAATAGTTTGTGTGAGAGCCGGTCTGAGTGTACGTTGCACTGTTCCATACAGATAGGAAATGGACAGGTCTTCCGTTCTCTTCCCCACTAAACTTTCCCACTCTTCATCATCTATCTTTAGAAATGTCTCAGGACATTAGGTGATGGTCTAGTTGCGAGTATTGCAATATGTGTGCCTCAGGAAGATTAAATTTTGTCAGTATCTCTCTACCATTTAACCACCTTCTCTCCTGTACATGCATAAGGTCTCCCAATGATGTAACACCCTTTGTCCTCCATACTCGAAAAAGCGCATTTTCTCTGCCTTGCGGGAAGGCCGGGCAGGCCCAAGGGTTCAATCTTTTGGATATTTTCCAGGAGAGGTTCATTTTTTTCCTAACTGTTTTCCATGTCATCACTGTGTCTCTGCATATTGTCGTTTGTTTGATGCTGGGTGGTAGTTCTGACAGAGAGGAATGCAGAAGAGCATGTAAATCCCAGGGTTTCGCCCACTCCCTCTCCAGACCTATATCTGAAAATTTGTTAGTGTCATTTATCCAATCCAAGACATTTCTCATGTCTTGCTCCCACCTAGCCAGAATCCTACTCCACACTGATGAGGGGCAACACCCCGAAACAGCTGTATGTGGATGGATACTTGGCCTTGGTATTCCCTTGTCATATCTGTAAACTTGTAAAAGAGTTGGATATTGACTTAAAGGGCCACTTCATATGGTGGTTATGGTGTTCTCCGCAAGGAGCCACCCCTTGGCTGAGTCCTTCCCTGGAGGGATATATGGCTAGTTCTGTGTTTGAGACTCCTAACAGAGGCTCCACAGACCCTATTTGCATATTCATAAGACATTTCTCATGACGCACGCTAGGTTATAACCCCTAATATCCGGGAGCCGGATCCCCCCCGTCCTCTCTTGATTGAATCAGGGTAGGAATAGCTATTCTTGCCTTCTTCCCCCCCCCCCATAGGAATCCCGAAAAAGCTGTATTTAGCCTTTTAACGTCTGTGTGCTTTAACAGCATAGGAATAGTTTGGAGCGGGTAAAGCAATCTCGCAAAGCTAATCATCTTAATGAGATGACAGCAACCTAACAACGACAGAGGCAGATTCCTCCAGCCCTTCAGCTCTCTTTCAATTTTGTCTATAATTGGGGCATAATTAAGCTTATATATCAGTCCCGGTGTTCTAGCCAAATGAACACCCAGATATTTCAGGCTTTCCCTAGCTTTAGATATCCCAAAAATTGTCTCTCCTTCTAAAGTAGAGTTTCCATTTCCAAGAAAGAGAATCTCGCATTTGTCCCTATTTAGACGAAATCCTGATAATGTTCCTAGTTTTTCTATGTCTTCTAGAGTGGTTTGGAGATCTCTCTTTGGGTTCTGCATATAAAGGATAATGTCGTCTGCAAACAGGGACAATTTAATTTCCGTCTCCCCTACTCTGAGACCCTCAAAAGAGCTCCGTGAAGCCAGGTATCTTGCCAAAGGCTCGATTGCAAGGTTGAAGAGGAGGGGTGACAACTGGCAACCCTGCCGTGTGCCTTTTTCCAATTTAAATGTGTCTGACAGGAAGCCTGGCACACTAACACAGGCCCTAGGGTTATCATATAATGATTTCAGGTATTGACGAAAGGGGCCTATCAATCCCACCCGATCTAGGACTAAGTCCAGCCATGACCACCTCACATTATCAAATGCTTTTTCAGCGTCTAAGGTGATCACGGCCGGACCCTCCTCCCTCCCGCCTATTTGGTGTCTCACTACATCCAACAGGAGCATCGCTCTTCTGATGTTTGTTACCATGGAACGCCCCTTAACAAACCCAGCTTGTAGCGGTGATATAAGTTTAGGTAAAATCATGGCCAGCCTATCCGCTAGAATCTTTGATAAAAGTTTAAGGTCCTGGTTTATAAGCGAGATAGGTCTGTAGTTAGCTGGATCCGACGGCGGTTTGTTAGGTTTTGGGATGAGTTTTATATACGCCATGTTCATTCTATCCGGTATTGGGGTGCCCTGTAGAATATCATTATATAGATCTTTTAACACAGGTGATATTTGTTCTTTTAATGATTTCAAGAAGGCACCATTAAAACCGTCTGACCCTGGGGCTTTTCCCGGGTTCAAAAGTTTAATTGTAGCTAAAATTTCCTCTGTAGAGATGGGTCTATTTAGAAATTGTTTGTCCTCCTCTGACAAACCATCTAATTCTATGGAGTTCAGCCATGCCTCTCCTCCCTGACTTTCTACATTTCCCTCTTTATATATGGAAGCGTAATATTTCCCCAATATCTGTACTATTTTACCGGGATCTGAGTGAAGCTCATCGTGTTTGTTTTTAATTAACATAATAGGTGTAGTAGGTCGTCTACCTTTTGCCAATCGTGCCAATAGTCGTCCAGCTTTATCTCCAAATCTGTTTAATTCAATTTCCATATGGCTTCTATATATGTCTTCTCTTTTATTGGCCCATGAGTCAAATGATTTTTTTGGCCGTCAGCCAAGCCTCTTTATCTGCCTCCGCCGCCATCAGTTTATATTGAAGGTACGCATTTCTAACATTGGTACTGGCTTTTATATACTGTTCCTTTACCCGTCTTTTCAATCGTATGCTGTAGGCCATGATTTGTCCTCAGAGAACAACTTTTGCTGTCTCCCAGAACAATCCCGGACTCGTCTGGTGTTCCGCATTGTTTCTGGAATAATCTGCCCACCACTCCCCAAGAAGTTTAACAAAATTTTCCTCCTTGACTAACGTATCAGGGAACCTCCACAAGTAATCTTTTCCCTTTTGATGTACGTCTTTAGTTTCCAATGTTAGAGGACTATGATCAGAGATAACCATGTCTTCCACCTTTGACTCCAAGATTCTATGGAATAACTGTTGGGAAACAAAAAACATATCTAATCTCGACCAAGATTCATGTACATGGGAAAAATGGGTATATTCCCTCTCCAAGGGGTGTAGCGTGCGCCATGAGTCAGTCAAATTGCAGTTATTGAGAAGGTCCTCCAGAGGGCCCTGCCTAGTAGGAAGTGGCGGTATCAAACCCCTATGGCTCCTGTCTTCTCCCTCATTTACTACCAAATTAAAATCACCTCCAACTAGCCTATAGCATTCCTGGTCTGTCAAAAGTTGGTTCTGTAGTTTCAGAAAGAAAGGTTTTTGCGCTGTGTTAGGAGCATATATATTATAAAGGCTATACGTGATGTTCTGTATTTGCAAGATCATGTGTAATAGCCTGCCCTCATTGTCTGTTGTCGTAGACAAAACCGTATAGGCCAAAGATTTATTTAGTAGTATTATTACCCCAGCTTTCCTATTCGTTGCACTGAATCAAAAAACTTCCCCCACCCACAATTTCCTAAGCCTAAAATAGTCTTCAGATGTGAGATGTGTCTCCTGGAGCAAGGCCACATCAGTTTTCAACCGTTTAAGATGGCGAAGTACCATCATACGCTTCGCCGGGGAGCGCAGGCCCTTTACGTTCCACGAGACCCATCTGACCATCGCTGCATTTTATATTTGAGTTTATATAAGCAATCACAAGGTCTCATAAGGTAGCATATTCCCAAAAGGAGTCTGAGTTCCTGGTGTTCAGTAAGTGCGTATCTTAAACTGATCAAATCTAGTGACACTATTGAGGTAGTTGTGTAAGCTGTCTTTTTCCCTATCCCACTTGAAATCCCCTTTCTCTGTCTCTTACTCTCCACGTCCGTCATTTTGTGACTTCACTTTTTTCCTCTATGGTCATGGTACACACGAACCACAACCGAATCCCCCACCTACCAAATTCTTAATATTAAAACAGAGTTATCATATGTAGATATTCCCAAGCCCCGCAAACATATGTATAACACATATAAATTCTTCTATGTAGTTCACTTATGTGTGATAGTTTCGTGACCTTAAGGGCCATTAACAAAGGCACTATTGACAAAAATCATTCACCCAAAATGTCATACAAATTATCCTTAAAGTTCCACCCCCTCCCTCCCCTCTTAAAACATCCTAGATCTTCCCGTAATCTACTCAGTAATAAAATAACCCCTAGTCTTTAAAACGTAATAGGGAGAGAAAAAAAAAAAAAGAGGGGGGGAGGAGAAGTCGGTCATTCATATGAATATGTAAGTCTCCAATGAAGAGCCAATCAGGTGCGCCGGGAGAGCGGGATACCCTGCACCTCCTCTCTCTTGGGTCTTCCAGTTCCTTGTGGGATAAAGCTTCAAAGCTTTGCAGCCCTGCCGAGTCGCCAATTAAATAAAATAGGTTACTGTCTTACTTTTATTTCTTCTTAGACCATCTGGGCGTGGACTGACGCAGGTATTTCGGTGTTGTATGCCCCATCTGCGGTCCTTCCAAAAGGGTCTTCGAGCGCAGCCTATAGGTTCTTGTGGTTTCATGATTTTTTCCTGATGGGAGTTCTTGCTCTGGATGTGAATGTGAGTCTCCTGGGCTATTGGGGTTTGATTGTGCCCTATCGGGAGATTTCTGTCTATTTGTGATCTCCGTCATCGCTTCCTCTGGGTCAGTGAAAGACATCATGCTCCCTCCTGGGATCTGAACCTCAGCGTGGCTGGGTAGTTCAATTGAAAGTTTTTGGACGTTTTTTTTAAATAGAGTAGTACACACTTCGCCAAAGGCCCTCCTACGCCTGGAAACCTCAATGGAATAATCTGCAAAGACCAAGATTTTATGGCCGAGAATCATGAGGGGTTGTCTCCTGGCTTTATAAGCTCATAGAATCTCCTCCTTATCTCTGTGATTCAAGTACTTGGCTATGGCATGACGCGGTTTGTCTGCCGTTTTGTCACGGCTCGAGCCAATAGTGTTATCAGATCTAGGGGGATCACGAGGAGGGCCGATTCTGTGGGTACGTTCTGTTCTACATTTATGTGACAGACCCAATTCTTTTGGCAGTTCTATCTCAAACACCCCTTCCAGCTGGGACATGGAGATGGATTCAGGGAGGCCCACAATCTTTAAATTGCTTCTGCGACTCCTATTTTCCAGGTCATCCATTTTATTAAAAGCAGATATGGTTTGTTTCTGTAGGAACTGGACCTGCTGCTCCAGCTCTATCACTCTATCTTCCACAGCCGCAACCCTGGACTCTGCTTCATGTAACTGTTGTCTTGTTGCCCCAATTTAGCCTGCATTTCTTGGGTGCTTGCAGCCACTAGGTCAGAGACTGCCTGCTTAAATGTGTCTGCTAGGTGGTTTGCTAGTTCCTTAGCTAGTAATTTGTAATTCAACTAGTGTGCTGTAATCGCTGCAGCCACATTACTCTCTTCAGTGAGTGGCTGTGGCTGTAACTGTAACTGTCCTCCCCCACCGTCCACCATCAGACCTTCTGTCTCAATGATCTGGGCATTTGCATTTATATCCCCTCCGGTCTTCATCCGCATGCCCTGTCCCTCCAGAGCTGCGGTCCCCCTTTCTATCACATGTGGGGGCTGCTGCCGCTTCTTTCCTACCTCAGCGGCCGCCATTAGGTGTTTGGCGCCTTTTCCTCCATCCCCGCTGTCGGCTCCCTCTGTCGCTCCGTCACTGCTCCTTGTGACGACCATTTTTACTCTCTATTTTTTTCTCATCTTTTTCTTCCGATGAAGAAAAGTGGGTCCGGTGTGACCCCCGGCATGCTCCCTCCTCGGCCACCCACTGTTGGGGCGCTAGGTTGAGGTTGAGAATCCATACATATGCCGTACTCCTTTCTCGGCCTCCCACTGTTGGGTTGCTGGGTTAAAGTTGAGACAGCCCAGCATAACACCCTCCTTCCTCATTCCCTTCGGTCTGAGGTGAAGTAGAAGCTGACGGCCTGCCAGATGACGTCCCCCTAATCACCCCTGGGTGTTTTAGGCAGTGGCACCACAGGTATCAGCAGCCCCTGGTTGCATGGGCTGGAGATTGTACGGCTGCCTGCAGCACAGGCTAGCAGGATATACAGCTTTCAAGATGCTGAGGCTGCATGGAGGGGGCTCTTGCACCAGCACAGGCTTCCAGTGCTTATGCACAGCCTGCACAGCTGAGGGGCACACAGCACAAGGGCTTGCAGCTGCATCCACTGGAGCAGCTTACACACACTGTGGTGCATCCCCCTAATATACTGGCGGTTCCCCCGCCAGTACCTTCATCTATACCCCCGGGACTTTCTTTTCCCGTTTTTCTGGGCCCCCCAGCACCGTTTTCGCGCCTCCGCGCCGGCCCCTCACTATTTCCGGAGGCCTCAACTAATTGAGGCCCGGCTTGGGCCTAGCGCGGAGGCCGCAACCCCTGCACCGCCCCCGTCCCGCCCCGCCGGATGACGCTGACCGCGCGTCATACTGGGGGCGGAGCCGAGAACGGGCGCGTTTTCCAGCACAGGAGCCCGCCTGTTTAGCTCCGCCCCTTCCTCCTTCTCCTCCACGGACGCCATTAGCCCTGCACGTGGACCCTGCCTCAGCCATCCGGGGGGACACAGGATCCAGCCGGCCTGTCACACAGCGGCGCTGGGGCTGGTAAGACCTCTGCAGGGATCTCCTCTGCAGAGGTTCTCTGTCTCTCTCTCTCTCTCCCCTCTGTATCCCCCTGCAGCAGGCACTGTTAGCCCACAGTGACCCTACTCAGCCCCTCAACTAAGGGCCCAGGCACCTAGCTGGACAGCTAGACAGTGCCTGATTACACAGGGGACTCCTGATTACCTTATATATTTTTCACTGGCCCATACCACAATGTCTGGCAATAAGAGTAAGAAAGGCTCCAAGGCAGCCAGCACTTACTATGCTACCTGCACTCCCTGCAGGATGCACCTCGCCACATTATGAGAGCTGCACGCAGGCTGCGGATACTGAGACCCCCACTACCCGGGCTTCTCACAGTGCCCCTGACCCTACCCCTGCGTGGGCCACGGTCATGTCTCAGAATATGACGCAGTCCATGGACAGATTGTCTGACACACTGCTGCAGTTTATGCAAGCCCGTTCGCCACCTGCAGCCGCTGTTCAGGCTTCTGCGTCGCAGCGCCCTGCCCCGTCAGCGTCCGACTCTTGCCGTAAGAGACCACCACCTTCTCCAGAGTCCACTGCAGGCTCTGCAGCCTCTGCATCCCGAAGGCGTCAAGATGACGCGCAGGACTCCGAAGGTCTCTGCTCTTCGAGCTCGGAGGATCACTTAGATGACTCCCTAGATTTGGATACGACCGATACGGTCGCGTTGGTGGAGGATTTAATTACTTCCATTAACCAGGTTCTGGAGGTGTCAGACCCTCCGGCTGATACTCCAGAGCATAAGGTGTCCTTTAAAAGGGCCAGGAGACCACATAAGCATTTCTCGGACCATCCAGAGTTCCAGGAAATCCTCAAAAAACATAGGTTACACCCTGAAAAAAGGTTTGGTAACCGTAAGGCTCTGGAAACGCGTTATCCTTTTCTGCCTAAGGTCACCCAGGATTGGACAGATCCGCCACAGGTGGACCCTCCTGTTTCTCGTCTCGCTACTAAGACCCTCCTGTCCTTACCGGACAGTTCATCCATAAAGGACGCCACTGACCGTCAGGTGGAGCAGATGGCGAAGTCCGTCTTTGAGGCCTCAGGCTCTTCTCTAGGGCCAGCCTTTGCCTCGGTTTGGGCCTCAAAGGCTATTATGACTAGAGCTAACACTCGGCCCTTCGGTCTTTGCAGGTCGATCCAGCCTTGTTAGACCAGGTTGCCCAAATAGCGGTGACCGCCGAATACTCCATGCACGCTGCCTTCGATTCAGCTAACTGTGCCGCGGCTGCGGCTTCCAACGCCATAACCATCAGGCGAGCCCTCTGGTTGAGAGAGTGGAAAGCAGATGCAGCGTCTAAAAAGTCGCTCACCTGCCTTCCGTACAACGGTGGCCGTTTATTCGGCGAAAAGCTGGATCAATTGATTTCAGATGCCACTGGGGGTAAGAGTACCTCTCTTCCAAATCGTTTTTTTCTGTCAATCCCACCTGCTCATTCCCCCAAAGCTCGCGCCTTCTTTCAGGCGGTCGATTCCCTTTTGAAAGCAGGTGTCATCATTCCGGTTCCGCCAGCCGAACGCTTCCAAGGGTTCTACTCGAACCTGTTTGTGGTACCCAAAAAAGGAGGGGCTGTTCGCCCCATTCTAGATCTGAAACAGTTAAACTCCTTTGTGAAGGTTCGGCATTTCCACATGGAGTCACTGCGCTCCATCATAGCATCCATGGAGAAGGACGAATTTCTCGCGTCCATCGACATACAGGACGCTTACCTCCATATCCCGATCGCGACAATTCACCAGCGGTTTCTCCGATTCGCCATCGACCGGGATCATTATCAGTTTGTGGCCCTCCCGTTCGGCCTAGCGACGGCCCCCAGGGTGTTCACCAAGGTCATGGCGGCTGTCATGACCATACTGCACACAAGAGGAATGGTAGTCCTACCATACCTAGACGATTTGCTCATCAAAGCTCCCTCCTTCAGGGAGTGTCAGCAGAGTGTTTCCATCACGGTGGACACCCTGCGTCGGCTAGGTTGGTTGGTGAATCTGCGGAAGTCATCGCCAGTTCCGTCACAATCTCTAACATTCCTCGGGATGCTTTTCAACACCCCCAGGGGTCTGGTCCTCCTCCCTCAGGACAAGGCGAAGGCCCTTCGACAGGGGGTCCACAGTCTTCTACGGCCGTATCCTCATTCGCTTCGGTTCGCCATGAGAGTCTTGGGAAGGATGGTTGCCTCTATGGAAACGGTGCCGTTTGCTCAACTTCACCTCAGGCCTCTCCAACGGGCAATTCTGACTTCGTGGAACAGGAATCCTTCTGCCCTGGACAAATTTTTCCGGTTGTCACCTGCAGCAAGGAGTTCCCTCCATTGGTGGCTCAAACCTCGTTCCCTCACAAGGGGGAGGTCCTTTCTACCGGTTTGCTGGAAGATAGTCACCACCGACGCAAGCCTCAGCGGATGGGGAGCGGTACATCGTCATCACACAGCGCAAGGAACATGGTCCCCAGCGGAGTCGGCCGAGCCTATCAATCTCCTGGAAATCCGAGCCATATTTCTAGCTCTGAAGGCCTTTCATTCCATGCTGGCAGGCACACAGGTACGGATTCAGTCGGACAATGCCACGGCCGTGGCATACATCAACCATCAAGGCGGAACCCACAGTCTCCAGGCCATGCACGAAGTGCAACGCATTCTCCACTGGGCAGAATCGACAAACTCAACGCTGTCAGCAGTTCATATCCCAGGAGTGGAGAACTGGGAAGCGGATTTTCTCAGTCGCCAGGGCATGGACTCGGGAGAGTGGTCCCTACACCCCGACGTGTTCCACCAAATCTGCCGTCGCTGGGGGACCCCGGACGTAGACCTGATGGCATCTCGCCTCAACACGAAGGTTCCCATGTTTATGGCCAGATCTCACTACCCGCGAGCACTAGGGGCGGATGCCCTAGTTCAGAACTGGTCCCAGTTCCAGCTGCCTTACATCTTCCCTCCTCTGCCTCTCATTCCCAGAGTAGTGCGGAAGATCAAACAAGAGGGCATTCACGTCATTCTCATAGCCCCAGACGGGCATGGTACGCCGATCTCGTCCAGCTCGCGGCGGACGTTCCTTGGCGCCTCCCTTGTCGCCCCGACCTTCTGTCGCAGGGCCCGTTTTACCACCAGAATTCAGACGCCCTGAATTTGATGGCATGGCCCTTGAGACCTGGGTACTAACCCAAGCGGGTTTCTCCCCTGCCGTTATTCAGACCATGATCAGAGCACGGAAGTCGGCATCGGCAAAGATTTATCATCGCACCTGGAAAGCTTTCTTCGCATGGTGCTCTTCTCGAGATCAACCCCCTCTTCCCTATTCCTTGCCGCTAGTTCTAGGGTTCCTTCAGTCGGGGTTGGAGTCTGGTCTCTCACTAGGTTCCCTTAAGGGTCAGGTTTCGGCTCTTTCAGTACTTTTTCAATGTCGCCTTGCTGTTAAGCCGCAGGTTAAAACTTTTCTCCAAGGAGTTAATCGCATCGTCCCTCCGTACAAACGACCATTAGATACATGGGACCTTAACCTGATACTTACGGCTCTGCAGGACCTCCCTTTGAACCTCTTCGGGATATCTCCCTCCACTTTCTGGTTCTGAAGGTGGTTTTTCTAGTGGCTATCACTTCTCTTCGACGAGTGTCCGAACTCTCGGCGCTTTCTTGTAAGCCACCCTTCCTGGTGTTCCATCAGGACAAGGTCGTCCTCCGTCCGGTGCCGTCATTCCTGCCTAAGGTTGTCTCCTCTTTCCATTTGAATGAGGATATTTCATTGCCTTCCTTTTGCCCTGCTCCGGTTCACAGGTTCGAACGAGCCCTGCATACTCTGGATCTCGTCAGGGCGCTTCGCATTTATGTCTCCAGAACTGCACATTTCGGTAAGTCAGACGCTCTGTTCATTCTGACGGAAGGCCCCCGTAAGGGTATGCCGGCTTCCAAGGCTACACTGGCTAGGTGGATTAGATCAGCTATCCAAGAGGCCTACAAGATGAAAACTACTCCTCTTCCAGCGGGGATCAAGGCACATTCTACCCGAGCCGTGGGGGCCTCCTGGGCCATTCGGCACCAAGCCTCGGCTCTCCAAGTGTATAAGGCGGCCACCTGGTCGAGCTTACACACTTTTACCAAGCACTACCGTGTTCATACCCAGTCCTCGGCGGACGCTAGTCTGGGTAGGTGCATCCTTCAGGCGGCGGTTGCCCACCTGTAGGTATTTCTCTGCTCACTGACTTGTTCAGTATCATTAGTTCCATTGTCTTTCCCACCCAGGGATTGCTTTGGGACGTCCCACGGTCCTGTGTCCCCCAATGAGGCGAAGGAGAAAAGGAGAATTTTGTATACTTACCGTAAATTCCTTTTCTCTTAGCCTCTAATTGGGGGACACAGCACCCACCCTGTTGGCCATACGGCCTTGTTTCTAGTGGTTTTTGTTACTCTTATATTGTTACTTTATGGCCTTGCCAGGCTTTGTTCGTATTGGTTAACCTTGTTGATTCTCCTACTGCTTTAGCACAAAACTGAGGAGGCAGTGCCTGCCCCAGGGGTGTATACTGAGGAGGAGGAGCCACTGTTACTCTTTTGCAGATTGCTTAGTGTCGCCTCCTAGTGGACAGCAGCATAACACCCACGGTCCTGTGTCCCCCAATTAGAGGCTAAGAGAAAAGGAATTTACGGTAAGTATACAAAATTCTCCTTTTTTTAATTGTTTTCAAAGTTCGGAAGGAAAAAGTATGAATTTCGGCATTGCCTGCCTTTACATTTCTCCTCATAACTCGGGCTAAAAATAAGATAGAGAAACAAATTAAACACCATTCTACTCAGAACTGTACAGGCTTTCACCAGATATGTCACAAGAGTATCTTTAATATTTTTCCCTTGCAAACGCTAACTTTTAAAACGCATTTACGAAAAATCTGTTTAATTTAAAATTTCTAAAAATATCCATGTGTCTGCTATGCTCCTAGCCACGTTTGTACTAAAATTCAGGTTGGGATCGCAATGGGATCATATTTTAAAATGTATAACTATTATAGCGTCAATGGGTCATTCCATATCAAGTGATCCAAATATGAATATATTTGTTTTTACCTGATGTCTTTAATTTTTTTTATTTTTTTTATATATGAAGTACAACTTTTTTTAATTACAAAATTAAAAGTTTGAAATTTTTTTTTCTTCATCAGTTAATTTTTTACAGATTTTTAAAGTTTTAAAAAAGCGCAAATTTTGGCCTGCTATGGCTTTACATTTTTTATCATATCATATTGTTCATGTCTGCATTGATTGATGGATTTATGTGAAACATCCAATTTTGTACCGGCCTAAGATTGTTTTCTTATTGTGTGTCCAGTTTTTTCAAAAGGATTGTAACAGGATACAGTCATATGAAAAAGTTTGGGCACCCCTCTTAATCTTACTCATCTTTTTTTTGTTTAAAATTTGTTTTTTTGCAACAGCTATTTCAGTGTGATATATGTAATGACTGATGGACACAGTAATATTTCAGGATTGAAATGAGGTTTATTGTACTAACCGAAAATGTGAAATATGCATCATTTCAAAATTTGACAGGTGCAAAAGTATGGGCACCTCAACAGAAAAGTGACATTAATATTTAGTAGATCCACCTTTTGCAAAAATAACAGCCTCTAGTCGCTTCTTGTAGCGGTTAATGAGTTCCTGGATCCTGGATGAAGGTATTTTTGACGATTCCTCTTTACAAAACAATTTTCAGTTCAGTTAAGTTTGATGGTCGCCGAGCATGGACAGCCCGCTTCAAAACATCCCACAGATGTTCAATGATATTCAGGTCTGGGGACTGGGATGGCCATTCCAGAACATTGTAAAATATAAAAGGGAGGGGGACAAGAGGGCAATAGTGCCCTATCACTAGTGACACTAGTGTAGTGTGGTGGTGCTATGGAGCCGCTCACCTGGTCCAGTTGTGATCCCCACAACTGGTTTGAAGGCGTTTCGGAATCAATGTTCCAAGCTGCTGCAGGACCTCCACCTACCACTGGATAGTGGTATGATCCAAGAAAAATGATGGGAGTGATGGTGTGCCACGGTCCGCGCTGCTCTGGGTCCAGAATAACTCACCAAAGAGCCAGTCAACTTTTCATCCTCTTTATTCCTCCTACCCGTTTCAGCGCCACACCCGGCGCCTTCCTCAGGGATATCCAATGAATATCCCTGAGGAAGGCGCCGGGTGTGGCGCTGAAACGCGTAGGAGGAATAAAGAGGATGAAAAGTTGACTGGCTCTTTGGTGAGTTATTCTGAACCCAGAGCAGCGCGGACCGTGGCACACCATCACTCCCATCATTATTCCAGAACATTGTAATTGATCCTCTGCATGAATGCCTGAGTAGATTTGGAGCGGTGTTTTGGGTCATTGTCTTGTTGAAACATCCATTCCCGGCGTAACTTCAACTTTGACACTAATTCTTGAACATTATTCTTAAGAATCTGCTGATACTGAGTGGAATCCATGCGACTCTCAACTTTAACAAGATTCCCGGTGCCGTCATTGACCACACAGCCCCAAAGCATGATGGACCCTCCCTCAAATTTGACAGTGGGTAGCAAGTGTTTTTCTTGGAATGCCGTGTTTTTGTGGCGCCATTCATATAACGCCTTGTTGTATGACCAAACAACTCAATCTTTGTTTCATCTGTCCACAGGACCTTCTTCCAAAATGAAGCTGGCTTGTCCAAATGTGCTTTTGCATACCTCAGGCGACTCTGTTTGTGGCATGCATGCAGAAACGGCTTCTTTCGCATCACTCTCCCATATACAGCTTCTCCTTGTGCAGTGTGCGCTGTATTGTTTACCGATGCACAGTGACACCATCTGCAGTAAGATGATGATGCAGGACTTTGGAGGTGGTCTGTGGATTGTTCTTGACTTTTCTCCCCATTCTTCTCTGCTTTTCTGATATTTTTGTTGGCCTGCCATTTCTGGTCTTTACAAGAACTGTCCCTGTGGTCTTCCATTTCCTTACTATGTTCCTCACAGTGGAAATTGACAGGTTAAATCTCTGAGACAACTTTTTGTATCCTTCCCCTGAACAAATATGTTGAACAATCTTTTTTTTTCAGATCATTTGAGAGCTGTTTTGAGGAGCCCATGATGCCACTCCTCAGAGAAGATGCAACTAGGAGAACAACTTGCAAGTGGACACCTGAAATACATTTCTCATGATTGGATACACCGGGCTATGAAGTACAAAGCTCAATGAGGTTACCAAACCAATTTAGTGCTTCAGTAAGTCAGTAAAAGTAGTTAGGAGTATTCAAATCATGACAATCAGAAGGGTGCCCATACTTTGGCACCTGTCAAATTTTGAAATAATGCATATTTCACATTTTTGATTAGTACAATAAACCTCATTTCAATCATGAAATATTACTGTGTCCATCAGTTATTACATATATCACACTGAAATAGCTGTTGCAAAAAAACACTCATTTTTTTTTTTTTTTTAAATTAAGATTAATAGGGGTGCCCAAACTTTTTCATATGACTGTATATGATAAACTTTTGTTCCTTAAGAAGTAGCAGCCATTGCTGTGTCAGAAAAAAGATGGGTAATAAAAATAAAGATTTACAGTACGCTTCGGATAGAACTGTGTTACTATAAAGTGAGTGTTCGGGCTAGTGCATACACTCAGCTCTTTTTGTCTGTGGATAAACGCTGCAGTTTTGGCAGCTTTTTTCTACCAAGTTTTTACCACATCTGCATTAGTTTTTTTAATCGCTAGTGAAAACGATGGTAGCTTTTTTTTATATAAATAGTGATGAATGCTGCGTTTATTGCAG
Organism: Allobates femoralis; assembly: GCA_033576535.1. Classification (NCBI taxonomy): domain Eukaryota; kingdom Metazoa; phylum Chordata; class Amphibia; order Anura; family Aromobatidae; genus Allobates; species Allobates femoralis. The sequence continues at coordinate 232,370,250 of JARQOC010000006.1, forward strand.
CGATCAAAAAGTAGTGCAATCAGTGACTTACGCACTCTGAGTGTTTAAAAAAAACACTGCATGTGTTTAAACCCTTTGAAATCAAAGGGGGGGGGCTCTTTTCTAAACGATGATCACTCAGAATAGCACTGTGTGTTTATTAGCCCTTAAAGGGAACCTGACCCCTAAAAATCAGCCCCCAGACTATTTATACCTGTACCTGCACTTCCAGGAATGCACTGTAGGCATCCCTTTGTGTAAAAAAAGGGTATTTGTAAAGTATCTAAAAGTGCTTTTAATACCTTGGTTTTTGCGACTTCTCAGTGCTTGAGAAGTCACACAGGGCGTTCCCTGTGGCTTCTCAGCGCTGCATGCAGATCAATTATTCACGCCCAGATGGGCGTGCTAAGGCATTGTGAGCTCCCTTGCCCCCTTCCATGGGCGGTATAGCCTGTATGATGCAAATCGAATCACATCCATATCATAGGACTTCGCGCTGCTCATGCGCGAGTTTTCTCTACGGCAGCTAGTCTGGGATTAGCTGCCGCAGAGCCAACTCGCGCATGCGCAATGCTAAGGCAGTGTGAGCTCCCTCGCCCCCCTCCATGGGCGGTATAGCCTGTATGACGCAAATCGCGTCATATCCTAATCCCAGCACTTTTAGATATTTTACAAATAGAATGGAAAAAACAGGCAGCACTCCAGATTGATGTGCAAAAGGTTTTACTTGGCCATCTTGATGCAATGTTTCAGTGCAACTGCACCTTTCTAAAGCAATACTTTACAAATACCCTTTTTTTTTACACAAAGGGATGCCTACAATGCATTCCTGGAGGTGCAGGGACAGGTATAAATTGTCTGGGGGCTGATTTTTTGGGGACATGTTCCCTTTAATAAGAAAAGCATTAAACTATTAACCCCTTCCCGACACATGACACCGCATATGCGCCATGAAATCCAGTGCGTTCCCGACCGATGACACAGCGTATGTGTCATCGGGGGAACGCTCCCTTGCAGCTACTGTGAGCTGGGTCACTCAGGTGTCACAGTTGCTGCTGCTCTGTGACAACCTGTAGTTGACCCCACTGGGGGGTGGATTAACCCCCTGGTGCCCAGGACCCCTCCAATCGGCAGTGTAAAACTGAAACCGCCGATCGGAGCGAATAAGACAGATTCACCCCTCCAGATCTGTTTGGAGCTCTCCAATCAGATCTGGAGGGGACGATCGGCGGGTGCCCTCCCCCTACTCAGCCCCCTCCCGCTCCAAGACACATTAGGGCCACCCCCTTCTCTCCCATCTGCCCCCCCACCTCTCCGATCATATTTATCTGCCGGAGGACTGCACCGCGGTGCACCCGCCAGTCATCCTCTTCTGTGCCCCCACCCCCTTCCTCCTCCAGCCACCCCTGTGTCCTGTCCCCTCTCCCTCCAGCCACCCTGTGTCCGCTTGTGCCCCCCATGTCCCCGCCATCCACCTGCCCTCCTCCTTCTGTAATGTTTCTGCCGGCGGGCTCATGCGCCCGCCGGTCAGCCTCTTCTGCACTCAGACCCCCTTCCTCCTCCAGCCCCCCGTGTCCAGTCCCCCTCTCCGTCCAGCCCCCCCCCCTGTGTCCGACTTGCCCCCCCCACGTCCAAGCCATCCACCCGCCCTCCTCCTTCTGTACTTTTTCTGCCGGTGGGCTCATGCGCCCGCCGGTCAGCCTGCAATGCCGCCTCCCCACTGCTCATCTTTCCCCTGCTCACACCAAGCTCCCTCCCGTGTCCTGTCCCCCCAGCCCCACTCACCTATTCTGGCGGGCTGCACGCCGCCCGTCGGCCTCCTCTGCAGCTCCTGTGTGGCACCTCCTCCTCTTGGGCTCCTCCTCATCGGTGGGTAAGTATGAATGAATGGATGAGTGAATGGATGGATGGATGTGTGCGTGGATGTCAGCGTGCGTGTATGTGGATGTGTGTGTGTGGATGTGCGTGCATGGATGTGTGTGTGTGGATGTGTGCGTGCGTGGATGTCACCGTGCGTGGATGTCAGCGTGCGTGGATGTGCGTGTGTGGATGTGGATGTGTGTGCGTGGATGTCAGCATGCGTGGATGTACATGCGTGGATGTGTGCGTGGATGTGTGCGTGCGTGGATGATGGGTGCATAGGTGGAAGGATGGGTGCAACAAGGGATCAAGTGTCCTCTTGTTGTACAGTAGTCTCTGGGTTCATAGTCACGGTGCACTGTATGACAGATCATTGCCATACAGTGCACCATAACTCTGACCCCACAGACTGTTGGAAGAGGACGCTTGATCCCTTGCTGCAGTCTCTGGATTGAGCAGAGGCGATCAAGCGTCGTGGGACCTTCGTTGCGGACTACGTCGGAAGCGATCGACAGTTGTGGGACCTTCGTTGAGTCCGAATTTTGTTTTTTTTTTTTCAAATAAAAAGATTTTTCTCTGGTGTATCTTTTTGCCCAGAACGCTTGGCCTCTCCATGCTGCGGATTCCAGCCTCCAGCTGCCTAGTTGTACCTGGCTGGACCAAAAATATGGCGGAGCCCTACGCCATTTTTTTTCTAGAATTAGTCCTAGAAAAAAAAAAAAAAGCGGGCTTCGCTGTATTTTTGGTTGCCAGCCAGGTACAACGAGGCAGCTGGGGGTTGCTGTCAGTCCGTAGCTGCCAAGTTGTACCCGGCTGGACCAAAAATATGGCGAAGCCCCACATCATTTTTTTTTATTACTTCTACCAATAAAATGACATGGAGCTTTGCCTTATTTTTGGTTGCCAGCCAGGTACAACTAATTGCAACCCACAGCCACCCCAGAAAATACCACATTAATTAGAGGCGCCATTTTCTGGTGCTGTACCCCAACTCTTCCAGTTGCCCTTGTGCTGGTGGCAATCCTGGTGGCACACAGGAGCACTCCATACGCGACATGGTGTCCGCTAACAAGTTGAATGGAAAATTAACTCTAATTGTTAGCAGACACCATATCGCGTATGGAGAGCCCCTGTGTGCCTAAACATTGGAGCTCCCCCACAAGTGACCCCATTTTGGAAACTAGACCCCCCAAGGAACATATCTAGATGCATAGTGAGCAGTTTGAACCCTCAGGTGCTTCACAAATTGATCCGTAAAAATGAAAAAAGAAATTTGTGTGAAAAAAAAAGTACTTTTTCCTTATTACGGATCAATTTGTGAAGCACCTGGGGGTTCAAAGTGCTCACTATGCATCTAGATGAATTCCTTGGGGGGGGTCTAGTTTCCAAAATGGGGTCACTTGGTGTCCGCTAATAATTTAAATTGTTAGTGGACACCATGTTGCATTTGGAGAGCCCCTGTGTGCCTCAGCATTGGAGCTCCCCCACAAGTGACCCCATTTGGGAAACTAGAGCCCCCAGGGAACTTATCTAGATGGGTGGTGAGCATTTTGAACCCCCAGGTGCTTCACAAATTCATCCGTAAAAATGAAAAAGTACTTTTTTTTTCAGAAAAATTTTCTTTTAGCCTAAATGTTTTCATTTTCACATGGGGAACAGGATAAAATGGTCCTAAAAATTGATGGTCAATTTCTCCTGAGTACACCGATATCTCGTGGTCATAAACCACTGTTTGGGCGCACGGCAGGGGTCAGAAGAGAAGGAGCCCCATTTGACTTTTTGAATGGAAAATTAGCTCCAAAAGTCAAATTGCGCTCCTTCCCTTCTGAGCCCTGCCATGCGCCCAAACAGTGGTTTATGACCACATATGAGGTATCGGTGTACTCAGGAGAAATTGCCCAACAACTATTAGGATCCATTTTATCCTGTTGCCCATGTGAAAATGAAAACATTTAGGCTAAAAGAACATTTTTGTTGGAAAAATTAAAATGACCATTTTTTCCTTCCACTTTGCTTTAGTTCCCGTGAAGCACCTGAAAGGTTTAATATTTCTTGAATGTAGTTTTGAGTAGCTTGAGGGGTGCAGTTTTTGGAATGGTGTCACTTTAGGGTGTTCTCTGTCATGTAAACCCCTCAAAGGAACTTCAGATATGATGTGGTCACAAAAAAATTGGATTTGTAAATTTTGCTGGAAAAATGCTAAATTGCTGATGAACTTTGAACCCTTATAACTTCCGAACAAAAAAATGTTTTTTTTCCAAAATTGTGCTGATGTAAAGTAGACATGTGGGAAATGTTATTTATTAACTATTTTGTGTCTCTGGTTTAGCAGAATAAAAATTCATAATTTGAAAATTGCTAAATTTCCCAAATTTTTGCCAAATGTTTGATTTTTTTCACAAATAAACGCAAAAATTATCGACTTAAATTTACTACTAACATGAAGCCCAACATATCACGAAAAAACAATCTCAATTGCTAAGATCCGTTGAAGCGTTCCAGAGATATTACCTCATAAAGGGACACTGGTCAGAATTGAAAAAAATGCCTCTGTCTTTAGGGTCAAAATAGGCTCGGTCATGAAGGGGTTAATCTAAATTAACTCAATTTTTAAACACATTCACCAATATTGTAGTACACCGAGTCCCTAGATGCCTTTGTACAGACTATTGTTCGTTCAAGAGTGAACATGTCCAAGTATGGCAGGACATAAAAGCTCTGAAGCTCTGTCTTACTTCCTGACTCTGCAGTGAGCAGATACTTAACATGATTGACAGAGCTGCTGGCCTGTCATCTGCTCTGCATTCACTTTCTACCCCTGTTCATTGTCAGGTTGAGCCCTAACAAAGCTTTCTCCTCTGTCCTCTCCTGCTTCTAAGCTGTAACATAATAAAATAATACAGTAATAGCTAAAAATCCTGGATTATTTGGTAAATATAGACCCTTTTAGACCACAGGCTGAACAGATCTGAATTTAAGATTTTTGAATCGACTCTATGATAGTTAAATTGTTCATGTGGAGAAAAAAGACAGGCGGCACTCAACATTCGCATTAGCAGCAGTGTCTCCTTTATTTGGAACAGTCAATAGACATATTTCATCCTTGACAGGGTGCGGGGAGAGGGAGTGAGGAGGACGGCGGACGACAGCAAGCCATTTAGCTGTGACTACAGCTTCAACGGGTCCAGCACCCCAGCAGCTTAAGGAGTAGTAAGTGGCGATTCTGCAGAATTTGCTGTCCCTAGAATTGAAGGAGCAGTTCCCGGTATTCTCTCATACACTTGGGATTATAATAGTTAAATATTTTAAAATATGATCCCATCGCGATCTCAACCTGAATTTTGGTACAGATGTGGCTAAGAGCATAGCAGACATATGTGCATTTTTGGAAATTTTTAAATTAAACCGATTTTTCGGAAATGCGTTTTAAAATTTTGCGTTTGCATGGGTAAAATATTAACAAAGATACTCTTGTGACATATCTGGTGAAAGCATGTACAGTTCTGAGTAGAATGGTGTTTATTTTGTTTATCTTATTTATAGCCCGAGATATGGTAGAAAATGTAAAGCCATACGAAGCCAAAATTCACGCGCTTTTAAAAAAAATTCTAAACTTTTAATTTGTAATTAACTAAAGTTGTACTTCATATAGAAATATAATTAAAAAAATCTAAAGACGTCAGGTAAAAAAAAATTCATATTTGGATCACTTGACATAGAATGACCCTTATCTAGAAGAAAAAAAGGTTTGGCATCGTGTTACCCAGTTGAAAAAAGATTGATTGCTCTCAGTGGGGGGAACAAAATAATATACTTGTGGTTGTGATATCTTTTAACTCCTTAGTGACGAAGAAATTTGTCATTTTTCATTTTCGTTTTTTCGCTCCTCGGCTTCCAAGAGCCATAACTTTTTTATTTTTTCGTCAATATAGACATATGACGGCTTGTTTTTTGCGGGACGAGTTGTACTTTCAGATGCAATAATTTGTTTTACCATATAATGTACAGGGAAATTGCAAAAAAAGTGCAATTACACGTTTGTTTTTTGGGTTTTTTAGTCGCCGTGTTCACTATATGGTAAAACCGACATGACGGTGCGATGCCTCGGGTCAGTACGAGTTTGTAGATACCAAACATGTATAACTTTACTGGTATCTAGGTGGTGGAAAAAAATTCAAAAGCATGAAAAAAAAAAACCATTGCACTTTTTGCGCCATGTTCTGCAACCCGTAACGTCCTCATTTTTCGGGATCTGGGGCTGGGTGACGGCTTATTTTTTGCGTCTCGAGCTGACGTTTTTAATGATACCATACTTGGGTGGATGCGCTGTTTTGATCGCCCGTTATTGCATTTTTTAGCATTGTTGCAGCAACCAAAAAAACGTAATTTTGGCGTTTGACCCATTTTTTGCGCTACGCAGTTTACGGCTCTCATTTCATTATTTATATTGATAGATCGGGCGATTCTGAACGCGGTGATACCAAATATGTGTATTTTATTTATTTTTTTAATACTTTTATTGTGGATGGGAGAAAAGGGGGTGATTTGAACTTTTATGTTTTTTGTTTTTTTTTCAACTTTGTAAAACCTTTATTTGCTTATCGATTCTTACTTTTACACAGCCCCTGTGAGAGGCATGCAGCTGCACAGTCTGATCACTTCTGACACATACAGATGAGCTGTAGCTCCTCTGTATGTGTCAGAATCGCGGACCTGTTGTGGTTGGCAGCGCCTGCCAACCACAACCAGGAAATGCTCCGTGACAGGTTCCAGGGTTAAGCCAGGACCCTGGCCTGTCACGTCAGCACGGGAGATCCCGCGATACTATCGCGAGATCTCCCCTGGAGCCCGGTAATCGCGCACTGCCCGCTCCGGCTCCCTTAGATCCCGCTCTCAGAGATTGATGGTGGGATCTAAGGGGTTAACAGCACCGATTGGTGCTGTTAGTCCGACATCTCAGCTAGTGAGATCAGCTGAGATATCGGAGGTTTGAAGTGAGCTCCACGCCAAATTGGCCAAGATTAGTAGTGTGAAAGTTTTATGGCACCAGTATCCTAAGGAATAGTGCCTCAATGTGTCTGGAGAAAATTGCAAAGGTAAAATATGTTTGTATCTTGTTGGCCAGTGGAAAAAAAGAAAAAATATATATAAAAATAATGAAATATTAAAATTTGATAGTCCTCAGTTTTCAAATTTCTTCCTAGATTTTACTCTTGATGCTTTGGAGCATAGCTGTTCAGATTCTGTAGTGTGCCAGTCCTGTTTGCACGGAATCAAATTTAGTAATGAATTTATATTCCGAAACCCTACTTTGTTTTTGTGATTTGAAGTTGCCTTTTAATATGACAACATTCATATTGTCTATCTTATGTCCTGGACCACATAAATGTTTGGCTACAGGTACATGAGTTTTGTTTTTTTTCTTAAATCTTGTGATGATGAGACCTCATCCTTGCTTTTAGTCTCTGACAGAAGCTACCAGCAGAACATAAGGTGCATAGAATTAGATACACCACATTGGAAGAGGAACATGTGAATGTCGCAGGAATCTTATAGTCTTGCTGTTAGTTGTGGATTTGGATCTTGTCTATGGTCCTTACATGAGTGTACACTTTGCAGCTCTTTCCGTTAAAAGAATAAATTCCTCTAGGTGTGACTGAGGGCATTAAACTTTGGATCATGATGTTTCTTAAAATTGTGAGGCTGTCTGTAGTACAGCAAGGGAGGGTCTTTAAATATTATTTTTAGTCGGTTATCCTTGTATAGGTAAGTAATCTATGACTAAGGCTTCTTAGCTGAAATGCGTTTGACTGGGTCTGGGGTTTTGCTTTGGTGCTCACCAATGTTGCATTGGATTTTTAATCAAGAAGAATTTACTAGGAGTCAAAGATTCTGCTTACCAACTCCACAGCCCTGCTAACAAACCCTAGTTATTTACTAATTGAGAAAATGTTGATTCTTCTCAGTGTGAGAAACCAGATAAAAATCTTGTGGTTGTGATACTTTTTAATGGCTAACAAAAATGAAATACCGCATATACTCATGTATAAGCTGAGTTTTTCAGCACAAAAAATGTGCTTAAAAGTCCCCCCTCGGCTTATACACGAGTCATATAGCGGTATACAGCGCCCCCCCCATCAGTGGTATACAGGGCCGCACACCTGTAAAGCAGTAGATCATTATACTTATCCCTGTCGCCGCCGACGCTCTCTGACACCGCGCTCCTCCAAATCTTCATGCTTCCTCCTCCGGCGGGCGCAGGCAATGACGTCATTTCCTGTGCGCCGGAGGAAGAAGCATGAAGACCCGGAGGAGCGCGGTGTTAGAGAGCAGCGGCGACAAGGATGAGTATAATGATCTATTGCTTTACAGGTGTGCGGCAGCAAGGGGGGGCCCTGTATGCCCTGTATACCACTGATGGGGGGGGCTGTATATCGCAGGGGCTGCTGTATATATCGCAGGGGCTGCTGTATATACCGCTGGGGCTGCTGTGTACCACTGGGGCTGCTGTATATACCGCTGGGGCTGCTGTATATACTGCTAGGGCTGCTGTATATACTGCTGGGGCTGCTGTATACCAGTGGGGCTGCTGTATATACCACTGGGGCTGCTGTATATACTGCTGGGGCCTGTATACCACTGGGGCTGCTGTATATACTGCTGGGGCCTGTATATACTGCTGGGGCCTGTATATACCACTGGGGCTGCTGTATATACTGCTGGGGCCTGTATATACCACTGGGGCTGCTGTATATACTACTGGGGCTGCTGTATATACTGCTGGGGCCTGTATACCACTGGGGCTGCTGTATATACTGCTGGGGCCTGTATAAACCACTGGATCTGCTGTATATGCTGCTGGGGCTGCTGTATATACTGCTGGGGCTGCTGTATACCACTGGGGCTGCTGTATATACTGCTGGGGCCTGCATACCACTTAGGGCTGCTGTATATACGACTGGGGCCTGTAGATACCACTGGGGAGGCTGCTGTAATACTGCTGGGGCCTGTATATACTGCTGGGGCCTGTATATACCACTGGGGAGGCTGCTGTATACTACCACTGGGGAGGCCTGTATACCACTGGGGGGGCTGTATACCATACTGCTGGGGGCTGTATACCTGTGCTGGGGTCCACCCTCGGCTTATACACGAGTCAATAGGTTTTCCCAGGTTTCGGGGGCAAAAGTAGGGGGGTCGGCTTATACACGGGTCGGCTTATACACGAGTATATACGGTAAGTGATGTTATAAGGCGAGCTTTCGAGATGTGTCAGGTCTCTAGTTCCCTGACAATATTCATAATAGTAGAAAAGACATAGAATTAGCATTTAATAAGACCATTCCCTTATCTTCTTTAGTTATTTCACATCTTATCGATCCCTCCCTTACCCCGCATACATACCTTTTCTTTAATCAAAGACACCATAATGACTTGTGAAAACTTATCGAAGCACACTAAAAATAACCAACAAATACATTAGGTTCTGTACTGTTCTTAGTTTCTGAGATTGTGTTACCGAACTTCAATTTAACAAACTGGAAAAAACTGGGTTTCACATCAATATCTAATCTTATTACTAACATGTTAAAAAATATTTTGTCACTTTTCTAGAACTAGTTGAAAATCACAGATTTCCAGAGTTAGAATTCTTTAATTTCTTTGAAATTAGAAAATGCTGTTCAACTAAATTCAATTACCGTATATACTCGTGTATAAGCCGAGTTTTTCAGCCCAAAAATTGGGCTGAAAAGTCCCCCCCTCGGCTTATACACGGGTCAATACGGTATGCTGTGAGGGGGGAGCTGTGACCGGGGGCTGGAGGAGGCAGGAGGGGGCCGCGGTGACCGCAGGCGGTCACGTGGGGCCGCCTCATTAGTGCAATGAATATGCACGGCATCCCCCCGTCCATCAGCGGCGGGGGGATGCCATGCATATTGCACTACACAGCCCCCTCTCCTTAATATGCGTCCCCCAGTAGTAATAAACAGCCCCCCCCTCCTTACCATGTCCCCCCGGCTGCGGCAGCTGTGAAAATAACAAACACTTTATACATCACCTTCCGGCGCAGCTCTCCGCTCCTCCGGTCCTCAGCATCTCCGCTCGCGGCTTCTTCTTCCTTGTTGTGCCGGTGTCATGTGACCGGGCGCAGGAGATGACGTCATTTCCTGCGCGCGGTCACAAGCCGGCACATCAAGGAAGAAGAAGCCGCGAGCGGAGATGCTGAGGACCGGAGGAGCGGAGAGCTGCGCCGGAAGGTGATGTATAAAGTGTTCGTTATTTTCACAGCTGCCGCAGCCGGGGGGGACATGATAAGGAGGGGGGGGGCTGTTTATTACTACTGGGGGACGCATATTAAGGAGGGGGGGCTGTGTACTACCACTGGGGCTGCTGTATACTACACTGGGGCTGTATATACCTCTGGGGCTGCTGTATACTACCACTGGGGCTGTATATACCTCTGGGGCTGCTGTATACTACACTGGGGCTGTATATACCTCTGGGGCTGCTGTATACTGCCACTGGGGCTGTATATACCTCTGGGGCTGCTGTATACTAACTACTGGGGCTGTATATACCTGTGGGGCTGCTGTATACTACCATTGGGGGGCCTGTATACCACACTGCTGGGGGCTGTATACCTGTGCTGGAGTCCACCCTCGGCTTATACACGAGTCAATAGGTTTTCCCAGGTTTTGGGGGCAAAAGTAGGGGGGTCGGCTTATACACGGGTCGGCTTATACACGAGTATATACGGTACCCCTTTCCCTTCCCAAAAAAGTAGTAAGCTTTATAAATAATCCATAAAAAACATATGGATTACTAATGCACTATACTCCAAATTTAATGAAGATACTCTTTTGCTTAAAGATGACCTGTCACCTCCTTGCTGCATGGCAAACTAAATGCAGCACTGAATGCAGCTTGACTGCTTTATTCAGGGAAGGGGTCCCCCATGTCTCTAGCCCCCCTGTACCCCGAGAAAATAGAATTACTCTTACTGTTAATTTGGTTTCTGGGATCCTTCCACAACAGCATATGAGGTTGCCTCTTAACGCCCTAATAGGGACAGGAAGCACAAGAGAGGATAAAAGGACCCTCCCAGTAGCCAGTGTCTTACAAAGAACCACAGCATGAGAGTAAAAAACACAAATACATTTCAGGAATAAACAAGGAACAAAGGGAGGGAATTAAGTGCTGTCGTGGAAGGATCACAGAAACCGAATTAACGGTAAGAATAATTTTATATTCTCTGGTCACCTTCCACAACAGCATAGGAGGAATACCAACAAATAAATACCTAGATTTGGACTACGGCCTGCAGGACTTTCCTGCCAAAAGCCAAATCCCTATTGAAAGCCAGGTCCAGACGGTAGTGTTTCATGAAGGTATGCAAGGACGACCAGGTAGCTGCCTTGCAGATCTGCTCCAGAGAAGCCCCTGCCCGTTCTACCCAGGAGACAGGTAGATCTGGTGGAATGAGCAGTAACCCCAAAAGGCTTCTGCAACTACTGGGAAAGGTAGGATTCCGTAATGGCCTTCTTAATCCAGTTGGCTATAGTACCTCTAGCCTCCTTCCTGCCCTTACGTTGACCATAGGGCTGGACAAAGAGATTGTGATCCACATGCCAGGGTGCCGTCACGTCAAGATAATGGTGCACAGTATGTCGTACATCCAAAGAATGGAATTATTCTTCTTTAGGAGTCCGGAGATGCTGACAAAAAGAAGGAAGAACAATCGAATGAGAGTGGAATCGAATGGAAGTCCGAGACCACCTTTGGAAGAAACAAAGGGTCCAGTTGAACAATGCTATCATCCCGGACTGTCAGGTACGGTTCCCAAATGGATAAAGCCTCAAGTTCTCCTACACGTCGGGTGGAAGTAATCACCACCAGGAACGCCGTCTTGTGAGACAACAGCCAGATACCACAAGATGAAAGTGGTTCATAGGGAGGGCAAGAAAGTCCAGTCAGGACTACATTGAGGTCCCAGGAGGGTGTAAGGACCTTAGTACGAGGACAAATACGACTAGCAGACTCCATGAAGCGTCTAATCCACCGGTGATTTGCTAAATCTGTGTCAAACACAGAACTGAGATCCAAAACTTGCACTTTCAACGTGCTGCATTTAAGACCCAGGTCCAGAGCACTCTGAAGAAAATCCAGAATCTGGGAGACATTGTGCTGGAGTGGGTCAAGAGGAACGGAACCACATCAGGAGGAAAATCTTTTCCAAATCTTGTAAATCACATTAGTGACCGGTTTGCGTTTTTTTTTGCAAGGTGGCCACCACTTTTTCAGATAGGTCCTGAGCCCTCAGGACCTGGGCTTCAGAAACCAAGCAGCTAATTTGAGTTTCTGCGGATCCGGATGGAACAGGGGACCCTGATACAACAAGCTGGGGTCCAGACTCAGGATGACAGGACCGTCGACTATGAGCGCCACTATCAGGTTGTACCAACTCTGCCTCGGCCAAAGCAGGGCAATTAGGATAATGGGTACTTCGTCTTCCCTGATCCTCTTCCCATGAGTGGGAGAAGGCGTCCACCCTCCTGGCATCGTCCCGAAGGTTCAGGGAGAAATATGTTGCGACCTTTCGATTTGCGCTGGAGGTGAAGAGGTCGATCGCAAGAGTACCCCATCTTGCAACCAGGGAGCAGAACACTGCTTAGTCCAGGCTCCATTCCCCTGGGTGGACGTCCTGGTGACTGAGAAAATTGGCCTGAAGGTTTAGGGACCCTTTCAGGTGGACGGCTGAAAGGGACAGGAGGAACTGTTCAGCCCAGAGGAAGACCCGCGAGGACACTGACTTCAAGGAGCTGGACCTTGTACTGCCCTGGTGACAGAGGTGTGCCACAGTGGTGACATTGCCGGGGTATACAAGGACGGGAGACCCCTTGAGTTGAGCCTGAGCAGCAAGAAGTGCCTCCTCGACCTCTCACAGTTCCCGGTAATTGGAGGACTGGGAACTGATGACTCAACTCCAGACTCCCTTGGTGCGGGGTATGGCCCACCATAACCCTCCACCCCCTCTGGCTGGCATCCGTAGTTAGATTGACCAGGGGAGTCTGATTCCAGGCAACCCCTTTTTCCAGGTTGTTGGGATCCAGCCACCAGAGGAGGGATGAGGAGACGTTCCCTGGAAGGCAAATTTGTTGATTCAGGGACGAAGGCATTTTGTCCCAACAAGACAGGACATGATCTTGAAGGACTTGAGAGTGAGCCTGAGCCCACATGACAGATGAGATGCAGGACATCATGGAGCCCAGAGCCGACATCACTGCCCAAAGGGTGGGGGACAGCTGACGCCGCAGAGTCAAAATCTTGGCCAGAAGGATCAACCTGTGGTCGTCTGGCCGAAAGAACGCTTGTTGGTTGGAATCCAGCAGCACCCCGAGAAACCGTCTGGTGGAGGAGGTTTGCAGCTGGGACTTCTGGAGGTTGGGGATCCAGCCCAGGGATCGGAGAATATATATAAACTCCTCCACACTACTCCTGAGGAAGTGAGGCGAAGGAGCGATGAGAAGGAGATCATCCAGATAAGGCACTAAACAGATGCCGGGACCCCGAAGGAAGGCCGCGACCTCTGCCATAATTTGGAAAAAAATCTGGGCGCCGAGAAGATCCTGAAGGGAAGAACATTGAATTGAAAGTGGAGGACTTCCCCTTTGTATAGGATGGCAAGCTTGAGGAACTTCCTGTGCCGAGGATGAATGGACACATGAAAGTATGCGTCTTTCAAGTCTATTGTAGCCATCTGGTGATGCAGCCTTATCAGTGGAATCGCGGATCTGATCGACTTCATCTTGAAATGATAATATTTGACATGACGGTTGAGACGTTTCAAGTTGATGAAGACCCGGGCGTCCCTGATGGCTTCTTGACCAGGAAGAGTCGGGAATAGTGACCCATCCCGTCCTTGTGGCTGGGGACAGAGGAGATGATATTTGTGTGAAGGAACTCCTGCACTTTTGTGTACTCTCTGGTCACCCTGAGAGTAACCCGGAGACCTGGCGAAGGAGGCGACTCGAACTCTATGAGGAGACCTTCGGAAATGACCCTCAGAATCCACTGGCAGGTGGTGATATGCCGCCACTGGGGAAGAAAAGCCGAGAGTCGCCCCCCCCCCCCCAACAGGAGCGGGTCACTGTTTGTCAGAATGTGGTTGCGGTTGCTGAGCAGGGACGAGGACATTTTTTCCTCTCCCTTTCTGGTAACTCCACCTGCCTGTTTTCCCCTTGCCTTTGGGCTGGGAGGCCTGAGGCACCGAGGGACGAAAGGGCCGCTTCCTGGGGGGTTTCTGTTCCGGAAGAGCTTTGCGGTCTGTCGCTTTGTCCATCAAGAGCAGGGCCAAATACTAAGTCCTACTTGAAGGGAAGGGAGCAGAACCTCATATTGGAAGTGGAATCTCCACTCCACATCTTCAGCCACAAGGCCCATCTGGCGGTATTGGACAAGACCGAGGTCCTAGCCGCCAGACGGATCAACTCAGTAGAGGCATCTGCGAGAAAGCAGGTCACTTCCCTGAGTAAGGGAAGGGAGTCGAGGAGTTCCTCCCTAGGTGTGCCCTGCGCAATAAGGAATTCTAGCTAGTCCAACCATTTTATCAGGGACCTGGAAACACAAGTGGAGGCGATGTTAGCCTGAATGGTGGATGAGGAGGCTTCACATAAAGCTCTCAATCTAACGGTCCATCTGGTCTCTAAGGCTGGTTTCACACTACGGATTTTTCAAATCTGATGCTGTCTGATCAAAATCGGACAGCATCGGATCCGAATTTGGCCCCATTCAGCCCTATGGGCATCGGACCGAATCGGATGTGCACTAAATGCCATCCGATTTGGTCCGATCCGATTCTGTCCGATTTTATTATCGGTGCAAAAATCGGAGCCTGCTGGTGGAACACGCAGTCACATGACTGTGACATCACCGCAGGTCCTGTACACATGAAGAAGACCTCTGCAGCCTGCGGGAGCCACCGGGAGCCTGCAGGAAGACGGCGGGGGAGAGGTGAGCATAAACTTTTTTTTATTTTTCTTTTTTTCAGCCCGGAGGCCACGATTTTATGCCGGAATCGGATGCCTATTTGGCATCCGATTCCAGGCATCAGAAGGGAGCCGATGCTGTACGATTTATATCGGACAGCATCGGCTCCCCAAAAATCGTTATGTGAAAGTAGCCTTAGCTGGGAAGTATCCTCAAAGGGGAGTGCAGTCTTCTTTGCCACACAGGCAACCTGCACATCCACTTTAGGGACCTCCCAGTGAATCTCAATATCTTCGAGGGGGAACCTCCACCAAGGATCACTCCTGGAATGCTTTTCACTCTTGTGAAATCAGATTCAAGATGGTAGAATGCACTGGAAAGCCGACCTGCTTGGCCAATGTAAGGCCAGCAAACATTTCATCCTGGAACAAGGGAATGACCTGCTCCTCTTCTAATCCCATAGTGTTCTGAACGGCCCCAATCAGCTCCCCCATGTTGTCTGAGCAAAACAAGAAATGCCTAAGCTCAGCCTGTCTGGAGGCTAAGGCATTGCCGGG
This sequence comes from Allobates femoralis, assembly GCA_033576535.1. Taxonomy (NCBI): domain Eukaryota; kingdom Metazoa; phylum Chordata; class Amphibia; order Anura; family Aromobatidae; genus Allobates; species Allobates femoralis. The sequence goes on from JARQOC010000006.1 coordinate 232,385,633, forward strand.
GCTATCGGAGTCTGAATCCCTAACGTCTTCAGAGTCCGAAGGAGTAGCTTGGAGCTTCTGCTTCTTGGGGGGGGAAGGCCCAGGAACAGGGGCGGACGGAGACAGGGAAGCCTGAAATTCCTGCTATACCATGGTCCTCAAATCATCCACCAGGCTGGGTTGTTCAGCCCTAACTATCTTATCTGTACAGCTCTGGCAGAGCTTTTTTCCCATTCAGAAGGGAACTTTGTAGTGCAAAGGGGGCATTTAGCAAATTTCCCAGCAACTTTCTTGGGGGCAGCTTTGTCTCCCTACAGGAAAGCACAGAAAAACACTAATCAGGGCCTGCCTCATGGACAGAAACAAGGGTCCCCCCCCTTTCCCTACAGACTCACTGTGCAGGGGGAACACTGGGCTCTGCAGATGCAGGGAAAGCACAGCAGCTCTTACCGTGTTCAGCAGTGTTCAAGACAGCCTTATAAGTTGAAAGGCCTGCCCCCCCCGGTGTCATTTTTGCGGTCCCCGCCTCCTCCACCAGGGTCTGGCAGGCGGCCGCACAGCGCTGGTGAGTTTGCATGCTGCCTCCATTGGGTCCTGCTCGTCGGGACCCGGAAGCGCTATGCTCCTGCCGGGAGAGCACGTGACCGGAAGTCCCGCCCATCCAGCGTCACTTCCGGTCACGCATGCAGGAAGCGGTCAGCGGGCTCAGGCAGTGGAGGAGGCCACCGGCCAGGGAGCCACCAGCCTGCATCACCCCAGAAGGGGATCTGGTGGGCCAGGGCCACAGTGCCATCGTGCCATCCAACTCATCGGAGGCACCACCGAGGCGAATTGGAACAGCAGGAGGAGGAGCAGGGCCCGACGAATGCTGCCCTGCTAGGGAAAATCCACGGAAACAGGTATGCTGCAGTTCGCTGGCCACCACAACATAGAGAAGAAAAAAAACCTTCATGCCCAATGGGGACAGGAAAGACACTGGCTAGTGGGAGGGTCCTTTTAACCTGTCTTGTGCTTCCTGTCCCTATTAGGGCGTGGAGAGGCAACTTCCTATGCTGTCGTGGAAGGTGACCAGAGAAATACACTTTAGAAACCTTACAGATAACTAGTCTAATGTGTGGGATCTTATTATCAACTCCTCGGCGCTGGCACAGTCCTCCTGCATCCTCAGTGTTTCTTCCTCCCCCTCTATGTCTCTGCTGCCGCCTCCTGCTCTGCACTTTGCTTCCCTGCGCTGTCAATCATGCCGGCCGCACAAAGCAGCCTTGCGTGACATCAGTGGCAGAGCCCTGCTTTATCCTTTATTCAAACAGCAGGGCGGGAATCTGGCGCCAGATTCCAGGCCTGCTGTTTGAATAAAGCCTACAGCAGGGTTGGCTCTGTCTCTGACATCACACAAAGCCGCTCTGTGCTGCCAGTGTGATTGACAGCACAGAGAAGCGGAGTGCAGAGCAGGAGGCGGTGGCAGAGACATAGAAAGGGAAGAAGAAACACTGAGGAGGCTGGAGGACTGTGCCAGCATCGAAGAGCTGGTAATAAGATTGCACCCATTAGACTAGTTATCTGTAAGGTTTCTAAAGTGGGGTACAGTGGGGCTAGAGCCATGGGGGAACTCTTCCCTGAATGCAGCAGACATGCTGCATTTAGTGCTGCATTTACTTTGTCATGCAGCAACAGGGTGACAGGTCCACGAGATACTTGGACAAAAAGGCTCTTAATCTGATTTATGAATTAATATGTGCAACATTGCATGAATCGCATCATAAATTGATATCCAGATGGTACTTAACTCCAATTAAACTACATAGAATTTTCCCTTCACGGTACAAGTATTGTTGGAGAAATTGTGGGCAATTGGACACTTTTATCACATCTTATGGTGGTTAGCACTGTAGCCTTTGCAGCGCTGGGGTCCTGAGGTCCTGGGTTCAATTCCCACCAAGGACACTAAGGACAACATCTGCAAGGAGTTTGTATGTTCTACCCGTGTTTGCGTGGGTTTCCTCCGGGCTCTCCGGTTTCCTCCCACATTGTAAAGACATACTGATAAGATGTTTAGATTGTGAGCTCCAAGAGAGACAGCATTACTGATGTATGTAAAGTGCTATGGAATTAATAGCGCTATATAAATGAATAAAATAAAATAATCTTTTGGGAATGTCCAAAATTACTTTGGTCCGAGGTTTATGCCTTGACCTTGAAAATATCAGGTATTAGTTTAAACATCTTGTCATTTAGGATCGGACAACATCACACACAATACCAGATCTATGACTATCCATATCTTTTTGGTAACCACAACATTAATAGCGGCTAAGTAGAAACAGGTTATCCCACCATCAATTTCAGACATTATTAGTAGATTATCCACACACAGAACTTTGAATTAGCTCACGCAATTAGAATGAATACCTGCTGCTGCGTTGATTTAGCGAATTAGTCTGTTTTCCGTATGTGGAGTCAGGAAGGAATTTTTTTCCCCAATGTGGAGCTTAGTGTTGCCACATGCTTTTGTTTTGCCTTCCTCTGGATCAACATGTTGAGGCCGCTTTACACGTCGCAATAGCGTTCTGATATTGCGTACGATCTCACAGGAGCGCACACTTTTTTGGCACTTGCCCAAGATTGTATAGGAGCTTTCACACAGGGAGATATCGGCAGGCAATGCAACTACGTTGTATACACCCCTCCTTTGCGCTGGCTACGAGCAACCCAGGGAACGACCATTTAATATAGGAGTGAATAGGGGAAGTTGTGCTCCAAATCGTAGTTGCGCTGTCACACAGCACGATCCAGCCAGATCGCCCAGCCAATATTGCACGGTTGAAGAGCATGCACAATCCACAAACGATATCATTGTTTTCGCATCGCATTGCCCATTTACACGACACAATGCAACAACGATAAAAACTGCAATGCCCAAACCACGTGACTTTTTATCGTAGTTGCGTTGCGATATCGCGACGTGTAAAGCGACCTTTAGGCTATTGGTTGAACTAGATGGACTTAAGGTCTTCCTTCAACCTTAAATACTCTGTTACTATGTTACTCCACATATCTTGAGATGGAAGATTTGGGATAAGGCTTTTCCCTCAAATCAAAAACAAGAAAAGAAACAATCAGAAATTGGTTACATTTTATGACGAGATTAAATTTGAGAAACAATTTCAATGGTAAAACTTATTTGATTTAATTCATGTTAGGCTGGTTTCACACTACGGATTTTGCAAATCTGATGCTGTCCGATAAAAATCGGACAGCATCGGACCGATTTTGGCCCCCATGCAGTCCTATGGGCATCGGACCGAATCGGATGTGCACTAAATGTCATCCGATTTGGTCTAATCCGATTCTGTCCGATTTTTTTATCGGTACAAAAATCGGAGCATGTTCCGATTTTTGCACCGAAAATAAAATCGGACAGAATCGGATCGGACCAAATCGGATGGCATTTAGTGCACATCCAATGCGGTCCGATCAATTTAACATGGGGCCCTATGGAGCAGGGTCCGAGGAAACATCGGATGTCTCCTCGGACCCGATTTTTTTTTTTTGCAATGAATCTTTTTATTAATTTTCACAGTATAAAATACAGAAAACACAGAACAGGCGAAAGCTTCACCATCATCAAGTCCAGGGGAAAACAACAAGTACTATAACTATTGCTGTAAATCAGGGATCACACAACGCCTTCCAAAACGAACGGCCCTCCAGCAATCCGCCGTAGGCAAGAAATAGGTATTTAACTACTCAGAAGGCGTGGTCCCTCGCCTTTGAGGTGATCTATAGCACTAGGACCCCGGACAAAACAGGCCGGGGAAAAAAGAAAAGGGAAGAAGAAAAGGAAGAATGGGGTGGGAAGGGAAAGGAGGGAGGGTACCTTGGAACAGGGAAGGAAACAGAGCTAGGAAAGAGGGGGGGGGGAAAGAAGGGCTGTGGGAAGGAAAGATCCAGACTATGGGGCCAGGGGGGGGGGGGGGGGCATAAGGCTGTGATAGCCAGGTCTTGAAGCTCGGGCTCTCTTTAAATAATTGCCACAGGAACCATGTGCGGCTCTGAGTTGACCCAGACGGAAGATCATCTGCCATCAGCGATTCTATGTGATTCAGTTTGTCCATCTCGGCCACCCACTCTAACAGAGTAGGGGCCTCGGGCGACCTCCAACGTCGAGGTATAACCGCCCTGGCTGCCAGCAGGCAAAAACGCAGAATCCCCTTACGCACGTAGGACACAGATGCGGGTATTAAGGACAACAAAGCCATCTGGGGAGTCGGTACATGGTGTACCCAGACGTTAGACGGAAGGCCTCGAAGACCGAACACCAAAAAGGCTGGAGGAGACCGCAAGACCACCAAATATGGAGCATAGAGCCCCTCTCTCTCCCACATCTCCAGCAGCTGTCCGAAATTCCGGGGTCTATTCTGTGGAGGATGGTGGGACAACGGTACCATCGTGTCAGGATCTTGTAGTTACGCTCTTGTGCAGAGCAAGAGACTGACATCTTATGAGTGTGAAAATTTTCTGACGATCCTGGACAGAGAATGTGGTCTACAGGTCTTCCAAGCCCTCAGGTAGCCAAGGGGGCCAGATTCCTGACCGGTCAGGACCAGGGCATATAACAGATAACAGGGATACCCTGTGAGCAGGGCCCTCAGTTGAGAGCATAAGAATCTCAAATAGTGTCAGGACCCCCATGGGAGTCCTGGAGAGAAAATCTCGCAGTTGGACAAACTCCAGCCAGGGGAGCACGACTCCGCCCGCCCAGTCTCGGAGCCCCTCCACGCCAGAGAGCCCCGCAAGCTCAGACACAACTCGTCTCAAACACACCTGGTCCCGTGCCAACCAACATAAGAAGGTCGCTCTTCTTAGTGCAGGAGGGAATGCGGGATTGGCAAACAGAGGACTCGGCCTACCCGGGATAGCAGTCAACTGTAATTTTCGGTTAATGATGTCCCAACGTCGTATAACCGTCAGAGTAAGTGGGGATAATCGCGTCACGGGAGGTCGGGAGGTCCTGTCCAGCCAGGGCAAATGGCAAAGGGGCGCGCGGGAAAGCAAGTCCTCCAGAGCCACCCACTGTTTATGGACCATGCTGAACCACCAATCTGGAGAGCAAGACCGCATGGTAATATTTCTTAAAGTCAGGGAGCCCCGCGCCTCCCTCACCCCTCGGCCGAGTCAAGACTGAGAACCTGGTCCGAGGTCTCTTAGCTCCCCACACAAAGGCGTTAATGGTCGATTGCAAGCATTGGAAAAAACAGTCTGGGACGGCAATCGGGATGGTTTGAAAAAGATATACATACCGGGGCAACACATCTATTTTAATGACACTCATTCGCCAAAACCAGGACAAATGAGGCCTATTGTATTTCGCCAGGTCCAAAATTGTTCTTCTCAAGAGTGGGGCATAATTCAATTCATATAAATCATTTAAGTCTGCTGAAAGCAAAACCCCTAAATACTTCAATGAAGAGGGCTCCCACTTGAAGGAAAAGGACTCCCGGAGTTGCGTTACCAAGGCACCAGGCAGGGAAATGTTAAGTGCCTCTGTTTTAGTATAATTAACCTTAAAATTTGAAACCTCTCCAAACCTCCGAAACTCCCTGATGAGCACTGGGAAGGCTATTATCAGATTTGTAACATAAAGAAGCAAGTCATCTGCGTATAATGAAAGTTTGAATTCAAGCTGTCCAATCCATACACCCTGTATATCGGGCAAGGCGCGGAGAGACACCGCCAGATGCTCCATGGCAATAACATAGAGGAGAGGAGACAGAGGGCAGCCCTGCCTGGTGCCATTGCGTATCGCAAAGGGGGTCGAGAGAACACCACTAATTTTAAGGCGGGCTGTCGGGCCACTGTACAGAGCGAAGATCTTTCCCAACAAACCGGTCCCAAGCCCCTGCTGCTCCAAAGAAGCCCGGAGAAAAGCCCAACCCAGGTGATCAAACGCCTTTTCTGCGTCAATGGAAAGCAAGCAGGCCGGGATCCTACCTGAGCGCAAGTAGGAGGTAAGGAGCAGGGTCTTAAGCGTATTGTCCCTGGCCTCTCTGTGCTGCACAAAGCCCACTTGGCTCGGACCCCATTTTAGTGTACTGAGTATGCTCAGTACACTAAAATAGCTCCTAATAGTAAAGGATGGGGTTAAAAAAAAAAAATCTATGCTCACCTGTCCACGAGGCCCCCGGCGTCTCCCGCGCATCTCCTGTGTCTCCCGGTGTCTTGCTGTCTGTGCTGACAGGACCTGCCGTGCTGTCACAATCACATGACCGCCAGTAACCGGCAGTCATGTGAGTGTGACGTCACGAGAGGTCCTGTCAGCACAGAACAGCAAGACACCGTGAGACACAGGAGACGCGCAGGACCGTGCAGGAGTCGTGGGCAGGTGAGAAAAGATTGGAGGAGAGGGGGACAAGAGGGGAGGAGGGGGAGCACATCGGAGGACTGGGGGACAAGTGGGGGGAGGGGGAGCACATCGGAGGACCGGGGAACAAGAGGGGAGGACGGGGGTGCACAGAGGAGACACAGTGGAAATAGGAGAGGACCGGGCAGTAGCGGGGTGAAGTGGGAGTACCGGGGAGAGACAGCTGACAGGGAGCGAGGTGACAGGAGGGCAGGCATCAGATAAAATGTCGGAATCGGATGCCTATTTGGCATCCGATTCCAGGCATCAGAAGAATCCGATGCTGTCCGATTTATATCGGACAGCATCGGATTTTACAAAAATCGTAGTGTGAAAGTAGCCTTAGACTTTCTTCTTTTAGAGGGTTATATAATTCCTTAGCACGACCTTGTTTTGTTTTCTTTTGTTGTGATTATTATGTAAGCTTTTTCTCCTTCCCTTCTCTCTTTCCCAGACCACAATTTCTTCCCTTCCCCCATATCCCATTTTATCTATGGTCATGTTATGAAGATTATTCCCAAAACTTAAATAAAAACAAGTCCACACATGGCTATGTCGATGGAAAAATAATACAAAAGTGTAAAATCACCCAGCTGGGAAAGGATTAAAAACACATTTTCCTTCTTTTTTTAGTCCCCTTGGAGGACTTGAATCTGCAATTATTTGATCATTTGTTCAGTATACTGCAAAACAACACTTTTACAGTACTTAGAGAAACTGGACATTGTGCTTTAAATGTCACTGTCATTGTTTGCAGCAGTAAGCGGAGCAGCCAGTATCTGCCAGATATGATGAAACCTCAGCTAAACACACATCATACACGGGTCCCGTCATTGTACATATCAGTTTAATCAGTGATGGAATGGGTTTAATCATGTTGCAGGTTTTGAAATTGAGTATGTTTGTTGCATCACAAGATCCCTTTTTCCATTTATTTCTGCAGTTTAGGATCGTATGCGCTAAAATCTTCCCATACGATGATCCGTTAGATATTGCTCCTGGTCCAGACTGACCCACTGAGGATGGACAAAGATAGAAAAAAAATAAGTGAGACGTTATTAAACTTCGCCTTGGAGATTGTTTACCTACTGACTGGAGAGGTAAGGAATTTGGGGAGTTATTTGGTACTACTAGTTATGAAGGCATAATGCACAGCTGAGAAATCCTGGAATTCTGCAATCAAGGCAGTTGTATGATGTCAGAAAACTTTCTCGCAAAACTCTTATAGGTTCTTGATAAATGTAGCTGTATGCTAGAAGGACTTCAAAATGTAGAACTTTAGATTGAATCTGTCAGTGAGATTAACCCTCTCAATCTGTTAACATGAGCATGTAGGCCACAGAAAGGTGAAAAATGATACATTGATCTATTATCCAATGTCTTATTCCAGAGAAATTCATGTTTCTCCTTTGCATCATTGGGGGACACAGGACCATGGGTGTATGCTTTCCTGCCACTAGGAGGCGACATTAAGTAGAGTGAAAACTTAAGTCCTCCTTCCTGCAGTATACATCCCTCAGTAGAAGTAGTTAATCAGTTTTTGCTTAGTGTCGCAAGGAGGCACATGTGATCTGTCTCTCAGACCACACTTACCCCTTTCTAATTGTATTTTTATTTTTACCTTTTTATTCAACTTTTTTGGCCCTTTAGGGCGCCGCTCTCCTTCGATACGGGGACCCCTCAAGGCAGCTCACACATCCTTTCAAAAGGCGACGGATCCCTTATGAGCTCCGCTCTCCCCATTCTGCCACAGGACGGCCTCTCCTGCTTTACTTGCAGCTGCAGCCACACATATCCCACTGTATCCCCCTGCATAACAGCAGGGATGCAAGAAGTGCATTTTAACCCATTCACCTTCAATCAAGGAGCAGGTGATCGAGGACGCTGCTAACACAAGCACACGGCCAACCAGGACAGCCGGCCGCCAATACGGCCATTCAACCCTGGGGCACATCTGGCCACGGCGCTCTGTGCTGGGACGTGCACCACTGGTAAGTTCGGGGTGCGCGTCCGCGGCATGGTTCTTAGGGGCAAGATTACCCACAACAGCGGCACAACCCACGGGCCAAAGCGGCCAATCGCAGTGAGCCCCGGACAGCTGTGTCATCGCTCCCGCCCCCGGTGACGCGTGCCCAATCGTGGCACGTTACCGGTGGCAAGCCATGCCCACTCACATTATATACTACAAGGGGCAGTTTATTACACGCCCCTTACTACACGCCCTCCCGACGACGCGACTGGCCAATCATCGCACGGCCCACATACAACACCACGCCCCCAAATCGGCTCGAAATTCAACTAACAATGGAGCTACACATGGAGCACTGCAGCAGCACCTAGTACAAAGCTCAGAGCCCTATACACCACCTGGCCCTCCCTATACCCCCCTCCTCCCTCACCAAGGGGGGTCGCATGGAGCCCACACATTAATACAATAGGCTGGCATTACAGAGCCCTTTCTATCGGTGTCTCTGAAGCGAAAGCTCCTCTGCCCAGCTGTGCTGCACAAGGAACAAGGGGACACAGGATCCGGGTAAGCTCCAATAGGAGACCCTTCTGCCTGTAGCCTTTTTCACCCCCCTGAGCAGTGTCTGCTCTTTGCCTCCAAAGCAAACCGCTTGTTCCAATGCAGTACCATATTTCATTGTAATTTGGTACACTATGGCAGAACACAACCCAGCCAAAAGAAATAACAAAACCCACACGATAGTCAATGCATCATGTACCAATTGCCAGACTGCGCTCCCACGAGGACATGCTTCGCAACTTTGCTTTAATTGTGAACCCCAATGCCCCATTGAGCCTACCACTGATGCAGCACCCAGTGCGTCTGACACCCCTGCATGGGCCCTGACACTGACGCAATCAGTGGACTCATTAGCCAGAATAATGCAGTCGTTCCACGCTCCCCATACAGCCAGTGCTAACAACCATGACCACTCTCCCCTGCCAAGCTCCCCATAAGGAGATCGCCCAACAAGCAGGGAACATCCTAGAGATCCCCGGGCAACCAGGAGACGGACCCATACAAGCTCCTCCCAGGGACACTCTCCCACCATGTCACCCATAGGTGACACATCTCGCTCTCTGTCACCCAAAGGCTAACTTGAGCTACTCTCCGAAGGGGATCTCTCAGAACCAGAATCATCCCAGGACCTGGCAGAATTGCTACCAAACCACAGGCCAAAACATTAATTCAGGGGTTTCGCACACACGGCCCCCCTACAAGATACCCATGGCGATCTGGATGCCCTACAAGCTCTTCCATATGAACCACTGCAAGAGGTACCTCTAACCCACCTTTCATGGAAAGTCGCCTTCCTAGTCGCAGTCACATCAATCAGGCACGTATTGGAACTGGCCGCCCTATCCTATCGTTCCCCCTCCTTTCCTTCCACAAGGATAAGGTAGATCTTTGTCCACCAATGTCCTTCTTGCCCAAGGTAGCTTTCCACTTCCACCTCCATGAGGACATTGTGCTACCCTCCTTTTGTCCAACACCAGTACAACACATCGGAAAACAGCTTCACACCTAGGACCTAGTAAGGGCTCTCAGACGCCATATCCTCCAAACAGCTCCCACTCGTAAAACTGAAACACCGATCATCATCCCCGAAGGACCTAGAAAAGGAATGGCAGCCTCTAAATCCACATTGGCAAGGTGGATCCACTCAGCAATCTAAGAGTCCTGCCGCATCAAAAACAAGCAAATTCCAGCAGGGATCAAGGCTCACTCAACTCGATCAGTGGGCGCCTCATGGGCCATTCGACACCAGGCCTCGGCAGCTCAAGTTTGCAAAGCCTGCACACCTTCACCAAACACTACAACATTCACACCTAGACGCAAGTCTAGGGGGAAAAATTTTGCAAGCAGCAGTCACACATCTGTAAGCAGCTGGCACATGATGCTCGACCGCTACCTAGCTAATTCCCACCCAGGGACTGCTTTTGGATGTCCCATGGTCCTGTGTCCCCCAATGATGTGAAGGAGAAACAGGGATTTTTGTGTACTCACTGTAAATTCCTATTCTCCAAGCTCATCATTAGGGGACACAGCACCCACCCTAACAGCCTTTAATGGCTTACACATAACTTTGGCTTAAGCCTTTTATACTTTATTACATTAACATGTTCTCCTACTGCTCTAGTACTAAACTGATTAACTACTCCTAGTGAGGGGTGTATACTGCAGGAAGGAGGACTTAAAGGGATCCTGTCACCTCCAAAACGCCTCCTAAGCTATCAAAACATGTCCCTGCCGCATCCCATCACTAATCTCACACTCCTTTTGTCTCCTAAAAGCATCCTGTGAAAGTGCATAAAAACGTTTTAATACTCACTCATTAGTGATTATAATTAGCAGGGGCCATATTCTTTAGTCACCAGGGGGTGTTTTTTAGCAGCTCCAGGATCCACCCTCTCTCTGTCTGTGCTGCTGTGAAACTGAAACTGAAGGCAGGACTAATGATTTGCATTCTGTGAGTGATAGAGAGAGGGGAGGGCAATGACTGCACATCACAGCAGAACACACAGAGACAGGGTGGATCCCTGGAGCTGCAAAACAGGCCGCCTTGGTGACTGAAGAATATAGTCACTGCTAATTTTAATCACTTATGAGTGAGTATTAAAATGTTTTTATGCACTTTCACAGGATGCTTTTAGGAGACAAAAGGAGTATGAGATTAGTGATGGGATGCTGCAGGGACATGTTTTGCTAGCTTAGGAGGCGTTTTGGAGGTGACAGGATCCTTTAATTTTTATCTCTACTTAGTGTCGCCTTCTAGTGGCAGGAAAGCATGGTCCTGTGTCCCCCAATGATGAGCTCGGAGAAAAGGATTTTATGGTAGTACACAAAAATCCCTGTTTTACTGTTTTGCTAACATGCAAATGAGCTGTTAACATCTAGGGGGCTGTACATTGATCTCCCGAAGAATCTTCCTCAAGAGCTTATTTTAAATTAAAGGGACCATCACCATTGTGAGATGTTTTTATGACTGACAGTCTGCTCTCATAGCAAATAGAAAAACAAGCGGTGTCAGAGGATTGGAGCGCTAAAGAAACCACGGGTTGGTGATTAGATTACCGATAATTTATTGCACGAACAGCAGGGGTCCAGTATGCCACAACGCGTTTCGACGCACAGATGCGTCTTTCTCAAGTGGAGTGAGACAAGTTTCAACTCTGCTGTACTGCTGGGTATAATTAGGCACAGCTCAGCAACAGAACTGAAAGCAGTAAGGGTGCCTTCACATTTGCGTCTTCCGCCGCAGCGTACGATGCGCATGCATATCCGCAAGGCAAAACGCATGCATGCGCACACAAACGTCGTGTTTTTTAAGCTCAATTACATACGCATTCCTTTTAAAAAACGTTGCGTTCACATGCGGATGCATGCGTTTTTACCATACGCATGCGTTTATTGTCCGCATGCGTAACATTTTATTTAGCTATTTTCGTCCTTCCACCACCCAAGGAACTCCCATTAGGAGTGGCTAAAGGGCAATGTATAAATCCACCCTGCCCACTGCCAAGCCTACTTTCTGAGGACAGCAATTGAACGAGGCAACATGGATATCGGAATTGGGTCCTTCTATCATCATCTGGATCTATCCATGAAGATGGCCGTGTCATATGCAATTGCTTGTGAGGAAGATCGGCGCCGAGAAGCGGAGCATAGAAGTCGTCGGCGGTTCTGGCAGCACCCCATTGTAGAACTACGAAACACCCGTGGAGTCTACCACGCTTTGTACATGGAGCTGAGAGCCAACCCAGAAAAGTTCCATGACTTCACCCGGATGTCTCCTTCCAGCTTTGATGAATTACTGCAACGTGTGGAAGGATCGATTCGCAGGCAGGACACCCAGCTCCGACGATCCATTCCTGCAGAGGAACGCCTTCTGGTTACCCTGCGGTACGTATGTATTTTATAAAACTGTACATGCTGTCATGTGTATCATACACTCCTTGCTCACGCTCTCCGCTCCTCCGTACCTTCTCACCCCTCTCTCGTCATAGATGCATCCCACCTGCATCAGCACAAAGGGGTGATGAATGTAGCGAGGATTGTGTGTCGCAGTAGCGCGCTTGTTGGTTGCTTAAATGCGGAAGGTCATCTGCCGCATGCCTGCCACACTCTGCGGCCGTACCCTTGTGTGCCGTCTACAGCGTCAGTAATGTTCCGCTCAGGACGGGCCACACGTACAGCTTTTGACTTTCAACTGAAAGTAAAATGTCTGTGGTGCGCGGGTATTAACATACACTGTGTATAACCCGTTTTTGGGGGCCAACAATGTGCTGACTGGGTGGCCTACTTTTGGCCAGATCGAAACTCCCAAAAAAAAAATTACACAATAACAAACAAGATACATGACAAACATGTTAATTTTTACCTTATTTTTTTTTTTACAGATTCCTGGCTACCGGAGAGTCATTATCCTCAGTATACTTCCAGTTCAGGATTGGATTGTCGACACTCTCTGGGATCATCGAGGAGACTTGCCCGGCAATCTGTGAGTGCCTCCGTGAGGAATTCCTCCCTCATCCCACAACAGATCTTTGGATGGCCAAAGCGGCTCGATTCAAGGAAGTGTGTCAGTTTCCCAACTGCGTGGGGGCCGTGGATGGGAAACATGTCAGAATCCTGAAGCCGTCTGGCAGTGGTTCAGAGTATTATAACTATAAAAAATATTTCTCAACAGTCCTAATGGCCATTGCAGACGCTGACTGCTGCTTTATAGCTATCGATGTTGGACAATTTGAAAGAACAAATGACTCGGCTTCTTTCAAAGACTCAGACATGGGTCAAAAATTGTATGGTAACAATTTTAACATTCCGGCGCCAGAACCCCTGCCCAACTCGGAAGGACCACCCATGCCTTATGTTATCGTGGGTGACGAGGCCTTCCAGATGTGCGAAAACCTGTTGAAACCATACTCCAGCCGGGACTTGGACCATACAAAACGTGTGTTCAACTATCGACTTACCCGAGCACGCCGCACAGTAGAATGTGCTTTTGGATTATTGGTGTCGAAATGGAGGATTCTTGGGACAACCATTAATCTAAAAACGGACACTATAGACAATGTAGTAAAAGCCTGCGCTGTACTACACAATTTTGTTCAAGTACGTGAAAAACAACATTGTGACCTTGATGACACTCCTGGAAGTAACTTACCAGAGTTCCAGGAAAACACCCTCAGGACCAGTGGACAAGTGCTAACCATCAGGGACAGATTTGCCTCATATTTCATTTCACCACAAGGACGTCTGGACTGGCAGGATGAGATGGTGTGAATTATTTTCTATTTGACCCATTGTTGTGGCTTCTGACACGTTAATAAATTATCTTTTAAGTTTAAATACTTGTACATACTTTCGTACTTGGATGTTGTTTGTGTGTAGCATGTATTATTTGTACAGCTAAAGGTGTTTCATTTCATCACAATGTCGACATATGTTCATGATGTTTCTTGTGATTTAAAAAAATTTCAAAATACATACAATTTTACAATTTTAAAGTGTGGTGTAATTTTTTGTACAACTATATTTACTTTTCTGTAAAGTCATCAATGTCATCAAGAAAGGAAAACTTAGGTAGCAAGAGTTTTAACCAATCACCATTATGGCCACTTTACACGCGGCAAGATTTCAACATTATCCACAGGTAACTTACTGGCTGCAGTGAAATTATGTAGACATAGTTCCATTTGTACACAGCAACAACATAGAACCATGTCTCCATGATTTTACTGCAGCCAGTAAGATACCTGTGGATAACCTAGAAGTGTAGCCGCGTGTAAAGTGGCCATTACAGATACACAGGTATGGGGCCCGAGGATGTGATGATGTAGACTTCATGTAGAGAAGAGATGTCAAATGTACCTCCGTTTTCCTTTTCTCAATGAAAATATATTGAACACAAAAATTTACTTTAAATATTACACTAAAGCTTTGTAATGTAGACATTAATGGTAACTGTCGAAGACATGACATTATTAATTTAACTTGAAGACAGAAAGTACAAGAGGAGAACAAAATATGATTTATTGCAAGAAGCAAACAAAAATGCCTTTAAAGGCACACATACATTATAAAATAAAGGTATATGAACACAATTGAGCAAGAATTATTCAGTTGTAATGTACACACTGGCAACCACGATCTTCCTCACCGGGTGCCTTCAATGAGGCTGCTTGTGGTGAGGCTGCTGATGCGGAGGAATATTTGGAGCAGGAAAAATGTCTGGAGAAAAAGTAGGATAACTACGAGCGGGGACAGTAAAAGTTGGTGCAGTGTTCAGTGATTGACTGTTACTATACTCAGGAGTTGTAAGTGTTGTGTACACCGGGGTAACCACTACTTCTAAATTTAGTCCGGCACATACAGGGGTACTGGGGAGGGGAGCAGGTGAGGGTAGACTGATAGAATCCATGAAATTGGGAGGTAGGTTAGAAGGTAAAGAAAAATTTGAGAATTGGGAGAGAGACTGAGTAGAAGGTGTAGAGACATGCAGTAAAGAAATATTAGCAGGAGAAGTAGAAGGTTGTAAAAGTGCCGTATTTTCTTTAACTTTTTTGGGTCGTCCGACTTTCCTAGAAGGGCCTTGCTCCGCCGATGCAGTAGATTCCTTTTTCTTTCGGGACACATTTTTTTTCTTAAGATTAGTAGTTGCATCACTACAACTCTTGGTTTTTACTGGTATTTTTGGCATGCTGTGGTCAGACTTATCGTGAAAAACGGCTCCTGTTTTTCTGCTTTTCAACGCCGTGCTCCCACCAACATCTGCTGCTGTTGTACATGAGGATGCTGTATTGGGGGGTAAAGTTGGAACAGTCTGGTTGAGGAGATCGAGTGAACCATGTACGATTGATGTGGCTGAAGTAATGAGTGCACGAGTTTCATTTAAAGATGTTTGAGAACTCAAAGTTGACACAGGCTGTTGGGGTGAAGAAGTCAGTAGCGCCGTATAAGAAGGGACATCTGGTATAATGTCTTTTGCTACAGGCTGCGTGGAGTTGGTAGCAGGTACAATGGTGCTTTGGGGTGGTCTACATGCCGCTTGCCAAGTAGAGAGCTGACGGTTGTTTGGGATTACAGGCAAAGTTCCAGAAGTCTGACTGAGGAAGCTGGACTGTTGTGCACGGTAAGCCAGTTGTTGTTGCTCCAGTTGTTGTTGCTGTTGTTGGTGGTGTTGCTGTTGCTGTTGCTGCTGCTGCTGCAACGCTAGTTTAAAAGCACCCTGACATGCAGACATTACATCAATCTGGAACTGTGGTTCTAAGTTATCCATCACACACTTGTGAATACAGGAGAAAAAATGTCTGGCCGGACTTCTAAGGTCGGATTCCAGGCGGTCGAGGCGACTGTTAACTTCGCAAAAAAGGGTCTTCATTATATCAAACCCTTTTTCTACACAGTTACCCAGCCGACTCATACCGTCTTGAAAATTCGAGCTTAGGTGTAAAAACTCGGGCATGACTGTCCGATCATTGGCCCTTTGTCGCTGTCGTGAGGTCCCCACCATTGTAGGACAAGAGGCCAATGATCGGGGATAACATGGGTTTCCGGCAACCTCAGTTCCAGATTGAGTCAGGGAACTCTCTTCACCCTCTACTTGTTCTGTTTGGGACGTCTGGTCATTGTCGTTTGCAATTGGTTGTCCACGAGACGAAGATGCTGCTGCTGGATCGGCTGTGCTGCTCCAATGACTGTATAAAAAAAAACATTATTAGAACGGAATAACTATAAAAATTAATTCAAGTTTTTCAAAGGCTATGTATCGCGATAACCATCTACTAGTTAAATACTCACCATAGTTATCCTTTGCAAAGAACATGCCCTACATTACCAACAGTACACAAGAGAACATTACAGTACATAAGATCTAATTTGGAAACAGTGACATGTAAAGACAATAAAAATGTATACTTACACTCTTTGGCTGACAGAAAAGCAAGTTGATGATGGTAGCGATAACGTCGTAGCAAAGGCTGTCCACCACTCCTAACTCTCTTTTCTTCCCGCAAATCCCTGTTGAACCGGTCTTTCATAGACCTCCAACGAACTTTTAAATCCTTTACTAAAAATAAAAAATAACAACACTTAATTTTTGAAAGACTGGATCAACAATCAGTAGACTATGTGAGGCAAACTTACCAAACTTTGCTTTCTTCTTACGGTCTGCGGTGTCATAGCCACTCCACATAGCAGTTGCAATCTCCCCCCACAGTCTTCGAAGAACTTGAGAGTCAGAATGTTTACATTCAAGTGTATCCCAAATAGGTACGCGTTCATGCACAAGTGGAATTAAATGGTCTGTGTCAATGTACGGTTTATCGTTTTGCTCTGTGTCCACCTATAAACAAAATTTTAAAATTAACACTGCCTATCAACATACTACCATTTAGAAATAAATGTAGACAAAATTAGTACACAAACTACTTGGCTCTCTAAATCTTCAAGTTCTTGACGAAGACTCTGGGCGGAATCTTGTCCACTGTGGTCACTATCACCTCTGTCTATTTCTGACTCCTCCTAAAACAATAAAATAAAAAAAAATAAAAATCAACATTGTAAACAAAGCAGACGATATCAAACCCCATAACTATGTAAAGTAAACATACTGGTTCACTTTCTTCACCAGACTGATGACCGGGCATGTATTCACTGCAATCAGACATGATGACGGGTAGAATTGCTGCAGCAGAACGGTCGTTTAAATGGGACCCACAATAGCAACAAGCATCAAATTGACAGGTTCAGAAACACAACCAGCATCAAAGGAGAATTCTGACTGCAACGGTCAAGGTGTTACCGAAAATGGCATCCGTTGAAAGCTGCATGGATAAAAAATGGAAATTAAAAATCCCATTAAAATGAAGCTCTGCATTATCAGAAAATGCAGCCAAAGCTCACCAATCTACACACATTGACACACTCCGTGTTGCCGGAGTGTCCCAAGGTGACCCCAACAACTGCCTAAATCAACCCCGCTACACATGACAACAATACATAGAGAGACGCAAATTACCTGACACACAGCAGCCCTACTGCCAATCAGCACAGGACAGATGAGTGGACACTGCCATCAACAACCAATCAAGACCTAGTTTTTGAAAGAGTACAGCAGCAGGACACTGCAGGCTCTCAGACCCTGAAAATACAAAATACAATGTCATTCATTAAAACAAAAATATACTATGACATACTCACAGGATGATGGAAAAGCTCAACATTCACCTGACTTTTGCATAATCTGGTGTGCCACATTGTGTGGCAAGGTGATCTATACATAGTGAAACACAGTAAGGAGACTTTAGACTGCAACACATGGAGGCGACTGCAAATACATGACATAGGTGACATGAGCCTAAAGCATAAACCCAACAGGGCTGCGGAAGTATATACAGCATCAGTTGAGCATATGAAGGACTGTGGGTAGACTATACATCACAGGCGTTATATACAGGCCATACATCACTGGGAGTACTACCCCGCCCTTTGAGCAAAAAACCATCACTTGTGATTATAAGTAGCCAATATTGCTAATTTTAAGCCTGTGGGCGTATATGCACACGGAGATAAAACCAAAATTGGGATATGTAGCGCCTTGGGGGAATGAATACATAAAGGTGTGGTGTATACGGATATGCAGGAGTATACACTGCCTTTTATTTACATAAAATTGAAAAATTTATATACACTACACAGGGTGATATGTATAGCCATTTTTGGATCTAAAAATTCACCATGTTGCATTTATAATGACCAATTGGTGCACTGGTGATTACACAGCGAACAGAGCATTAGCATTAAACAGATAACAAGGAGTATACATAACAACAGAAGGAGTATACAGAACAAGTGGAGGAGTATACAGAAAAACTGGAAAAGTATACAGAACAACTGGAGGAGTATACATAACAACAGGAGGAGTATACAGGCCCACAGGAGGAGTATACAGAACAACTGGAGGAGTATACAGAACAACAGGAGGAGTATACAGGCCCACAGGAGGAGTATACATAACAACTGGAGCAGTATACAGGCCCACAGGAGGAGTATACAGAACAACAGGAGGAGTATACAGGCCCACAGGAGGAGTATACAGAACAACAGGAGGAGTATACAGGCCCACAGGAGGAGTATACAGAACAAAAGGAGGAGTATACAGGCCCACAGGAGGAGTATACAGAACAACAGGAGGAGTATACAGGCCCACAGGAGGAGTATACAGAACAACTGGAGGAGTATACAGAACAACAGGAGGAGTATACAGGCCCACAGGAGGAGTATACAGAACAACAGGAGGAGTATACAGGCCCACAGGAGGAGTATACAGAACAACAGGAGGAGTATACAGGCCCACAGGAGGAGTATACAGGCCCACAGGAGGAGTATACAGAACAACAGGAGGAGTATACAGGCCCACAGGAGGAGTATACAGAACAACAGGAGGAGTATACAGGCCCACAGGAGGAGTATACAGAACAACTGGAGGAGTATACAGGCCCACAGGAGGAGTATACAGAACAACTGGAGGAGTATACAGAACAACAGGAGGAGTATACAGGCCCACAGGAGGAGTATACAGAACAACAGGAGGAGTATACAGGCCCACAGGAGGAGTATACAGAACAACAGGAGGAGTATACAGGCCCACAGGAGGAGTATACAGGCCCACAGGAGGAGTATACAGAACAACAGGAGGAGTATACAGGCCCACAGGAGGAGTATACAGGCCCACAGGAGGAGTATACAGGCCCACAGGAGGAGTATACAGGCCCACAGGAGGAGTATACAGAACAACAGGAGGAGTATACAGGCCCACAGGAGGAGTATACAGAACAACTGGAGGAGTATACAGAACAACAGGAGGAGTATACAGGCCCACAGGAGGAGTATACAGGCCCACAGGAGGAGTATACAGGCCCACAGGAGGAGTATACAGAACAATTGGAGGAGTATACAGGCCCACAGGAGGAGTATACAGAACAACTGGAGGAGTATACAGAACAACAGGAGGAGTATACAGGCCCACAGGAGGAGTATACAGAACAACTGGAGGAGTATACACAACAACAGGAGGAGTATACAGGCCCACAGGAGGAGTATACAGGCCCACAGGAGGAGTATTCAGGCCCACAGGAGGAGTATACAGAACAACAGGAGGAGTATACAGGCCCACAGGAGGAGTATACAGAACAACTGGAGGAGTATACAGAACAACAGGAGGAGTATACAGGCCCACAGGAGGAGTATACAGAACAACAGGAGGAGTATACAGGCCCACAGGAGGAGTTTACAGAACAACTGGAGGAGTATACTGAACAACTGGAGGAGTATACACAACAACTGGAGGAGTATACATATTTTCCTACAACTACAAGCCATATATACTTTACCTATACACCAGAGAAGCACAGATCCAAGTAGCGATCCAGCAGTCTACCACTGATCCAGAAGGCAAGATCCAGTCCGTCACCAACATTCATCCAGCAGTCAGGCAGAGATCCTGGGAGAGCAAGCGACAGTGGAAAGCCAGTGATCCAGGGTAGAAGATAAACAGAGGTCGCCAGTAGTCTTCAAGAGATCCAGTGATCACTCCACAGCATAAATCCAGGGTCCCAAAAGTGAAGCAAATTGGGAGAGAGAGCCACATGCAATTTATTTCCGGATGTTTGTGGGCAGTGACATGGGCGGAGAGTGGGAGGAAACGTTAATGTGTTTCTGGGCATGCGCAGTGGTGTGTCCGCATGCGTACCGAAAGCTGCTATGCGCAATGTCTTGCTGAAGCTTGCGTATCCGTAGGCTCCAATACGTTTATTATGCGCACGTGTGCGCATGCGGATACTTGCATATTTTTTATCCACCAAAAAATGCAACATGTTGCGTCCCAAGGCGGCCGAATTTTTGAAAAATCGTGCGCATACGCGACCAAGCGCAGACATAAGCAACGTAATTTGATGTTTGCAGATGCATGCGCATGCCATGTTAGAGATAGGTACGCAATACGCTTGCGTTTAGCAGACTTTTGATATGCAACATGCGCTGCTGAGCAAGACGCAAATGTGAAGGCAGCCTAAGAGAGGACTAGTGCTGCTGCAGATATTGTAATGAGACAAAGTTCATTTCTGCCATGTTATTTCTGATCTCACTGCAGAGCTGTGTGTGGTTATGAGAGCAGTTTTTTATTACATGTCTCACAATGGTTATGCCTCCTTTTATTCAGAATAAGCTCTGGAGGAAAATCCTCTGGGAGATGTATCCGGCCAACAATTTTTAACAACTCATTTCTAATTAAGAATAATGTGGCTTTCTCTGGAAATTGGATCGTAGATATCAAGGTATAATTTTATTTAACTTTCTATGACATGCATGCCCATATAGATGGCTCAGGAGGGCTGATTCTGATGATAGATATCTTTTAAAAGTTTTAATTTAGAAATTACACATTAAAGTTGGGTCCACACATTATTGTTAATAAGCAAATTATGCTTCTTTAAAGGGAATCTATCACTTGGCTTTTCTACCCCATCTAGCAGCATGATATAGTAGCAGTCTTTTTGATCAAAATATCTGTTTTCTCAGCTGTAGATCTACCAGTTCTTTGAATGCTGAACACTAAATAACACCACCTTCTTCACTGATTGACCACTTTCTGTGTACACTCTATTCAGAGAAAGCTGCCAATTAATGGAGAGGTTTGGGTAATACAGAGCTCATTTCTATAGAGGACTACAGTCATATGAAAAAGTTTGGGCACCCCTCTTAATCTTACTAATTTTTTTTTTGTTTAAAATTGGGTTTTTGCAACAGCTATTTCAGTGTGATATATGTAATAACTGATGGACATCAGTAATATTTCAGGATTAAAATGAGTTTATTGCACTAACCAAAAATGTGAAATATGCATTATTTAAAAATTTGACAGGTGCAAAAGTATGGGCACCCTTCTGATTTTCATGATTTGAATACTCCTAACTACTTTTTACTGACTTACTGAAGCACTAAATTGGTTTGGTAACCTCATTGAGCTTTGTACTTTATAGCCCGGTGTATCCATTCATGAGAAAAGCTATTTCAGGTGTCCACTTGCAAGTTGTTCTCCTAGTTGTATCTTCTCTGAGGAGTGGCATCATGGGCTCCACAAAACAGCTCTCAAATGATCTGAAAAAAAAGATTGTTCAACATAGTTCTTCAGGGGAAGGATACAAAAAGTTGTCTCAGAGATTTAACCTGTCAGTTTCCACTGTGAGGAACATAGTAAGGAAATGGACAACCACAGGGACAGTTGTTGTAAAGGCCAGAAGTGGCAGGCCAACTAAAATATCAGAAAGGCAGAGAAGAAGAATGGTGAGAACAGTCAAGAACAATCCACAGACCACCTCCAAAGACCTGCAGCATCTTGCTGCAGATGGTGTGACTGTGCATCGGCCAACAATACAGCGCACACTGCACAAGGAGAAGCGGTATGGGAGAGTGATACGAAAGAAGCCGTTTCTGCATGCACGCCACGAACAGAGTCGCGTAAGGTATGCAAAAGCACATTTGGACAAGCCAGTTTCATTTTGGAAGAAGGTCCTGTGGACTGATGAAACAAAGATTGAGTTGTTTGGCCATACAACAAGGCATTATGCATGGGGCCACAAAAACACAGCATTCCAAGAAAAACACTTGCTACCCACTGTCAAATTTGGGGGAGGGTCCATCATGCTTTGGGGCTGTGTGGCCAATGACGACACCGGGAATCTTGTTAAAGTTGAGGGTCGCATGGATTCCACTCAGTATCAGCAGATTCTTGAGAATAATGTTCAAGAATCAGTGTCAAAGTTGAAGTTACGCCTGGGATGGATCTTTCAGCAAGACAATGATCCAAAACACTGCTCCAAATCTACTCAGGCATTCATGCAGAGGAACAATTACAATGTTCTGGAATGGCCATCCCAGTCCCCAGACCGGAATATCATTGAACATCTGTGGGATGTTTTTTTTAAATCAGATATATTTTATTAAACCATCATGTGATTTCCAAATATTACAGCCATAGCATAATTCCCATGAAAAGATGATTATTGTTTTTAACAGAGAACACCCTACCCTAAAACAAGAGCATACCCTCCCCCCTCCCAACACCCCCAAACCTTGAACAGTTTTCATATACCGTCTACATTTGTATCAGATGAGAGGAAAAAGAAGAAAAAAAAATAACTGAAAAAAGGGAGGAAAATAGAAAAAACAAAACGTCATTTTCCAAATGGGCATGTACACATCACTTCGAGTTGTCAAAACTGTTGTCAGGTCCAGCTTCTCCATTGTGTTGCAAGTGAAAGAGAAGAACTCAAAAAGAGCAGCATTATTATTATACCATATCACTCTATCTCCTCCATGGCTCCCATATTTTTTCAAACATCAAGGCTGCACTCCTTCTATTATAAATATCTTCCTCCATACGCACCACGTAATCCACCTGTTTAATATACTCGGCTTCTCCCGGGGCTCAGCCCTGATCCAATACCTTGCTATTAACTTCCTGGCCAGATATAATAATCTTGCAATTGCAATCTTTTGGCAGCTTGTCACTTTTATCTCCTCAACGTACCCCAATACGCACACCAATGGTACCCTCGGAACCTCACACACATATCGTCTTTCAATCTCTGTGATGACATTAGTCCAAAACCTTTGCAGCATAGGGCAGTCCCACATCATGTGTAGAATCCCCGCCTGTCCCTGCCTACATCTCGAGCATTCAGAGGTGTCTCTAACCCCCATTTTAAATAGAAATTTAGGAGTCCTGTAGGTTCTGTGAACAAGATATAGCTGCGACAGTCTTCCCGGTTCGCTCAACGAAAGCTTTGGACCATACTCCAGGATACTGTCCCAAACCTCATTTTCCATATCTCCAACTTCCAACTCCCATTTGGTTCTCGCCGTGATCGGGTGTCGCAGCAACATCGCGTGCAGCAGATCTCCGTACAGTGTTGATATTACTCCTTTAGTTCCACCCTCCATACAAACATAATCCAGAACAATATCTCTCTGTATAGTGAGACTACCCATTTTCAATTGTTGCCTGTATGCATGTAATACCCTAAGGTACAAAAACCCATCTTCTGCAGGAATTCGAAACTTATCTTTCAAAGAAGCAAAAGATTTCAGCATTCCATTTTCCGTGAGCTGCGACAGATATTTTATACCCCTATTCTCGCATCTCTTTTGGTCGCCCAATTTATGGAGTTCACCCAGTTTTTCATTTTTCCACACTGGCGTGTATATCGTAACTCCCGTGATCCCTCTCAGCTTTTTAATCCTAGACCATGTTTTTTTGTATTAGACACAGAGTGGGGAACCGCCTGCCTGCTCTACCAATGTCTCCTGCCTCCAAACTGATTACTAATGGGCCTCTTCCCATAACATACTCCAATAGCTTTTGACTGGAATTCCGCCCACCTTCTGCTGCCCATCCCCTCATATGCTGTCCTTGAGCCGCCAAAAAATATAACCACGGATTCGGCAGCGCCAGACCACCCTCCTCCTTCGGTCTTTGCAGGGTTTCTAATTTTAATCTGGGTTGTCTCCCCCCCCATACCAGATCTCGGAATAATGAGTTCAGTCTTTGAAATAACCCCCAATGAATCCATACTGGTAAGTTGTGAAGCACATAGAGGAGTTTCGGCATCATGATCATTTTAGCTAGGTTTGTTCTACCCACCACCAAGAGAGGCAATTTACGCCAGGCCTGTGCTTTGTCCTTCAATTTAGCTAGCAACGGCATCATATTCCACTCAAGATAATCCGTAATTGATCGAGATATCTGAATTCCCAGGTACTTAAATTTTTTAACTATTTTCAGTTTGGCACAACCAATTTCCTCCCGTTTCTCCCATTCCTCCATATCCACCATCATGAGATTCAATTTGTCCCAATTTATCTTTAATCCAGACATCTGTCCAAACCTCTGCACTACCTCTACCGCACACCTTAAAGACTCAGTAGGATCTTGTAAAAACAATAAGACGTCATCAGCGTATAAGGCTATCTTCCCCTCCAAAGGCCCGTACACAAATCCTTTCACCCCAGCCTCATCTCGTATATAAGCTGCAAGTGGCTCTATCGCCAATGCAAACAGTAATGGTGAAAGGGGACATCCTTGTCTGGTGCCCCTAGTAAGCGAGAACCTGTCAGAGCGCCCACCATTCACTCGTATGCGTGCCACAGGAGAAGAATACAGCAATCTAACCCATGAAATAAAGCTCTGCCCAAAACCTAACTTGTCCAGTACCAGCCACAGATAGTCCCACTCCACGCTGTCGAACGCCTTATGGGCGTCCAGTGATACCACTGCTCTGCCACCTGCGTTATCTGCCGGGAGCTGAAGATTCAAGAATAGTCGCCTTAAATTAAGAGCAGTAGACTTTTGGGGCATAAACCCTGACTGGTCAGGATGTATCACATCGGATATAACCCCAGTCAGTCTGCGCGCCAACACCTTGGCCAATAACTTAGCATTCACAGACAGCAGTGAAATGGGTCTATAGGACTGCCTTCCTGGTATCTTTATCTGCTTTAGGTAAAACCACAATCGTGGCCTCCCTCATGGATTCCGGTAAACAGCCCCCCACCAACGCTTCCTGAAAAACCACACATAATCTTGGTAGCAGAACATCTTTAAGCTGCTTATATACTTCCATGGGTAACCCGTCTGCCCCGGGCGCCTTATCATTTGCCATTGAAGCAAGTGCCTCCTCTAATTCCTCGACTGACACCGGTAAGTCCTAATCTCTCTCCCTCATCCTCCTTGAGGCGCTGAGTGTTCACACCATTGAGGTACCTCCGTATCTCTTCCCATGAGACAGATAGCTGTGAAGAATATAACTTCCCATAAAACTCACGAAATACTTTAAGGATGCCCTCATTGTCATTGTCATCTACCACCATCCTTTCAGTATTATATAACCCATATACATGCGCTGATTCTCTCTGAGCCGCCGCCACTACTGATAGCAGGTGCCCCACCTTTTCCCCTTCTTCAAAAAACCTAACCTTTTGAAATTCCTGCCTTCTCTTAGCTGTTTGAGCATACACCCTATCCACCAACTCCTGGCTCTCTTTTAAACGTTGTTGCGTCTCTGGCGAGGGTCGTTCCACTGCAGCTGCCTCTGCTCTCTCCAGTGCCTCGATCAACTCTTGTTCTTCTCTTTTCGTCTCCGATTTACACCTGGAAATATCCCTAAAGAAGATTCCCCTGAGAAAAGCCTTCATGGTATCCCAAATCACACCAGACTCTGCACTGCCCTCATTGTCTCGAAAGAATTGTTCCACCTCCTTCCCAAATTTTATCATATCTAACGATTTCAGCCAGGACGGGTGAATCTTCCATTCCCCCCTGTGCCCCATACGGCCTCTTCCCATATTAAGCACCACTTCCATAGGTTTATTATCAGACGCCACCTTCGGCAAGTATTTTACATTATTTACTATGGCATCCAATTGCACATTGCCCAGAGCCATATCAGTTCTGGACATAGCCCTATGAGAAGCCGAGAAGCAGGAAAAGCATTTCACCCCCCTATTCCGGACTCTCCATACGTCTATGAGACCTAGTTCTCTGAGCTGGTTCGCAAATGGGGTGTCACCTTTCCCCCTCGTCATAGGCCTCTGGCTCCTTCCTTCCCTGTCAATATCCAGATTCAATACATTATTAGCGTCCCCAAAGATTAGGACAGGAATCCCCACTCTGCGTCCAGTATGCTCCAGGATTTCAAGCAGTTTACGATCAGAGTATGGCGGTGGGAAATATATTGCTACTATGCATAACGGTTGTCCAAACACCCGGCATACCACCATTACATACTGGCCTTCTTTATCAACCCTCACCTCTATTTCCTCATAAGGGACAGACATATGGACCAGGACTGAGACCCCCCGGGCATACGCAGAATACGTGGCGTGGTACGCATGTCTAATCCAAGCCCGTGCCAGCACCCCTTTCTTATCAGTTGTCAAGTGCGTCTCTAGTAAACAGACAATAGAAGGTTTGAAAGATAGAAGATATTTCATTACCACTGCACTTTTGCCTCTGTCACCCAGACCCCTAACATTCCAGCTCATGATCTTAAGTTGATTAGCCATACCACCGGTATCTATGTGATGTACCCTCCCAAAAACCTCCACAGGGCAGTATAAACTGTTCAGTCCCTTCCCACCCCCCCTTCTCCTCCTTCCCCCTTCCCGTAAACAACCCCCCCATTATCTACTCCCTTAAGAGAGTGGGTAACTGCGACCAACCTAGACCCACCAACCTCTCCGTCTCTCCTTCCGTAACTCGTATAGAGAGGCGACCATCAAACTTAACTGAACTGGAATTGTTTTGTAAAGAGGAATGGTCAAAAATACCTTCATCCAGGATCCAGGAACTCATTGACAGCTACAGGAAGCGACAAGAGGCTGTTATTTTTGCAAAAAGTGGATCTACTAAATATTAATGTCACTTTTCTGTTGAGGTGCCCATACTTTTGCACCTGTGAAATTTTGAAATAATGCATATTTCACATTTTCAGTTAGTACAATAAACCTCATTTCAATCCTGAAATATTACTGTGTCCATCAGTTATTACATATATCACACTGAAATAGCTGTTGCAAAAACCCAATTTTAAACAAAAAAAAATGAGTAAGATTAAGAGGGGTGCCCAAACTTTTTCATATGACTGTATATGGTATAACTTATTTACCAGTCCTATAGTGATAAACACTTGCTGTTAAAACTGAATTTATCAATACTACAGAAAGCAGCCAAGTAACTGACACATTGCTGGAATCAGGGTCTCTATCTCTGCATTATACTGCTTTCAGATTAGGAGGCAGAAGCCTGCTGACAGATGGAATGATTTTTATTTTTTTACATTTTTTTTAAGGTACTTAGGCTGCCTTCACATTTGCGTTCCCCTCCGCAGAACGCTGCGGAGGGGAGCCGCAATGTGACACCAGCACCGCAAGCCCCTATGTTTATAATGGGAGCGCACGGTGTTGCGCTTGACTGCGCATGACCGTTCGCACCCATTCACTGTCATATGTGATCAAATCACCCAGTCTCGTCCGCACCATGAACGCGACATGTTGCATTTCTGGTGTGGACGAGACTGGGTGATTTGTGCGCAGGCATCCGCCTGCGCACAGATCACATATAGTAGTGAATGGGTGCGCACGGTCATGCGCAGTCAACCGCAGCACCGTGCGCTCCCATTATAAAGATAGGGGCTTGCGGTGCTGCAGTCACATTGCGGCTCCCCTCCGCAGAATGCTGCGGAGGGGAACGCAAATGTGAAGGTAGCCTTAACGCATGCATTGGCCAGTATATGGCTGCCCTTCAACCAACGGCAAGGTGACCTTAATTCTGAAGGGTCCCTGTCTACACTAAAAAGCCTCTCACGTACCCTAGGGGTCTCTGTTACACTGGGCTGTAGCAGGATACATACCACTTCAGATGGCCCCTGTGGCTCAGTAGGGAGGCAGGAATGCAATTCCAGCAGTGGATTCAGCCTGTTCCACACACATTAAATGGAGAGAAAAAAAGCCAGACAGCACCTCCTTTAACCTTTCAGCCCAGGTGCAACTCTATATAACTGGATCATATATATATATATATAACTAGCTGTAGTACCCAGCTACGCCCGGGTTAATAAATAACTGCTGTTAGCTATAACAAAATAGAATTTGAATATGTCATATTAATGACCTGTAGGAAAATAGAAGCTGAGTTGTGATTGATTGCTATAGGCAGCCTAATAAATCTCCAGCCAACAGTAAACCCTCCCCCTGGCCGGGCAGTATATGTTACCTCACACACACACATAATAGACAGCTCATGTGACTGACATCTGCCTTAATTCCCTATATGGCACATGTGTTGCACATTGGCTGTTTTTAATCAGATGTTTATGTTTGGAAAATAAAGATAGCACACGTATAAGGCGAGTTGTGTGAGGTGATTTGTGCACATCTGTGTCTGTGTGGTGTGTGTGTCCCTGGGGTGTGTATGTGTGTGTCCCTGTGGGGGGGGGACTGTGTGGTGTGTGTCTCTGTTGTGTGTGTCTGCCTGTGGGGTGAGTGCATGTGCCCCTATAGGGTGTGTATATGAGTGTCCCTGTGTGTAATAAAACAAAAAGCACGGTCTCTTTCTGGGCGCTCAGACCTGTGTGGGTCTGTGTGGTGTGTGTCTCTGTTGTGTGTGTCTCTTTGTGGTGTGTGTGTGTGTGTGTCCCTGTGGGGTGAGTGCATGTGTCCCTATAGGTGGTGTGTATGTGTGTGTCCCTGTGGGGGGGTCTGTGAGATGTGTGTGTGTATCTGTGTTGTGTGTGTCTCTGTGTGGTATGTGTGTGTGTCCATGTGGGGTGAGTGCATGTGTCCCTATAGGGTGTGTGTGTCCCTGTGGGGGGGGTGTCTGTGTGGGGTGTGTGTGTCTCTGTGTTGTGTGTAATAAAACAAAAAGCACGGTCTCTTTCTGGGCGCTCAGACCAAGGCAAGGATTCCTGATCAGGTGAAAAGTCACATGTATAATGCACGCAGCACACCTGCACACACATGCATCATGGCCACCTGCACACACAGGTATCATGCACACAGCACACACATGCATCATGCACACAGCACACACATGTATCATGCACACAGCACACACATGTATCATGCACACAGCACACACGTATCATGCACACAGCACACACATGCATCATGCACACAGCACACACATGCATCATGCACACAGCACACACATGCATCATGCACACAGCACACACATGTATCATGCACACACATGTATCATGCACACAGCACACACATGTATAATGCACACAGCACACCTGCACACACATTCTTCACACATGATGCATGTGTGTGCTGTGTGCATGATGCATGTGTGTGCTGTGTGCATGATGCATGTGTGTGCAGGTGGCCATGATGCATGTGTGTGCAGGTGTGCTGTGTGCATTATACATGTGTGTGCTGTGTGCATGATACATGTGTGTGCAGGTCTGCTGTGTGCATGATGCATGTGTGTGCAGGGGTGCTGTGTGCATGATGCATGTATGTGCAGGTGTGCATGACACGTGTGTGCAGGTGTGCTGTCTGCATGATACATGAGCGCCACGTTAAAGACCTGTGTGCATGATGCATGTGTGTGCTGTCTGCATGATGCATGTGTGTGCAGGTGTGCTGTGTGCATGATGCATAGGTGTGCTGTGTGCATGATGTATGTGTGCTGTGTGCATGATGTATGTGTGCTGTGTGCATGATACATGTGTGTGCTGTGTGCATGATGCGTGTGTGCCGTGTGCATGATGCATGTGTGTGCAGGTGTGCATGATACATGTGTGTGCACGTCTGCTGTGTGCATGATACATGAGCGCCAACTTAAAGAGCTGTCTGCTGTGTGCATGATACATGTGCTTGAAGGTATGCTGTGTGCATGATGCATGTGCGTCCAGGTGTGCTGTGTACATGATGCATGTGTGTGCAAGTGTACTCGCTCCATCCTGCCCCCCCCATCCTGCTCCTCCGGCTTCATCCTGCCTCGCTCGCTCCATCCTGCCCTGCTCGCTCCATCCTGCCCCCCCGCCACCATCCTGCTCCTCTGGCTCCATCCTGCCCCGCTCACTCCATCCTGCCCCGCTCCCCACTATCCAACCCTACCCCCCCTGCCACCATCCTTTTCCGCCTCCATCCTGCCCCCCGCCTCCATCCTGCCCCCCGCTGTTCTTGCCCCCCCTCTGCCTCCATCATGCCCCCCCTCTGCCTCCATCCTGCTCCCCCTCTGCCTCCATCCTGCTCCGGCTCCATCCTGCCCCCCCCCTCCGCCTCCATCCTGCCCCCCCCCTCCGCCTCCATCCTGCCCCCCCTCCGCCTCCATCCTGCCCCCCCCCTCCGCCTCCATCCTGCCCCGCCCCCCGGCTCCATCCTGCCCACCTGCCATCCTGCCCCCGACACAATCCTGCACCCCTCCCCCGTCGCCATCCTGACCCCCCTACTCCATCCTGCCCCCCGGCAGTTAGAGCTCATGTGACCGATCAGCTGATCGGTTTCCCAGGCAACCACAGGTCCTAAACGCCTGTAGGACCTAGAAGATGGAGATGGAGCGAGCCGGCGGACAGGTGAGTATCCTCACTGAGGATTTTTTTTACTTTTACTGTGGAGAAGCGGGGAGCGGAGTATCGCCATATACCATAGTGCTGCTATACATGTACTGTAATGTACCGCCATATACCATCGTGCTGCTATACATGTACTCTAATGCACCGCCATATACTATAGTGCTGCTATACATGTACTGTAATGTACCGCCATATACTATAGTGCTGATATACATGTACTGTAATGTACCGCCATATACCATCGTGCTGCTATACATGTGCTGTAATGTACCGCCGTATACTATAGTGCTGCTATACACGTACTGTAATGTACCACCATATACTATAGTGCTGCTATACATGTACTGTAATGTACCGCCATATACTATAGCGCTGCTATACATGTAATGTACCGCCATATACTATAGTGCTGATATACATGTACTGTAATGTACCGCCATATACCACAGTGCTGCTATACATGTCATTTAATGTACCACCATATACCATAGCATTGCTATACATGTCATTTAATGTACCACCATATACCATAGCGCTGCTATATGTATATCTAATATATATAAAACCCGAAGGCTCACTTACGTCACTTTGCCCACCACTTACGTCACTTTGTCATGGCCAAAGTGACGTCACCACAGCGCTACACACGCCCAGGGTGGACCAACATGGCGCCCCTAAGCAGATCGGGACTCAGGTAGCCCCGCCACGCTTACGCCCGTCCCTACACTGCCCAAAACACACACATCACGGCCATGAAATGAGCGGCGTTAGCCGGTCGTCTCCCGCCCGCCAAACACCACTTCGGGAGATGACCGGCTAATGCCGGTCGTCTCCCGAGTGCCTCGCGCTCGCTCCCGCCGGTTTCACAGGTGCAAGCTCCTCCCCCTCACTTCCGGTGCCCGGGGCTGTTGATAGCTCTCAGCGAAATGGCGGCCGCACGGATCGGCCTCCGCTCCTAGACTGGCCCGAGCCTCCGGGGGTAAGCCCTGTGCCGGACCGCTAGCAGTAGGCCAAGTAGCCCTGAGGATACGGAGCCAGCTGGTGTGCAGCCTGAAAGAAGGGAGAGAGGTGTGCAGCCTAGAGGAGGACAGGTGTACCGAGCGGTGATGTCGCCGCTCCAGCCTCCTCTCTCCTCACTCCTCCAGCCGGACCTCTCCTCACTCCTCCAGCGCCACCTCTCCTCACCCCTCCAGCAGGACCTCTCCTCACCCCTCCCGCGCCACCTCTCCTTACCCCTCCAGCCGCACCTCTCCTCACCCGTCCAGCGCCCACCTCTCCTCACCCCTCCAGCGCCACCTCTCCTCACCCCTCCAGTCGCACCTCTCCTCACTCCTCCATCCGCACCTCTCCTCACCCCTCCAGTCGCACCTCTCCTCACCCCTCCAGCACCACCTCTCCTCACCCCTCCAGCACCACCTCTCCTCACCCCTCCAGCGCCACCTCTCCTAACCCCTCCAGACTCCCGCCACATCATACTCTGCTATCCACAGAGCCACCTCTATACTCTGCTACCCACAGAGCCGCCTCTATACTCTGCTACCCACAGAGCCCCCTGTATACTCTGCTACCCACTGACCCGCCTGTATACACACAATTGATTTCACCGCGCTCCCGATGCTATTGCATCGGGCCCCTGACCACTGCACTCTGCCCCTGACCACTGCACTCTGCCCCTGACCACTGCACTCTGCCCCTGACCACTGCACTCTGCCCTGAGGCAGACTACGAGCCACTGAGCCTCCGTATACTCTGCTAACCACTGAGCCGCTCTATAGTCTGCTAACCACTGAGCCCCCGTATACCCTGCAAACCATAGGCTAGAATACCCGATTCTTTAGAATCGGGCCGCCATCTAGTATGTATGTATATGTATATATATATATAATAATAATAATTATATAGTATATAAGCAAAAATGACAGCAGCACATCCTTTTCAGTAATCCATGTGGATTTATTCCTGGACTGCGACGTACTGCTTGAGAAAGGCTGTCATAGAGCCGAAACGTCGCAGTCCAGGAATAAATCCACATGGATTACTGAAAAGGATGTGCTGCTGTCCATTTTTTTGCTTCTATCTAACAAAACCTTGGTGATGGTAGGACAACTTGCACCCGCTTTATATAATATAGTGCTGTTCCATCTTTTTGATATTCCATATATATATATATATATATATATATATATATATATATATATATATACACATGCATCAAATAGCAGCACACTGGTCAAACCAATCACATGCAAAAAACTGATAACCAGTTTTTGCATGTGATTGGCTTGACCAGTGTGCTGCTATTTGATGCATGTAATATGTAATCCAGTTTTATAGGGTTGCACCTGGGCTCAAAAGTTAAAGGAAGTGCTGGCTGGCTTTTTTTTTTTTTAATGTGTGAGGAACAGGCTGGATCCGTTGCTGGAATTGCACTCCCACCTTCCTACTGAGCCACGGGGGCCATCTGAAGTGGTATGTATCCTGCTACAGCCCATTGTAACAGAGACCTCTAGGGTACGTGAGAGGCTCTTAGTGTAGACAGGGTCCCTTCAGAATTAAGGTCTCCTTGATGTTGGTTGAAGGGCAGGCAAATATTGGCCAATGCATGCGCTAAGATACTTAAAAAAAATGTAAAATTTAAAAAAAATTATTCCATCTGAGTTTTTTTGAAAAAAAGTTTTTTTTTTTTCTCAAAAAAACATCTATTAACAACATTTAGGAACATCAGTTTTTGCAAGTGATTGACTCGACTAGTGTGCTGCTATTATTTGATATATATACAGTTAGGGCCAGAAATATTTGGACAGTGACACAAGTTTTGTTATTTTAGCTGTTTACAAAAACATGTTCAGAAAGACAATTATATATATAATATGGGCTGAAAGTGCACACTCCCAGCTGCAATATGAGAGTTTCCACATCCAAATCGGAGAAAGGGTTTAGGAATCATAGCTCTGTAATGCATAGCCTCCTCTTTTTCAAGGGACCAAAAGTAATTGGACAATTGACTCTAAGGGCTGCAATTAACTCTGAAGGCGTCTCCCTCGTTAACCTGTAATCAATGAAGTAGTTAAAAGGTCAGGGGTGGATTCCAGGTGTGTGGTTTTGCATTTGGAAGCTGTTGCTGTGACCAGACAACATGCGGTCAAAGGAACTCTCAATTGAGGTGAAGCAGAACATCCTGAGGCTGAAAAAAAAGAAAAAATCCATCAGAGAGATAGCAGACATGCTTGGAGTAGCAAAATCAACAGTTGGGTACATTCTGAGAAAAAAGGAATTGACTGGTAAGCTTGGGAACTCAAAAAGGCCTGGGCGTCCACGGATGACAACAGTGGTGGATGATCGCCGCATACTTTATTTGGTGAAGAAGAACCCGTTCACAACATCAACTGAAGTCCAGAACACTCTCAGTGAAGTAGGTGTATCTGTCTCTAAGTCAACAGTAAAGAGAAGACTCCATGACAGTAAATACAAAGGGTTCACATCTAGATGCAAACCATTCATCAATTCCAAAAATAGACAGGCCAGAGTTAAATTTGCTGAAAAACACCTCAAGAAGCCAGCTCAGTTCTGGAAAAGTATTCTATGGACAGATGAGACAAAGATCAACCTGTACCAGAATGATGGGAAGAAAAAAGTTTGGAGAAGAAAGGGAATGGCACATGATCCAAGGCACACCACATCCTCTGTAAAACATGGTGGAGGCAACTTGATGGCATGGGCATGCATGGCTTTCAATGGCACTGGGTCACTTGTGTTTATTGATGACATAACAGCAGACAAGAGTAGCCGGATGAATTCTGAAGTGTACCGGGATATACTTTCAGCCCAGATTCAGCCAAATGCTGCAAAGTTGATTGGACTGCGCTTCATAGTACAGATGGACAATGACCCCAAGCATACAGCCAAAGCTACCCAGGAGTTCATGAGTGCAAAAAAGTGGAACATTCTGCAATGGCCAAGTCAATCACCAGATCTTAACCCAATTGAGCATGCATTTCACTTGCTCAAATCCAGACTTAAGACGGAAAGACCCACAAACAAGAAAGACCTGAAGGCTGCGGCTGTAAAGGCCTGGCAAAGCATTAAGAAGGAGGAAACCCAGCGTTTGGTGATGTCCATGGGTTCCAGACTTAAGGCAGTGATTGCCTCCAAAGGATTCGCAACAAAATATTGAAAATAAAAATATTTTGTTTGGGTTATGTTTATTTGTCCAATTACTTTTGACCTCCTAAAATGTGGAGTGTTTGTAAAGAAATGTGTACAATTCCTACATTTTCTATCAGATATTTTTGTTCAACCCTTCAAATTAAACGTTACAATCTGCACTTTAATTCTGTTGTAGAGGTTTCATTTCAAATCCAATGTGGTGGCATGCAGAGCCCAACTCGCGAAAATTCTGTCACTGTCCAAATATTTCTGGCCCTAACTGTATGTAATCCAGTTATACAGAGTTGCACCTGGGCTGAAAGGTTAAAGGAAGTGCTGTCTGGCTTTTTTTTTTTCCTCCACACACACAGAGCTAATGTATGTATGTATGTATGTATATATGAAAAAAACGGAACAGCACCAGATATTACCAGACTTGTGCAGCGCTTTTTCAACACCGGTCAAGTGTCCATGTAAACAATCCAAAAAAGGAAAAAGCAGCACCAAATAGATATCAAGTGAACCTTTATTGCCAATGGCGTGACGACGTTTCGGACCGGAGGTCCTTTCTCAAGCAGTGAACAAGTGATAATGCTCCAGTTTATAAAGGTACTAGATGGCGGCCCAATTCTAAAGAATCGGGTAGTCTAGAATCCATATATAGTTTATTTTTAAAAAATTAAGAATAATACAATTAATTGATGATATCTATTCATCAACTATGTCTAGTTGTAGGATGAATATCATTTGTGGACAATTGAATTATTATATTGTAGGGCTCTTGGTACACCGACTGGTTAATACTTGATACTCAGTAAGTAGCTTGATTTAAAAAATTAATATTGATATTCTGCGTATCAGCCAGTTTGTGTTTGCCCATAAACCATGTCAAGGTGGCCCTACGTCTCATGGGTCCCTACTCTAACTAATTCCTATTTATGAAGACCAAAAGCTGTTTTAGAGCAGCATTTTTCAGCTATTTATAGAAGGTGGGGATATAATAAATACAATTTCCGCACTTGACACCTAAGTGCTTACTTGCGACACACTTGCAGCAATTCTGATGCAATGTATATGGAACTTGCAGTTAACCTGCCGGAAATGCGGCACACATGGCCTCGGCAGGTGCACGAAATGCAGCCGCTACAAAACCGCAGGTCAGTGCAGTTTTTGCACCCGAAACTGCCGTAACCACGTATGTGGCACCTGCCACAAGTGAACCACAAATTTAATATAAATTGCATGCAGCTTACGGCAAGTGTGCTGTAGATGAGGCCTTAGGCAGCAAGTGCAGAAATTGTGTTTTTTTTTCCACAAAAACTTCCACAAATAGCCGAAAAATGCTGATGTTAAAGCTAAATATCTAATTTTCTATCTATCTATGAACCTATCTATCTATATGTACAGAACACACCTTGAGATGGAGATGTGTGTGAACAGCCATTCCACCCGTCTCTCAGCTGTTCACAAAAACTTCTCCCGGTGAAAAAAGAAATGCAAATTTTTCAGCACTCATAGTGCTGGAGCTTAAGATTGTGGTTCATATCACCAAATCCATAAATTTGGATGATACACATCTATATATATATGTATATATATATATATATATATATATATATATATATGTATGTATGTATATATATGTATGTATATATATATATATATATATATATATACTAGCTGTAAGCCCGATGCAAATGCATCGGGATTCTAGAACGTGCATTAATTTGATTATAGTAGTTATAGCTGTTAGCCTGATACAAATGCATCGGGTGTGAGGACATCTTGGGGGGGTGTGAGGACATTTTGGGGGGGGGGTGAGGACTTTTTGGGGGGATGTGAATACTTTTTGGGGGGGTGTGAATAATTTTTGGGGGGGTGTGAATACTTTTTGGGGGTGTGTGAATACTTTTTTGGGGGGTGTAAATACTTTTTTGGGGGGTTGAATACTTTTTGGGGGGTGTGAATACTTTTTGGGGGGGGTGTGAATAGTTTTTTGGGGGGTTCAATACTTTTTTGGGGGGTTTGTATACTTTTTGGGGGGTGTGAATACTTTTTTGGGGGGGTGTGAATATTTTTTGGGGGGTGTGAATACTTTTGGGGGGGGTTGAATACTTTTTTGGGGGTGTGTGAATAGTTTTTTTGGGGGGTTCAATACTTTTTTGGGGGGTTGGAATACTTTTTTGGGGGTTTGAATACTTTTTGGGGGGGTGTGAATACTTTTTGGGGGGGTTGAATACTTTTTGGGGGTGTGTGAATACTTTTTGGGGGGGTGTGAATACTTTTTGGGGGGGTTAAATACTTTTTTGGGGGGTTTGAATACTTTTTTGGGGGGTGTGAATACTTTTTGGGGGGGTGTGGAATAATTTTTGGGGGTGTGTGAATACTTTTTGGGGGGGTGTCAATACTTTTTGGGGGGGGTTGAATACTTTTTGGGGGGGTGTGAATAAATTTTGGGGGTGTGTGAATAGTTTTTGGGGGGGTTCAATACTTTTTTGGGGGGTTTGTATACTTTTTGGGGGTGTGTGAATACTTTTTGGGGGTGTGTGAATATTTTTTGGGGGTGTGTGAATACTTTTTGGGGGGGTTGAATACTTTTTGGGGGGGGTGTGAATACTTTTTTGGGGGGGTTGAATACTTTTTTGGGGGGGTTGAATACTTTTTGGGGGTGTGTGAATACTTTTTGGGGGGATTGAATACTTTTTGGGAGGGTGTGAATACTTTTTGGGGGGGTGTGAATACTTTTTGGGGGGGTTGAATACTTTTTGGGGGGGGTTGAATACTTTTTGGGGGGGTGTGGAATAGTTTTTGGGGGGGGGGTTCAATACTTTTTTGGGGGGTTTGAATACTTTAGGGGGGGTGTGAATACTTTTTGGGGGGGTTGAATACTTTTTGGGGGGGTGTGAATACTTTTTGGGGGGGTGTGAATACTTTTTTGGAGGGGTTGAATACTTTTTTGGGTGGGTTGAATACTTTTTGGGGGGTGTGAATACTTTTTGGGGGGTTGAATACTTTTTGGGGGTGTGTGAATACTTTTTGGGGGTGTGTGAATACATTTTGGGGGGGTTGAATACTTTTTGGGGGGGTGTGAATACTTTTTGGGAGGGTGTGAATACTTTTTGGGGGGGTGTGAATACTTTTTGGGGGGGTTGAATACTTTTTGGGGGGGGTTGAATACTTTTTGGGGGGGTGTGAATAGTTTTTGGGGGGGGTTCAATACTTTTTTGGGGGGTTTGAATACTTTAGGGGGGTGTGAATACTTTTTGGGGGGGTTGAATACTTTTTGGGGGGTGTGAATACTTTTTGGGGGGGTGTGAATACTTTTTTGGAGGGGTTGAATACTTTTTTGGGTGGGTTGAATACTTTTTGGGGGGGTGTGAATACTTTTTGGGGGGTTGAATACTTTTTGGGGGTGTGTGAATACTTTTTGGGGGTGTGTGAATACATTTTGGGGGGGTTGAATACTTTTTGGGGGGGTGTGAATACTTTTTGGGGAGGTTGAATACTTTTTGGGGGTGTGTGACTACTTTTTGGGGGGGGGTGAATAATTTTTGAGGGGTGTGTGAATACTTTTTGGGGGTGTGTGAATACTTTTTGGGGGGGTGTGAATACTTTTTGGGGGGGTGTGAATACTTATTGGGGCTGAGTGCTCGCAATGGCCGCGAAGCGGGCATTGCGAGTCGCTGGCCGAAAATCGAACCAGAGGCTCGGCCACAAAGTTAGCGATTTACCGCTCAGGCAGCGACTCGCGCTACATCAGCGGTAAATCGCTAACTTTGTGGCCAAGCCTCTGGTTCTATTTTCGGACAGCGACTCGCAATGGCCGCTTCGCGGCCATTGCTCGCACTCAGCCAGCGACTCGCAATGGCCTCGCGGCCATTGCTCGCGCAAGCAAACGACTCGACAATGCTTCGCTCGTGGTGACGTCACAGAGTGACAAAGCCACGGCGTTTTCGGGGTCCGACACGAAAATGCCTACGGCAATATTATAGAGAGTATAGGATATATATATATGTATGTGTATATATATTGTATTATAGTTGTGTATATATATGTGTATATATGTTGTTATATATTGTGTATATATATGTGTATTGTGTTATATATATGTGTGTATATATATGTATGTGTATATATATGTGTATATATATGTGATAGTATATATATGTATGTATATGTATATATGTGTATTAGTATATTGTATATGTATATGTATATGTTATATATATATGTATATTGTATATAATGTATTGTATATATATTATGTATATGTATATTATATATTGTATGTATGTATATAGTATATGTGTATTATATTTGTATATGTATATATATATATATGTATATTATATATGTATATATATATGATATATATATATATTAGCTGAATGATTGTATTATTATTATAGTATTATCGTTATGTGATGTGTATTATATGTATATTTTTAATATAAGATATATAGAAATGATAGTTATTATAGAGTAATATTATTATGATTATTAGAGTATTATGAGATTAATAAGTATTAATGATTAATAGCATTATATTAGCTTAGCCATTATAATGCATATAGCATTATAATAGCTCATTAATGATTATAGATTATTATTAGCTTTAGCATATATAAATATTGATTAATAATAGATTATAGTATTATAGCATTAATAGTTATTATAGAATTATGTTATTATTAATTAAATATCAATAGCATATGCAGCAATACATTATAGCATAATAATATTATTAGCATATAGCTAATAGTAAATATTGCATTAATAGCATTAATAGCATATTAATAGCATTAATAGCATTATTATGCATTATAGCATTATATTAGCATTAATAGCATTAATATAGCATTTAGTTATAATAGTATAACATTATACTTATAGCATTATTATAATTAGCATTTATTAGCATTATAGGATTAATAATAGCATTATTAGCATAAATGATTAATAACATTATTAATAGCATTAATACATTATTATTAGATTAATGCATTAATATTATTATAGCATTAATCATTAATAGATATTATTCATTATAGCATTAATAATACATTAATAGGATAATATTAGCATTAATAGCATTAATAATAATAGAGATTAATAGCATTATTAATAGCATTAATGCATTATTATAGCATAATATAGATTAATACATTTTATGCATTAAGCATTTTATTAAATTAATAGAATTATAATAGATTATTAGCATTAATAATAGCATTAATACATTATTAATAGCATTAATAGCATTATTATTAGCATTAATGCATAAAGTATTTAATAGCATGAATAGCTTTATTAATAGCATTAATAGGATTATTATTAGCATTAATAGCATTAATTAATAGCATTATTAGCATTATTAATAGCATTAATAATTATTAATAGCATAATAGCATTATTTAGCATTAATAGCATTAATAATAGCATTATTAGCATTATAATAGCATTAATACATTATAATAGCATAATAGCATTATTATTAGCATAATAGCATTAATAATAGATTATTAGCATTAATAATAGCATTAATACATTATTAATAGCATAATAGCATTATTATTAGCATTAATAGCATTATTATTAGCATTAACAGCATTAATAATACCATTAATAGGATAAATATTAGCATTAATAGCATTAATAGCATAAATATAGGATTAATAGCATTATTAATAGCATTAATAGCATTATGAATAGCATTAATAGCATTATTATTAGCATAAATAGCATTAATAATAGATTATAGCATTAATAATAGCATTAATAACATTATTAATAGCATTAATAGCATTATTATTAGCATTAATAGAATTAATAATAGCATTATTAGCATTAATAATAGCATTAATAACATTATTAATAGCATTAATAGCATTATTATTAGCATTAATAGCATTATATTAGCATTATAGCATTATATTAATACATTAATGGATAAATATTAGCATTAATAGCATTAATTAGCATAATAATAGGATTTAATAGCATTATTAATAGCATTAATAGCATTATTAATAGCATTAATAGCATTATTATTAGCATAAATAGCATTAATAATAGCATTATTAGCATTAATAGCATTAATAACATTATTAATAGCATTAATAGCATTATTATTAGCATTAATAACATTAATAGCATTATTATTAGCATTAATAGCATTAATAATACCATTAATTAGGATAAATATTGACATTAATAGCATTAATAATAGCATTAATAACATTATTAATAGCATTAATAGCATTATTATTAGCATTAATAGAATTAATAATAGCATTATTAGCATTAATAATAGCATTAATAACATTATTAATAGCATTAATAGCATTATTATTAGCATTAATAGCATTAATAATAGCATTATTAGCA
This sequence comes from Allobates femoralis, assembly GCA_033576535.1. NCBI lineage: Eukaryota > Metazoa > Chordata > Amphibia > Anura > Aromobatidae > Allobates > Allobates femoralis. The sequence goes on from JARQOC010000006.1 coordinate 232,426,695, forward strand.
TTATTAATAGCATTAATAACATTATTAATAGCATTAATAGCATTATTATTAGCATAAATAGCATTAATAATAGGATTATTAGCATTATTAATAGCATTAATAACATTATTAATAGCATTAATAGCATTATTATTAAATTAATAGAATTTAATAATAGCATTATTTAGCATTAATAATAGCATTAATAACATTATTAATAGCATTAATAGCATTTATTATTAGCATTAATAGCATTAATAGTATTATTAATAGCATGAATAGCATTATTAATAGCATTAATAGGATTATTATTAGCATTAATAGCATTAATAATTTAGCATTATTAGCATTATTAATAGCATTAATAACATTAATAGCATTAATAGCATTATTATTAGCATTAATAGCATTAATAATAGCATTATTAGCATTATTAATAGCATTAATAACATTATTAATAGCATTAATATCATTATTATTAGCATAAATAGCATTAATAATAGATTATTAGCATTAATATAGCATTAATATACATTATAATAGCATTAATACATTATTAATAGCATTAATAGCATTATTATTAGCATTAATAGAATTAATAATAGCATTATTAGCATTAATAATAGCATTAATAACATAATTATTAGCATTAATAGCATTATTATTAGCAGTAATATTATTATTAGCATTTTTTTTTAAATTATTATTTATTATTTGTTATTTATTTTTTAATTATGTTTTATTTATTTTTTTATAATTTTTTAATTATTTTTTTATTATTAAATTTATTATTTAGGCTTAGAGGCAGTTGTCATTCAGGTGCGCTAAAGGGCTGATCTTATTAGCATATATTTTTATTTTTTTATTATTATTTTTATTGAATTTTTTATTAATTTTAATTAATTTTTTTATTATTTTTTAATTCTTTTTTAATTATTTTTTTTATTATTTAATTTATTATTTAGGCTGAGAGGCAGTTCTCATTCAGGTCCGCAAAGGGCTGATCTTATTAGCATACTAGTAAAAAGGCCCGATGCAATTGCATCGGGAGCGCGGTAAAATGAATTGTGTGTATACAGGCGGGTCAGTGGGTAGCAGAGTATAGAGGCGGCTCTGAGGGTAGCAGATTATACAGGCGGCTCTGTGGGTAGCAGAGTATAGAGGCGGCTCTGTGGGTAGCAGAGTATAGAGGCGGCTCTGTGGGTAGCAGAGTATACAGGCGGGTCTGTGGGTAGCAGAGTATACAGGCGGCTCTGTGGGTAGCAGAGTATACAGGCGGCTCTGTGGGTAGCAGAGTATACAGACGGCTCTGTGGGTAGCAGAGTATAGAGACGGCTCTGTGGGTAGCAGAGTATACAGGCGGCTCTGTGGGTAGCAGAGTATAAAGGCGGCTCTGTGGGTAGCAGAGTATACAGGCGGCTCTGTGGGTAGCAGAGTATACAGGCGGCTCTGTGGGTAGCAGAGTATAGAGGCGGCTCTGTGGATAGCAGAGTATGATGTGGTGGGAGGCTGGAGGGGTGAGGAGAGCAGAGGCTGGAGGGGTGAGGAGAGGTGCAGATGGAGGGGCGACATTAGGGCTGGGCGGCAGGACGTGGCTGCGTGCTGGGGCTGATGGCAGCCCCAGTGACACGGCATTGTCCTGTGCGGCGGGGGTGGGGGTTGCAGAGAGGGATCAGCGGATTGGGCGCTGTGTGGTAAAGACAGTACTGTCATGCGATTGGTCCAGGACGCCGAGTCCTGGGCAATGGGCTGGGTGTCCTGCGTTTACAACAGAGCGGGCAAGCCGCTTGCAGGGGCGGCGGGCAATGGGAGTGAGTGGGGCGTGTCAGGCTTTGCAGGCTGACACGGCCTGCTCACTCCCATTGTCCGCCGCTGCCCACAGGACGACGTCAGTGGCTTCCGGCACCCGGCCACAGCCCCTAAAGCGCTACTCCACCAGCATGGGGACAGCGAGGCCCCAGCGGTGAGAGAGCGGTGAGGGGCGGAAGGCATCGGCGGCATCATTGAGCTGGCGGAGGGCGGTGGTGATGTGGGTATTGGGTCATCGGTCGCGGCGGGGCCGACGGTTGGCAGGATAGGGGCGGTGTCAGCTCGTGCGGGTGCGGCTCGCAATGACGCTATTGCGTCATCGCTCGTAGTGCGGCAAAAAATTTTGGAGTTGGGCTACAGTGCCCGAATTCCAAAGTCACGATTATATAAAGGCCCGATGCTATGGCATCGGGAGTGGGGTGACATCAAGATGGGGCGGGCTGTTTGTCATTGGGGGCAGCAGCTGTCACTTTACCCTTTGGGGCATCAGCAGGGGCAGTGTGGGGAGTGAGGGCATGTGGGGGGGTAAGAGGGGTGAGCAGGGGCAGTGTGGGGTGAGTGGGGAGGTGAAAGGGGTAAACAGCGGGAGTGTGGGGTGAGTGGGGGCTGAGCAGGGACAGTGTGGGGTGAGCGGGGGCATGAGCAGGGGCAGTGTGGGTGAGTGGGGGGTTGAGCAGGGGCAGTGTGGGTGAGTGGGGGCATTTGGGGGGGTGAGAGGGGTAAGCAGGGTGTGTGGGTGAGTGGGGGGGGGGGTAAGCAGGAGCAGTGTGGGTAAGTGAGGGCATGTGGGGGAGGTAAGAGGGGTAAGCAGGTACAGAGTGGTGGCATGAGCAGTGGCAGTGTGGGGAGTGAGTGCATGTGGGGGGATAAGAGGGATGATGAGGGGCAGTGCGAATGAGTAGGGGGGTAAGCAGGAGCAGTGTGGGTGAGTAGGGGGGTAAGCAGGGGCAGTGTGGGGGAATGGGGGGTCTATGCAGGGGCAGTGTGGGTGAATGGGTGCAGTGTGGGTGAGTAGGGGGTAAGCAGGAGCAGTGTGGGTGAGTGGGGTGGGCTATCCAGAGGCAGGGTGGGTGAGTGGGGGCAGTGTGGGTGAGTAGGGGGTAATCAGGGGCAGTGTAGGTAAGTGGGGGCAGTGTGGGTAAGTGGGGGCAGTGTGGGTGAGTAGGGGGTAATCAGGGGGCAGTGTAGGTAATTGGGGGCAGTGTGGTTAAGTGGGGGCAGTGTAGGTGAGTAGGGGGTAAGCAGGGGCAGTGTGGGTGAGTAGGGGGTAAGCAGGGGTAAGTGGGGGCAGTGTGGGTGAGTAGGTTGTAATCAGGGGCAGTGTGGGTAAGTGGGGGCAGTGTGGGTGAGTAGGGGGTAATGAGGGGCAGTGTGGGTGAGTAGGGGGTAATCAGGGGCAGTGTGGGTAAGTGGGGGCAGTGTGGGTGAGTAGGGTGTAATCAGGGGCAGTATGGGTGAGTAGGGGGTAATCAGGGGCAGTGTGGGTAAGTGGGGACAGTGCAGGTGAGTAGGGTGTAATCAGGGGCAGTGTGGGTGAGTAGGGGGTAATCAGGAGCAGTGTGGGTAAGTGGGGGCAGTGTGGGTGAGTAGGGGGTAAGTGGGTGCAGTGTGGGAGAGTAGGGGGTAATCAGGGGCAGTGGGGGGGATAGGGGGGTAGGGTGCAATGAGAGTGCGCCGCGATGTGAGGCCGGCGTCCCTGGAAGCTTGAGGAGCGTGGGGTTATAGCAGACTGCAGCCCCGGTGGGCTTGCAGGCTGCAATGAGAGTGCGCCGCCGCCGCTGGCATCTTACCTGGGGGAAGCAGCGGCGGGCACAGTGTCTGATGAAGGCGGCCGCAGATGGTTGCGGCGGGCCGTTTTGTAAAGCCGCTCCCCTGGCTTCTGCCTGAGGGCTCGCACTGTGGAACGGACGGTGCGGCCCTGGCAGCGGGGGAGAGGAAGGAGCCGGTGTGTGTAGCGGGGGAGCAGGTGCGTGTAAGCCGGTGCGTGTAGCAGGGGAGCTGATGCGTGTAGCGGGGGAGCCGGTGTGTGTGTAGCGGGGGAGCCGGTGCGTGTAGCGGGGGAGCCGGCGCGTGTAGCGGGCATTGGTGGGGGGAAACTAAAATATATTATTATCAAAATCAGGGTCCCTGTCTCCAAGGACCCCATAGTAACTGCACAGTTTGCTTCTAGTGCAGTTCAGGACCTGCGGTGATGTCACAGTCACGTGACCCGCGGTTACCATGGAGTAAGCTGGTGTCACGTGACTGTGACATCAGCACAGGTCCTGGACTGCAGTAGAAGAGTAGAAGAGCACTGCAGGCACCGGGAGCCTGCGGCAGCCACCGGAAGCCTGGAGGAAGGCGGCGGAAGATGGCGGGGGCTCGGGGAGAGGTGAGGAATTTTTTTTTTTTTTAACTGTAGTGCGGCTGCGGCTCGTGATGACGCTGCGCGTCATCACTCGCAGTCGCGCAAAGGAGCTTGGGATTCGGCGACAACGCCCGAATTCCCAACTCGCGATTATGTAAGTAGATATTTTATTTTTTTATTATTATTTTTATTGAATTTTTTATTATTTTTAATTAATATTTTTATTATTTTTTAATTCTTTTTTAATTATTTTTTTTATTATTTAATTTATTATTTAGGCTGAGAGGCAGTTCTCATTCAGGTCCGCAAAGGGCTGATCTTATTAGCATATATTTTATTTTGTTATTATTATTTTTATTGAATTTTTTATTATTTTTAATTGATTTTTTTATTATTTTTTAATTCTTTTTTAATTATTTTTTTTATTATTTAATTTATTATTTAGGCTGAGACGCAGTTCTCATTCAGGTCCGCAAAGGGCTGATCTTATTAGCATATATTTTATTTTTTTATTATTATTTTTATTGAATTTTTTATTATTTTTAATTATTTTTTTTTATTCTTTTTTAATTATTTTTTTTATTATTTAATTTATTATTTAGGCTGAGACGCAGTTCTCATTCAGGTCCGCAAAGGGCTGATCTTATTAGCATATATTTTATTTTTTTATTATTATTTTTATTGAATTTTTTATTATTTTTAATTATTTTTTTTTATTATTTTTTAATTCTTTTTTAATTATTTTTTTTATTATTTAATTTATTATTTAGGCTGAGACGCAGTTCTCATTCAGGTCCGCAAAGGGCTGATCTTATTAGCATATATTTTATTTTTTTATTATTATTTTTATTGAATTTTTTATTATTTTTAATTATTTTTTTTTATTATTTTTTAATTCTTTTTTAATTATTTTTTTTATTATTTAATTTATTATTTAGGCTGAGAGGCAGTTCTCATTCAGGTCCGCAAAGGGCTGATCTTATTAGCATATATTTTATTTTTTTATTATTATTTTTATTGAATTTTTTATTATTTTTAATTATTTTTTTTTATTATTTTTTAATTATTTTTTAATTATTTTTTTTATTATTTAATTTATTATTTAGGCTGAGACGCAGTTCTCATTCAGGTCCGCAAAGGGCTGATCTTATTAGCATATATTTTATTTTTTTATTATTATTTTTATTGAATTTTTTATTATTTTTAATTATTTTTTTTTATTATTTTTTAATTCTTTTTTAATTCTTTTTTTTATTATTTAATTTATTATTTAGGCTGAGAGGCAGTTGTCATTCAGGTCCGCAAAGGGCTGATCTTATTAGCATATATTTAATTTTTTTATTATTATTTTTATTGAATTTTTTATTATTTTTAATTAATTTTTTTATTATTTTTTAATTCTTTTTTAATTATTTTTTTTATTATTTAATTTATTATTTAGGCTGAGAGTCAGTTCTCATTCAGGTCCGCAAAGGGCTGATCTTATTAGCATATATTTTATTTTTTTATTATTATTTTTATTGAATTTTTTATTATTTTTAATTAATATTTTTATTATTTTTTAATTAATTATTTTTTTTATTATTTAATTTATTATTTAGGCTGAGACGCAGTTCTCATTGAGGTCCGCCTTTCTTTGTTCCCATTGAAATGCATTAGCGGTGTGTCGGCGATTTTATGGCCGACCACCTGGTTCTATTTGTCGGCCCTAAAATCGCGGACACACCGCTAATGCATCCCTATGGGCAGTCAGGGCGATTTCGGATTGAACGCCGACCAATCAGAATTCGAGCTGACTTGCCCATAGACATGCATTAGCGGTGTGTCCGCGATTTTAGGGCCGACAAATAGAACCAGGTGGCCGGCCATAAAATCGCCGACACACCGCTAATGTATGTCAATGGGAAAAAAGACGGACCTGAATGAGAACTGAATGACGGGCTCTTCTGATTGGCTGAGGTCAGCGACCAATCAGAAGAGCCCTTCATATTTCATTGAGATACAATGGCGGATTGATCGTCCATTGTATCTTAATGTTAGTTGAAGAGGACGTCGGAGCTGGAAGTTGGCGGAAA